>JBBCBC010000020.1:35901088-36501000 GCA_037126765.1 Stenogyne calaminthoides | reverse complement strand
TTACATTAATTAGTAGAAATTGAAGGGATGACAACTTGGCCAAGATTAACGGTTAAATGATAATTAAATAGTAGATAAACATAATGAAATAGGGAATCTCATGTTATTTTAGGGTTCGATGATATTTTTGACCGAATGATATATAGGAGCACTATAATTATGTAGATGGTTCATCCACAACATAAAAAAAAAAATAATCACCATATATTTATATATTTAGATATTTTAATTTAATTTTATCCATAATTGCACCATTTGCACCAATTTAGAATTGGTGCAATTATTTTTTTTTTCAACTTTTGTTTTTTAATTACTTCATTTGATTGGTTCATGAAGGGTTTTTTTTTTTTTAACATTTTTTAAATGACACCGAAGAACCCTTAAATGGTTCAAGTTCCAAAACCAAAATGGTTAAAGGGTTTAGATTTAATGAAATAGTAGATGGAACATAATAAACCATTAATCAAGTGAACAATGAATTTTGGTAGGGGTTGAATCGGTCAGGTTGGGTCGAATGATATTTAAAAAAAAAAAAAAAACCTAAACCCATTTGGGAATTATGAACCATGGAAGTTCCGGGTTTTCAAAAAAAACTAAAAAAAAAAAAGAAAACCTGAAAAAAAAAAGTTGAAAAAAAAGTTCAATTGGTGATGTTGCAATGAGATTTAAATCGATTTGATCTCATAACTTTGGACCTTTATTGAAATAATCTCGTATATATCACATATTTCAATTTAGTCCCGTATATTTTTAATTTGTGTCAATTTAGTCCCAAGGCACCGGAGACCGGTCAAACTAGCCAAAACGACGTCGTTTTTTGGGGCGTGTTTTGCACTCGCCCCTAATTTCGATCGGAAAATGCTGACTTGCATCGACACGTGGCACGCCACATGTGTATTTTGCCAATTAAAAAAATAAAAAATAAAATAAAATTACACATCATTAAATAAAAATAAAATAAATCAATTTTAAATTACCAGGACATCTGATCGGCGCCGCCGTTCATGGCCGGAGGAGCACCTCCGGAGATAAAGAACGACAGCTGGAGGCTCGGAAAAGCCGACAATCCAAAGCTCAGCCTTTGAAAATGGGAGGCAGCAGCATAAGATGACGACGAAGACGACGATGACGGGTCCTGCATCACTGAATTCAGCTGTGCCGAATCGAAGACGGAGGAGTTGTGGTTGAAAATGGCGGTGGAGAAACAGGGCACGTGCTCTTTTCCAAGAATTCGAATTTGCAAATTGACCCCTAGAATCAATCTAATTCTCTTTAGCCTCCCCTCTGTTTTCTGAATTTTAACCAAGAAGTCCTTCAACCCTTCCATCGTCGCCGGGTGGTGGCCGCCGGCCAGGACTGGGGTAGCGCACCTCCGGGGACCTTCGTCGGCCTCCGGCATGCCGTAAAACGCGACGGCCGTCTTCTATTTCATTTTACAAAAAAATGTTTTTCTTTTTCCTTCTCCCTCAAAGCAACACCAACCTTAACTATACCATGAGTAAAATAATGAATTGAAATATAAACTATATCATAGAATCTTCATGTACACAAAGAGTGGGTGGTTTCAAAAAGTATACAATAACAACACAAAAATAGATTTTATTTTGGCTTTAAGCCTTAAATCAAAGGGTCTCCCGGTGTCCGATTGTGAATTTCACAGAGAGGTTTTGCTCCCCTCGTCGAGAGCTTCACGACGGTACCGGGGGTGAGACCGGATGCGCCGGCGAGGCGAAGGCGGCAACGGAGCCGAAACTTTGGCTCCGATTATCCAGCGACGGGACTGGTTGGATCAGAAAATAAATGGTGTATTCGTGACGTGTGAATCGAGGGGGGGGGTCGTTTTGATGTGCGGTGTGTAAAGAAAAAGAGAGGATAAATTTCCGGCCATGGCGGCGGCGCTGCCGTGCCGCCGCCGTGAGATAAAGGGAGGAAGAGAGTGTTTCATTTTTTTTTTTTACCGCCGTGTAATTTTATTTTCTTTTTATTTTTAATTGGCAAAAATAGCGTGTGGCGTTTGGCGATGTCGGAATCGATGCAAGTCGGCATTTCGATCGAAATTAGTGGGTAAAAAAAAAAAAAAAATAAAACTAAAAAAAATTAAAAAATATAATTTAGATTAAATTGAAGCATGCGATGATATAAAAAAAATTTCAAAAAAGGTTATGGGGACCAAATCAATTTAAATCTCATATTGCAATTATAGTATAAAATTAAATGAAATCCAAAATATCTAAATATATATATATATATGATGATTAAGGAAAAAAATATTTTTTTTTTATGTTTCCATCACACATCGTCGGTGGCGTGGCGGTGGACCATTAATATAGTCTTGAATTTGGTGGTTTCTATATCATTCGATTTCTTGACTGCACTTTTCCACCCATGGTTGATTTTACCGAAAAAATACATTATATCACAACTACAATTCTACAAAAATTAATATGATTCACGCCCATCCCATTAACAATGTATATTTATCTATAAAAAAGTTCTTATAATAACAACTAAACAATCACGATAACTTGCTCAAATTCATTTAATTGCTAGCTAGAAGATTCATGTGCAGATTTTCTAAAATCAATGTGTGCGCAGCTGCCAAGTCTTATAATATTTCATGACTAAGTTCCCTAAAATTCATTTCATTAATTCACAACTGTTAATACAATGATCATTTTCTCCCTCATCCTTATTCATGGGGAATTCCATAGACTACTACATAAAATTTATTGTCGCAGAAAAGAAAATAATTTCTGAATTTCGGCGATTTCTTGAATTTTAGTGTTTCTTTTCCAATTTTAATTATCTCGGCACTAATGATGGAATTTATTTACTTGCAAATTTTAGGAAAGAATTTTAGCCAAATTCACATTTCTATTAAATTTGGAAAGGAGACACATGTCATGCATATGTTGAGTGGAACATTAGATGAAACACAATGTTGGAACAGGGGATAACCCTCCGTTGAATCTCACTCCAAAATATATATGATCTAATCTAAAGTATTGATTATTACAGTCTTGAATCTATATATATGTTTATCTGACCAATCATTCTTAATTTAACTGTTCCTGGATTTTTTTAACTATAAGGATAAAGAGCATGTGCTCTATACTTGTAAACGAAAATGAATATTATTACTTTTATATCTTTTATTTTAAAGTTGTGAGACATATCCCGAGACATATCACAGTAAAAAAGAAAAGAGAAGGACCATGTTATTAATACATAAAATACAAGCACACTCGATTTATAATCTCACATGCAAATTGATGGTCATTTATCTCATCTATAGATAAGACTTATAGAAAGCATAGTACGTAAATCAGTACGATTACGCCACATATTGTTTAATATAGGTTTCTTCATTGTTATTATCCGCCACCATGGTGGAAGTGAAATACCAAGAGAAAACATTGAAATTCGCGACAAGATCAGGTCCCGTGATTCCAAGTTTAACAAGGGTCTTCAAGTCATACACAGTCAACGGTCGAAGTCTCTGATCCTTCTAGTGGGCCCATCGTAGTTATCCGGGCCGACACAATTTGTCCGATCACATTCTGGAAGTTGGTAACATTTTGGGAGTTGATGTTGATTCGAATGTGCCTAAAGTTTGGATCTCCGCTGTTCACGTGGTGTCGAATTCAATTGTGAAAATGGGGGACCCTCCTTTGACTGCATTGTAGATTCCGAGGTTCCCGCCTGTGGATATTGTGGAGTTGACCGATACGATGAAAAAGGTCATGCCGTCAATCGGGTTGTTGCTTATTGGTGAGACCACTAGGACGCTTGTCGCACTTCATCCCAAAACTTCAAGGGGTTCGAGTACAAAACCCTGCCAACGCTCGATGTTTGTGGGTTACCCAATGCGTCATTTGCTATCAGATTTAGGTAACTCGAGCCTGATGGTACGATCGCATCACGTTCGTACGTCAAGCCGTCATAGGCCGGGTTGAAAGAGTCAATCTGGAATGAGGAGGAACGTTAAGGAAAAGGGAAGAAATAGGGTGTTGGATAGGGCCATGCCTGACTTTTGACTTTATGATCAATTATAAGGGTACGTTTCTTTGATTTGGAGGTGGTGCCTAATGTTATAAAGCCCACTTCTATTTATACCAGTGAGTAGCAATTAATGATAAATTATTAATGAGACTCTTGCGTTTGTGTGGGACGATTTCACGGTAAGATGAGATATAATTTTGGCATGTCGTTTTAGCACTTTGAAATGAATGAGTGTCAAATTATATTAGGTTACACTTCGTCTCATATATGAGACCGTCTCGTACGAATTTTTATCATTATGTGACACACTTGCATGAGACGAACTTACGGTAAGACGGATCATAAATTGAGCATTGACGTTTTAACACTTTAAGAGGAATGTATGTGATTTATACTAAGTTGTATCACATCTCATGCATGAGCATGAAACAGTCTCATATGAGTTTTTGTTTTCTCTATTCAAAAGTAAGAGATGTCATAATAATATTTAAATCACAAATTCTCCTATATATTAGTATGAAACTCATATTATTACACTTATAAGTTAATACTACTATTTGTATAAACTAGTACGTGTGGTATTTAATACTCTGATTTCAATTTATAAGTGTAATGGTATCAGTTGATAAATGTAGTAATATTAGTTTATAAGTGTAGTATTATAAATTGCATACTTATGAATAAATTTTACCGGAGACCCACTCGTAATGACAAAAACTTGTATAAATTTGATTCATGTTATGAATCTTATTTTTAATCGATAGAAATTAAATTTACATGTACAGTATTAGTGCGGTCCTCGAGAAAATATGCAGTATAATGCGGAGATGTATTGATATCTTGGGAATTGGGACAATTATTCAAACTTGAATAACGTTGCAAGTCCCAATGTCTTACATATATTGGGAAAATTAATCAATGCCATAAATAATCTTTCATTATCGACTCTTATGAATTGTTAATGTGGACTTCCATCACACTGCAAGTCCCAATGTGTCTGTGGACGTACGGTATGAAGTCGGTGGCCTGTCTACTGTGAAAATTAATCAAATGTGATACTGGCCGGGTTCTGAGTTCTACGTTCATAATATATGTTGCTGTCACGTTGTACCGCACCGAAAATCGACGCTACTCACTTAGAGAAAAATTCATTTGAGGTTGGAATAATTTTAACTTTATACTTAAAATGAATAAAGCGGAAGATCACGTTTATAAAAATACGAGTGATTTTTTTTATAGATATATACATATATGTATATTTTATTGTATTAAAGTGTCTAACTTTATTTGTGTCTAACTCGTGTCTTACCCACATTTCTAAGCCAAACACTTAATATATGACATTTTCAAAATTAGGTTAATATGAACATAAGTATGTTATAATTAACTTAATATAATAAGAGTTCAATTAAAGCAGACCCGTCATACGTGCAATTTTAATATTAAAAAGGTCGTCACATTATCCTAGCACTTTCAAAAAAATACTTTGATTACTTGACCTAACAATGTTTGCACAATTATGAAACCAAACATTGCAAACAACATTTTAACCTTTCAAAAGACCAACCAGTAGTTTGCAAAAGATTCAAACAACATTTTAACCTTTCAAAAGACCAACTAGTAGTTTGCAAAAGATTCAACCACTTATCCTAAAAATACATAATTCAAAACCATAATTTAAGACAAACTAATACTTAATCCACTTCTTACATAAGTTGTAAAACACACTAAGTGTTGGGGAATAAGTTGCACAGATCAATTCGGGGTGAATATTTAAATACAAATTTAATTATTATAATTATTACTAGCATGAATTAATCATATATTAATTCAAATAATAATCCAACAACAAATCATGCATATAATTAATTCACGTAAAATCCTACACATGCGGAATTCTCGACGAGTGTATGCGTGAGCATTACCTCTTGGGACGGTAGTGATCTGGCTGATTAGACTAACCAAAAGAACTTCCCAAGTATTCCCTTAATCCTTGTTCGACTATCCAGTGGTAGGACACTTGTGAACAATTAACAAAAGAAAAATAAATTATGTTGCACCACCTTTGTGGATTTACTAATTTTTCCAGCACATGGAATTGTACACTACTCACAATTGACGTTTTTCGAAAAAATACAATCTGTCGACGTTTCAAAATATTTGATATTTTATCGTGACGATATTTTTTCGAAAAAACCATTTTAAATGTGTTCTTTGGGAATGAAACATTCATCCCCTATTTATAGAGGGTGGTGGACGAAATTTCATGTGCAATAGGGAGGAAAAAATCTTTTCTTGATCTCCAAGAAATCTTGAATATATCTCATATATTCTTTTCTCCATAATTAAAATATTCCACAAAATCCCACTCTCTTATTTGTTATGGAATATTTCGAAATATTAGGGAACAAGAATCCAAGATTTGGATCTTCTTGAATTTATGAGATATTCTTGTATTTCAAAAAATACATATCTTCCATAATATTTTTTTAAGAAAATCAAGAAAATCTTTATTGCCCTTTATATTTCAAAAATTTTGAAATTATCTTCATGAATAACCAAGTGGGAGATTTCTTGAATTTAATGAGATAATCTTGTATTCCAAGAATACATATCTTCATTCCATAACAAAATTCAAAGAAAATCTTTCTCCCCTTTATCCATAAATTTCGAAAATAATGAGAAAAAATAAGCAACAATATTTATTTTATTTTAAACACCTTTTTCAGTTATTGGACTTTATGTTGGGCTACTTAGGGGGCCTTAAGGAGAATTAAGATTGGACCTTCCAATGGACCTTGAATTATCAATATTGAGCCACAATATTATTCAAGCCCATAAATATTAATCAATCCCACTACATAATTAATATTACACTATCCATCTTAACCCATATTACAGTCAATATGGCTCCCGGTTATTATTTCCCATGTTTAAGATTATCTAGCCCATTAATTAATTCAAACCCTTTGAAATAGCTTTCCATTAATTAATATATTTTGTCCTTGGTCAAGGAACGATTCAACATTATTATCCATACAGGAAACTAATTCCACTTGCAAGATTTGGTATGATAAAACTTATGAACCTCGAGGGCAAATCAAACAAAGCGTGCTTGCGCACGATTTAAAAGTATTAAATCTTAGCAATATCATGTGACCAATAATATTGTCCAAGATAAAAAGTATTGAATCTCATTGATTCTCTACCCATGATAAGTCAAAGCAATAGTTACCAATCACACGTGAT
Organism: Stenogyne calaminthoides; assembly: GCA_037126765.1. Taxonomy (NCBI): domain Eukaryota; kingdom Viridiplantae; phylum Streptophyta; class Magnoliopsida; order Lamiales; family Lamiaceae; genus Stenogyne; species Stenogyne calaminthoides. The sequence goes on along the minus strand of JBBCBC010000020.1, from coordinate 36,493,749 downwards.
CCTATTTAAGGAACGAAGATTAAGAAATAACGAACCACTGAGGTCTAATTCTTCCTTGTTCAGTTCAAGAATTTATCCTCCCAGAGGTCCTATTTGAGGCATCAGTCATGCACTAGTGTAATATCTTGGTCAAGACAAGTCAATCTGAGTCTTACACTTCAACCTTTCACGATGGGTTGTTCATTTCCATCTAGGTAGTGAATGGTGTACTTTTAGTTACAAGGAACTGTTAATTTAATCTTCTGTGATCTGGTATCACTAAATTAACTACAATGTAACACGTACGACTTATTGAATAGTTATGCAGTAAATATATGTAACATTCGGTAATATTTAAAGCATCAGTGATAAACAATTTATTTCAGTAAATAAGTCTGAAATTCAGTTTTGATTATACAAAAGTAAAAAGCATACTTTCCAATATAATCCCAACAATCTCCCACTTATACTCAAAGTCTGCTTTTAAGTATACTACAACATGTCTCGTGTAGATCCGTGATATCTAATGTCACCTACACGAACCTAATAATTTCTCCCACTTATACTCAAAGCAGATTGGCAACGGTCTTGACACCCATTCCTTTCACATGTCTCTCGAATGTATTCAGAGGCAGACCCTTTGTGAATGGATCTGCTAGGTTGTCTCCAGACGCTATCTTTGCCACATCTATATCTCATCTCTTAACGATTTCTCGTATAAGATGGTATTTCCTTTCAATGTGTTTGCTGGTCTTGTGGGCTCTTGGTTCCCTTGAATTTGCAAGTTGCCCGGCATTGTCACAATAAGCGATGATGATTGTCTTTGGGCAAATTCGAACTAAATCCAAGTCCACTAGGAAGTTCTTGAGCTAAACTTTTTTTTTTGCCTTCATAAGCGCCTGTTTACATATTCGGCTTCCATGGTAGAATCTGCTGCGATGCGTTTACGCTAACGACTTCTCCATGTCATGGCTCCTCCCCATGCAAAAACACACTCTGGGAGGTAGATTTTTCCGGAATCTAAGTCTGATTGGAAATATGAGTCCGTGTAGCCGATGAGGATTAGACTATCTGACTGATAAATTAACATTCTATCCCGAGTTCTTTTCAGATACTTCAGAATGTTTTTAACTGCCGTGCAATGTTCTTTCCCTGGGTTACTTTGATATCTTGCCACCATGCCTATGGCAAAACAGATATCGGTCTCGTACCTGACATTGCATACATAAGGCTTCCGACAGCCGAAGCATAAGGAATGTCTCTCATGTCATCTATCTCCTTTTGCGTCTTAGGACACATTTTCTTGGATAGATGGATTCCATGTCTGAAAGGTGCGAAGCCTTTCTTGGAATCCTGCATGCTGAATCGTTTTAAGACAGTGTCTATGTAAGAAGCTTGCGACAAGCCTATCATCCTTTTCTTGTGATCTCGAGTGATCTTGATCCCAAGGATGTGTGCGGCTTCCCCTAAGTCCTTCATATCAAATTGTTTTGAAAGCCATGCCCTTACGTCTGATAACACCTTTACATCGTTCCCAATGATCAGAATATCATCTACGTATAGTACTAAGAATACCAATGCAGTTCTGACACTCTTTTTGTACACACAACTTTCGAACTCGTTTTGATAGAACCCATAAGACTTTATAACATGATCAAAACATTGGTTCCAAGCTCTGGATGCCTGTTTGAGTCCGTAAATGGACTTCATGAGCTTACAAACTAGGTTTTCTTGGCCTTTTTCAATAAAGCCTTGGGGTTGTTGAATATAGATCTCTTCATCAAGACTGTTGGGAGATGAATTTTAATAAAGACTTATGATTTTAATTAGATCCCAAAACCCATGAGTATGACATGTTCAGAATGATCTTGATAGTTGAGTCAGGATTCAGTTTTAGAATTGTCAGGATGTTATATGCAGAATGTATAGTCAGCAGATATAGTTCAGAATAGTTCTTGAAGACTTCGAGAGGATCTTGAATGGCGAAGACTTCGGCGTGAAGATTCAATTACAACACCAATATGTCTCGAAGAAAAGACTCTAAAGACTCAAGACTCGGAAGACTCAAGAAGACAAGATCAAGATCGCGAAGATCAAGAATCTTTGAAGGCACGAATTCGAAGACTCGATAATGTCTTGAATGAATCGATATGAACTGAATGTTCTAGGCATTTGAATATATCTATCGAAGGATGCAATCTTGAGAAGATCGCGATTCCTTAGAAAGTTAGATATCCGCCAAGACATTCAAATGCAGACAAAAGGAACTAGGTCGAGAAGTGTTGTTAAGGTTATATCAAACTCGAGTTTGTAACCAAAAGAGCCGTTGAAGGTGTGTACCTTTAACGGAGACAAAAAGTCAAAAAGAGGAAGACGACAACTGTACCATCGACAACCTTTGCGGTGTGGTCATTTAAAAAAATGACAGATGTACAAAAGTTCGGATGAAAAAAAAGTGAAGACCGGATACATGAAAGTCTATTGCCTAAAAAGTGTTAGGGAGTGTCAAACCCTAAATATAGTCGTTTCACACACCACAAGAGGGAACTCACGAAGCTATCTCTCCAACGGATAGTTTTCAAAAGTGACATTGGTGTATGCCTATAAATCTTTGGTGACCTTCTACATTGTAAGGTTACGGGAAATTTATATCTTAACTTAAGAGCTCAAGCTTATTCTTGCAAAAGTGAAAGCACTCGAAAAACCTTGAATTTCCCAAGTGCTTCTATATTGAAGAGAGCTCACTATACTAAGCTTAGCTTGATAAGAAATATCAAAGCTTAGTCGAGATATCCTAACCCTTTGCATTGTGCTTCATTGTAAAAAGGATATCTCATCCTAGTTGGAAACCAACCAAGAAACCCCAAACCCTTGTGAAGGTAGTTGGAGTGTGTTTGTTGGTGAGAAGTGTTGTAAAGAGTTAGTAAACTACGCGGAGTAGTCAGAAAACTCTAGAGGATAAGTTAGTAAGCTTCTGAGGGGTAGTCACGAAAGCTTGTGTGTGATTGAGTAAGTAAACTACGGAGGTAGTCGAAAAGCTCAAGGTCGGGTTGAGTAAGTAAACCACGTGGAGTAGTCGAGAAAACTTCAGGGCGAGTTGAGTAAGTAAACTCTGAGGTAGTCGAGAAAGCTCAAAAAGTTGATAGTGAATTTCTCTGAAGAGTCGGGAGAGTGGGCGTAGGAGCTTGAGTCTACGAACCATTGTAATTGTTGTGTTCTTTATTGCTTTCCTTATACGTGCTTATCTGTTGCATTGACTTGTTTTTGAAAGCATACTTTTCATCGATATTCGGTTGGAATCAACCCATTTGAAGTTGCATAAGTGAATCATGACCTAATCACTATTTCATAAAGGGAAGGTTTTAAAGAAAGCTTAAAAACGAGTATAAACTAAGGGCCAACCATTCCGCCTGAAAGTAGCTAGAACAGATAGATAATAAATAAACGTAAGGCGAGCGTAAGTTTTTTGCAAGGGTTGACTTCGGGAAGTTGGGATTATCGATCCAAGCAACTTCGAGGATCTCGAGACTTTGACTCGAGGGACTAATCTTGAGAACCTAAGGATTATCGACTGGTGACCTCGAAAAAAAAAAAGTTTTAAAATCATGAACACGTGTATTCCCCATACGTGTAAGACTCGTTTTGCACGGGACCAACAAGTGGTATCGATACCAGGCGTTGGTTCAACTTGACCACTCTTTGTGTTGACCAAAGTTTTATTTTTCAAAAATACTTGTGGTCTATCTGGCCCCGATCTTATTTCTTTGAAACTTTTATTTTTTCAAGAGATCGAAAAATGTCTTCTAAAAACTTCCCATGTTCTCGGTGGAGAACTATGACCTATGGAGACTTAGAATCTGGGGCTCATCGTATTCCAAACATGAGCGTATGTGGAGAGTGGTCTCTCAAGGACCATTCGGTTCTTGTAGTGAATCGGAGGAAGCAGAAGATGAGAGAATTGATCAGAGTAGAATTTCCTAAGTCGATGACCAACTGACCGAGGAGGAGAAAGTTAGTCAATCTAGACTACATTGCAAAAAGACACACTATCTGAGACAATTGATGATGGTGTGATGGGAATGATCTCTCTTTGTAATCTTGCTAAAAGATTTGGGATACACTATTTGTTATGTGCAAGGCACGAGATCATATAAAAAGAAAACAAACTTTCGATTGGCAATTGGAAAGTTTGATAGTTTTGAAATGGATGATGGTGAATCAATAGACAAACTGGAAGTCGATTCACTAAAGCATCATGAATGATCTAAATGCACTTGGAAAGAAATACCCACGAGAGAGAAGTTGCATTGAAAATTCTTAGAGGTCCATCTAAGAAATAGGATATTCATGCGGTGGTGATTGAAAACACCAAGAATATTAACTCAATGCCTTACCAACAAGTCTTCTTCGAAATTTGAAAGCCTATGAATTTGTAATTGATAAGAAATCCAAAAAAAGGCCGACATCAAAGATGATTCTTCATCGAGTAAGAATGTGGCTTTAAAAGCAAAGATAAAACACAATAAAACTAGAGAGTCGAGAACCTCCATGCCAAAAAATCGGGATGAGCTTGAGGAAAAGCTAAAGCGATGGCAAGAAGGTTTGATAGACTCAATAAGTAGATTTGGAAAATACAAAAACTATTACAGAACCACAGGTGCGGAAGAAACCCGAGGACAGATCAACCGAGAAGAAGAAAAAGACACGAAAATTTGAAGGATCTTCATCAAGAGAAAGGACTCCAAGTCCAAAGAAGAAAATGATCGGGATGATGATGCCAACAGATGCTATAATTGCGGAAGAAAGGTCACTTCCAAAGTATGATTGTCAGTTGAGTGTTAAGGAGAGAAGAGAAAGGCAAGCTAAAAGAGACCGAAGTTCTCTAGCAAAAAGGCCATGGTTGCGAGAAGAAAAAAAACTCGAGGAGGAATCTAGCTCTTCGGATGAGATATTCTCGAGACAGTGAAAGTGATGACATCAATCGATGGCCATTGAGGAGGTAAACTCTTCTTTTTTACATTGTTGCTCCTACACTAGCACAAGAGTTTTCAATTTCCACTGAAAAAATGATCATTTTGACGATGGATTCTTTTGAGAATCGATGAAGGACTATCTTTGTTTTGCAAGGACTGCTAAATCTAACTCAAGAAAGAGAATAAAGGCTGAAAATTTGAAAATCTAAAATGGAAAGACTCTAGCAATATTGAAATCACTTCTCAATTAATGGGAGCTCTTGATGAAGCTGGATGTTACGAAAAGTACAACTCTCGAAGAGAAAGAGAAGTTGATAATGTCCCTAAGCGAAAAAGCTAGAGAAATCCTTTGAAGAGATTGATTTAATCGGAATCGAGTTCAATGACCTCTCTGAGAAGCATAAAACTCTACAGAACTGTGAGGATAGTGCACATAAGAAGTTAACTCTATTGAATAATGCATCTAATGTAATAGATGAAATTCAGAGTTACCAGAGATCTGTGACTATAAAATCTGGATTGGGATACATTCCAGGGGGAACCTCACAAGGTCATCTAAATGTTGCGTCAAGTAGCAAGAAGACTATCTTTGTAAAACCAGTGGCACATACACTTCAAACTGAAGTAATGCCCAAGGTTGTAGACAAGGGAAAAGGACCTATGGTCTCAGTAAAACTGAATGATCGGGTTAGAAAGCCCAAACCCGGGTAAAGGCTAGAAAACACGGCGATCGATTGGAAAGTTTCGAGCAAGTACTTCAAAGCCTCGGGCTAAGAATGCAAACTGAAAGGCTCCACATTGAACCATCGAGAAATCCTCGGATGAGAAACACTCAAAGCAGAGACATTCTCAACTGAAGAGACCAAGTCCTCAGTATGCTGAAAGAACCAGATTTCAGTACAGACAACCTGAACCTCACTTGTCTAAGGGTAAAGGTTATCTGAACCCGAGTCAACAAAGATTTAGACCGGTAGCACAAAAGCCTAAGCATCTGAACAGAAGACCTGAACCAAAGAAGAATTCTAAGGCACATGTTCATGCTAAAGCTAGCACACATATCTAAAACGCTAAGGCACCCAGAGTAGTGGATGTATATGTTGATGTTTATGGAAGACATATTAGCCACTCTAAAGTGATTAGAGTTGTCAGGCAAATTTGGATTCCGAAAGGTACTGCTAACCTTGTAGGACCCTACACAAATTGGGTACCTAAGAATTGATCTGTTTTTCAGGAGGAAAATAAGGGCACTAAGCTGATGAAAGATCACATGGCACTGATGAGCAGAGATGAAAAAGCTCCTGATGTATGGTATCTTGATAGTGGATGCTCAAGACATATGACAGGATTCAAGAAGATGCTCAGTGACTATGTTGAACAAAGAGGCCCACAGATCACTTTTGGAGATAACTCCAAGGGACAGACTAAAGGATATGGAACTTTGGAAATCGATTTCGAGTTCATATCCATGGTGTTTCATATGTATCCGGATTGAAGCATAACTTGCATCAATTAGCCAATTTCGTGATAAGGGTTTCAATGTTGAGTTCTCCAAGAACTTATGTTTTGTGAAAGATGATACATCACAGAAAGTATTACTGACTGGTACAAGAAAATGGAATGTGTATCTTGCTTATTGGAGTTCAACTCCTAAAGATACATGTTTAGTTGCTAAAAGTTCCACAGATACCAGTTGGCTATGGCATAAAAGAATGAATCACCTGAATTTTAAAACCCTGAACAAGCTTGCAAGATTAGCTCTTGTAAGAGGGTTGCCTAATGAAGTGTTGAGAAGGAACACATTTGTGATGCGTGCGAGAAAGGAAAACAAGTCAAAGCATCATTTAAAAGCAAAGTAGAAGTTTTCCGAGAGAATACTTGACTTTTGCATATGGATCTGTTTGGTCCTATAAACCTGTGAGCACTAATGGCGGAAATACACATTGGTAGTAGTTGATGACTACTCAAGATATACTTGGGTCATATTCTTTCAAGAAGAAAGAGACTCGATATAAAGCGCGAATTACTAAAAAGGCTCAAGATTGAGAAAAAAATCGAGTGTGGTCAAAATCGGATCGACAAAGGAACCGAGTTTATAAATCATATCATTTCGATTATTGTGCGACAAATGGAATTCTACATGAAACATCACCGCAAGGACCCCTCAACAAAATGGTGTTCTTTGAAAGAAGGAACATGACTCGAAAAGAAGGCTGCAAGGACAATGATTGTTTGGTCGATATTCCTAAAAGGTTTTGAAATTTAAAAATTTGTCAACACTTTGCATGCTACTCTCGAGAATAGATCCATCTTGACAAAAAAGTCAAGGCAAAACGCCTTATGAGCTTTGGAATGAAAGGAAGCCTCTTGTTTCTTTCTTTTCGTGTGTTTGGTTGCAAGTGTTTCATACACAAAAATGGTAAAGATCGATTGAAAACATTTGATAGTAAAAGGCGATGAAGGAATATTCTTAGGATATTAAAAGTCGATAAAAACTTTCGAGTTTACAAGTTGTGGGACTCTTATTGTGGAGGAAACACCTCATGTTGTTTTTGATGAATCTACTTGTGTTCGGAAGAAACAGGGGAACATAATGCAAATGAACTGACTAAGAGGATCACCAGATTAAGCACGAAACAGAAAGATAAATCATCCATTGAACACGAAAAGAAGAAAGTCATCCACTATTTATGATTGGAGTGACTCGGACTTCGATAAAGAAGTTCGGGATGGAAATCGGGATGGTGAGACTCGGGAAAACCAACACTCAAAAAGGTGACCAATCGAGCAGACACCGGTTCGGACTCAGTACGTGATGCCAATGAAGATGTGGTCACTGGTGAGGCAAATTCTGAATCTATCAACCAAAGGGAACAAATGTCTCGACAATGTTTGAATAGAATTTTCCCACGAGGAAGATGATTCTTTTTTCTCTGTGTTTGTTGTTCCTCGAGTTCTTGATTTAACTGAACCTAACATTTCAAATGTTGAGGACACTATTGAAGGGGAACATCAAGAAGGAAATGGTTAGATAGTCATCCTACAAGTCAGTTGTGGGTGATCTGGCTGAAGGTGTTAAGACTAGAAGGTTTCATGGAGAGAGTGCACTATTCTGGCTGCTTCCTATCGGGAGAAAAGAACCTACCGAGATTGGTGAAGCTCTACAAGATTCTCCTTTGGATTCTTTCTTTATGCAAGAGGAGCTAAATCAATTCTCAAGGAATGAAGTATGGGATTTGGTAGATAGACCGAGAAAAGGCACAACGTCATTGGAACCAAGTGGGTTTTCAAGAACAAAAGAGATGAAAACAACAACATTGTGAGAAACAAGGCAAATTTAGTTGCACAAGGTTATTCCCAAGAAGAAGGCTTGGATTATGATGAAACCTTTGCACTGTTGCAAGACTAGAAGCCATCGATTGTTTCTTGCATATCTTTGCCCACATGAAGTTCCTGATCTATCGGATGGATGTGAAAAGCGCATTTCGAGCGGTGTGCTTAAAGAAGAGGTTTATGTGGAATAACCTCCCGGTTTCAAAGCAGAATGACCAAGTTTCTGTGCTCGGAAAAGCTTTGTATTGTCTCAAATAAGCACCCGAGCATGGTATGATACTCTTTCTCGGTTTCTTCTTGACCATGGTTTTGTCAAAGGGCTGTTGATAGAACTCTGTTGGGATAGAGGATGGGGAAGATATTTTACTAGTTAGGATATATGTTGATGACATCATTTTTGGATCTCAAACCATCAATTTTGTGTGAAAAGTTTTTCGGCGATGAAAGGCAAGTTTGAGATGTCAATGATGGGAGAGATGAATTTCTTTCTAGGACTTCAAGTGAAACAATCAAAGGAAGGAATATTCATCAACCAAGCAAAGTACACCAGAGATCGATTGCCAAATATGGTGACAGATTGCAATCTGATTAGGATTCCCATGAATACTAACTACAAGATGGATCACGATTACGAAGGCAAATCGATAAGTCATATCGATTATAGAGGAATCATTGGATCATTGCTTCTATCTCACGACAAGTAAGGCGGATATAACATTTCTTTGTTGGGATATATGTGAATACCAAGCTAATCCTAAGTCTAGTCACATGGAGGCCGCCAAAAAGATACTAAAATATCTTAAAGGCACAAAGTGAATAGAGGATTATGGTATCCGGTGATGATAACCTTGAGTTAAGTGGTTTTTCGAGATCTTTGATTATGGAGGTTGCAGAATTGTGAAGTCCACTTCAGAACTTGTCAATTTCTAGGAAGTAAGGCGATATCTTGGTTTTGAAGAAAGCAGGACCTCGATAGCAACAAGTACTCTTGAAATTTGAAATATATGGTCTGCAGGAAAGTGTTGTGCCTGATTCTTTGGCTCAGACAACAATTGAGGGATTATAAAGTTGTAGCCAATGAAGTACCAATATTTTGTGACAATAATAGTGCCATTGCTATTTCACAAAATCCGTTATTGTACACCCGGATGCAAGCATGTGGATATCGAGACATCACTTCATCAGAGATCATGTCGAGAAGAAGGACATAAGGATGGAGAAAATTCATACTGATAAGCAAAGAGCTGATATCTTGACCAAACCTTTGGCGGAATCAAGATTTTAGGAACTTTCAGTTGAATTAGGGATGCTAGAACCAGGTGTATAGAGTAAAATCTGGAAAATTGAAGGTTTTCAGATGCATGAAGTTTTCTCGAGAATCCTTACGAGAAGCTCGAGATAAAATGGAAATCTTGAATCGGAGTCTCGAAAACTTCAATTGCTTATCTTGAACCAATTCAAGATTTTCGATTATTATCGACATTTTATCAAGGTCGATTACTCGAGAAGACTGATAGAGGGAAATTGGTCTGAAGAAGTAATGACTTATGCGACTCATTTATTGCTTAAGTAAAAATTCAGTAATCATTCATAATAAATACAAAACACCTGAGGAATGTTTTTGGGCGGGATCATTTTAAATTCCGAAGAAGGTCAACAGTCATTTAATGCTCTGCTACATTAATGACCAATGAGGATGTTTTGGCGGCTTACTTTTCGGAGATCGTCGGTTCGTATACCCGATTAATCAGAGATTAATCTCAACCGTTGTTACTCACCTAACCAACACGATTCCCCATGATCTCGAAGCTATATAAACCCCAATCAGCCATTCAAGCCAAAATTTTATCAAACCCTTCGTTCCCAAATCCTCTGCAATTAAAAATCCCCTTTGCCCAGAAATTCTCCAAATCCTAAAAGCTTCATTTCTTCAATCAAACTCTAAAATGGCTCCAACCCTGTTCGAGAGATTAGCCAAAATCAACAAGCCGTGGTACGAGTTCATTGTTTCACTCGAAAGCACAACCAACTCAAAGCCAGAAGAGGAGGCTCTGCATATGATTCGACTGGCTAAACTCACCCAACTAGTCGCAAACCGACCAGACCAGGAATTTGCAAAAGAGGTAATCGAATTCATCTGTAACTTGAAGATAGATGAAGAGGGCTGTATGCATTCTAAGTTAACTGTATCACACTTAGAGCATTCATCCAAATACGTCGATTTTGAGAGGGATCTGTATATAGTTCCGAAAAATCTGAATGATGTTTTTGAGCTCTGTGATAGAGGAGAGGATCCCACGATGTATATGTCAGGTAGAGTGCAGGAGTACTTAGATAGGATTGCTGATAATCCTGTTAAGTTTGAGGCGACATTGCATAAGAGGCACTTAAAGCCACAATATCGTGTGCTGATGGATATTGTGAGCAAGTGCATCATGAGTCTTCTTTGGGAGTTTTTGAGCGATCAAGTACTCAAGCTCAGATTGATGGCGGTGATAGAGGCCTCACCCACCACAGACTTCAACTGGCTGAAATTCCTGATTCAGACGGTGAGTGAGCAGACCAAAGTTTTGAGGAAGGTTGACGGGGCGATCTCAATCAAAGGCAAGATCCACCATGCCACCAAAATTGCTTATATTTTGGAGATGTGCAGAGAGGAGGAGGATATCTTCGCCAATTCGACCCCATTCCCAAAATCCAAAATTCTCTTTAAGCCCATTGCTGCAAGGAAGCAGGTCATCAGGGGGAAGAGAGAAAAGAAGGTAGAATCACCTTCTGCAGCTGCTGAAAAAGAGACCCAACAAACCAGGGGGAAGGTGTTGTTGGAGGCAAAGATGGAGCAGGGAGCAAAGATGTTGAAACAGAAGGATCTTGCTCCAAAACGCAGAAGATTGGTGGTTCTCACCGATGAAGATGGAAGTGATTATGAAGAGATTCAACCTGAGGGCCAAACCGCTCAGAGTTTGCCATTGCAAGTGTTGGCTCGGGTTATCTCTAGGACACAGGATCAGACTGAGGAGCAGGTCTTTTCTGAGGTGCTCGAGACGTCGCTCAGTTCAGATAAAATTTCTCAGGAAATTTTTAAAGGAGCTCAAACCTCAGAGATGCCTACCTCAGATGTGCGGGTGCTCAGACGGAAGAGCCACCGTAGTCGATCCGAAGATGTGCAGGGCTCACCGACGAGCCAACTCGGACTAAACCGAGGATATGCAAGACAGGCCTCGAACCCACTCAGATGCAAACCGAGGACCGACCAAGACAAACTTCTTTGAGGCTCGGGGGAGCGAATATTCTTGATGAGCTCCTGAGTGATCTACTGCTTGATCCCTCAGCTGATGCTTCAACTGAACCGGAAAGCCCGAGATGGAAGAAGGGCGAGGCTGAAGAAGGCGAGTGGAGGAGCAAGGGGGAACGGTTCATACTTAACCAATACTTCGAGCTCGGCTTATATACCGATCCGCAAGATATTTTCTTGATTAGGACAACTGTGTTCATCCTCAATCAGACTCTTCCCGAGATGCTTGATATTGCTGCTTTCAGAGGGGAAGATTGGTGGAATGAGGAGACAGCCTTTCTGACCGACTTTTCAAGATTCAGAAGGACAAAGCTCAGGATGAAAAACTCCAATTTTGATGAGCTGGTTCAAAGGAAGTTGGCTGAGAGGAGAGCGACTGAAGTTGGTGCCCCAAGCAGTGGAGACAAATCTCAAGATGGAGATGGGGACCAACAGGGAGATGTTGAGAAGCAGTCTCAGATTGAAAAGGAGACTTCTGTTGCTAATCAACCTGGAATTAGTCAACATCAGACTGATGCTAGCACTCTTGGACCGAGGCAGATTGAGATCGGAGCTCGGGGTGATTAAGTCAAGATGAGATGATCGGGACAAACCAGGAGATCGCGAGAAGATTCCTGAGATTGATCTCACTCCCTTTATGGAGAAACTTGAGAAGGTTGAGCCAATGATGATCAAAATTGCTCAGATGGAAGAGACGTTGGCCAATCAAGCTCAAAAGATGGACAGTCTTAGTCACTCTTCAGAGCTTGTGCAAATTCAAAACACTCTAACCACCCAGATGACCTCCATAGAAGGAAAGCTGAATGAGAAGCTGGAGGGAGTCAAGGCTGAGTTAAGTGATGAACTGAAGCAGAAACACCAAGAGAGTTCTGATTTTCTAGAGGTGAAACTGGCAGAAAAGAATGAGGTGCTAATCAAATCTGCTGTTGAGGAAATGAGCTCATTACTCATGACCAAGATGACAGAGATGTTCAAGGAAGCACTCTCTGGCTAGTTTGCCCACTTATCTGAAGAATTTTATGTGGCCAAGAACCATCTAAGGAAATTTGGAAGGCGAACAAGATCGGATAGCAAGAGAAGTTCGCTGTGTGAGCAAAGAGCAATATCACATGGACACAGCACTCTCCAGGCTTCTTCCAAATTACGGTGCCAAATAGGGGGAAAAGGAAGCTGAAGATTTCATAAAGGTCATGGCACGTACTTTGGAGAAGAAGGCTCAGAAAGATGCTGAAATGTACAATCTAGCCAAAGCTTTTAAAGAAGTCGGGTTATCGAGAAGTTAAAATTTGCTCGTAGTAAAAGCCTATCTACACTCGAGTTTCTGAGCAAACCATGCTTAATGTTGCAAGAGAGAAACTGAGTGCTAGAGCAAAAGTTGGAACAAGCTAGACTGCTGCTGAATTGTCTATGAAGAGGAAAGCCTTGGGCGTTGTTCAACCCGAAAGCAAGCGTGCGAAGGTTTCTAAGCTAATCCAGAGAAAGCTGATTCTGGATGATGAAGAAACGGAAGAATCTGAGTCTCAACCTCAGAAGAAAGTCTTCAACACGAGAAATGCTCTGAAGACACTCCAAGAAGAACAAGCTAAGAAAGTTGTCTTTGCCGGTCTCGGGAGCGTCTGTGGATCGAAAAGAAGATAGACGAAGAAGAGCGAAGCGAAGGAGTGATTTCGTGAAGTTTGCGGCGCAGGAGGAAAGAGACATCAAAAGCACTAAAGTGGCCCCACGTTGATAAATGGATGCCCATCAAACTCAACGATATGTGGGAAGAAGTCAAGAGAACCTTCTGGTTCAATTACGATGTTCTCAGGGAATGGAGAGGGGAAAGCTCAGATCAGAACGAAGCTTTCATTGAATATCTTCTTATCTTCTATCCAAAGTATCTACAAAGCTGGATTAACTTTGCGGATGAAGGAGAGGTACAGATAGTGGCCCCTGGTCCATATTCCTATCCACCTCCAAGACTTAGTAATGGCTTGGTGAATGAGAAGGTCATTACTCAAGAAATTGCTCAGTATGCTGGTCAGTTAGGTTTAACAGGAAACAGTCCGGACATCATCAAAGAAAGAAATGAGCTAAAGAAGAGATTTTACGGAATGTTCGACCTAGAGGTGCCCGCTGATGTAGTTGAGAATGAAGCAAACTGAAGAGCAGAAGACTGAAGAGCCAAAATCTGAAGACTGAAGACTGAAGACTCAGAAGACTCTGTAATCTTTAAATTTTTGTCTTTTTGATTTTGTTGATAAACTCATTGTAATCTGTAATAGGATACCTATCATCAATGAAGATTTATCATTATGCTCAAAAGATAATATCTCATTATCTTATTTACATGTTTTTTATTTTGATATGCCTGAATGAATGTCTCTGAACTGATTGTATGCTCATATAAAGAGGAAATTGCCTGAATATGGGAGAAATTGTTTAAGTATTTGGTAATGAACTATTTAAAGAGATTCATTACTGAAGAAATTGCTGAATGATTAAACTGTTGAGAAACTCTAAAATTATTGGAGATTCTCTGATTTAAGAAATTATTGGGAGACAACCAATCTTGTAATAGGATAAACTGAAACCTGAGTATAGGTTATATGTTTGTAACAAGATAGGTTTTGGCATCATCAAAAAGGGGTAATTGTTGGGAGATGAATTTTAATAAAGACTTATGATTTTGATTAGATCCCAAAACCCCTGAGTATGACATGTTCAGAATGATTTTGATAGTTGAGTCAGGATTCAGTTTTAGAATTGTCAGGATGTTATCTGCAGAATGTATAGTCAGCAGATATAGTTCAGGATAGTTACTGAAGACTCAGTAGGATACTGAGTAACTGAAGACTCAGCGTGAAGATTCAGTACAACAGTCAATATGTCTCAGAAGAACCTAAAGACTCAGAAGACCCTGAAGACTCAGAAGACTCTGAAGACACAAGACTGAAGACTGAGAAACTGAAGATCAAGAATACTGAAGGCACAGTAATTACTGAAGACTCAGTAATGTACTGAATGCTCAGTATGAACCTGAATATTCCTAGGCACTGAATATATCTATTTGAAGGATGCAATACTGAGAAGATCGCTATTCCTTAGAAAGTTAGATATCTGCCAAGACATTCAAATGCAGACAAAATGAACTAGGTCAGAAGTGTTGTTAAGGTTATATCAAACTCCGAGTTTGTAACCAAAAAGAGCCGTTGAAGGTGTGTACCTTTAACTGGAGACAAAAGTCAAAAAGAGGAAGACGACACTGTACCATACTGACACTGACAGTGACAGGTCGCTGTAAAAAATGACAGATGTACAAAAGTTCCAGACTGCAAAAAGTGAAGACCGGCTACATGAAAGTCTATTGCCTAAAAAGTGTTAGGGAGTGTCAAACCCTAAATATAGTCGTTTCACACACCACAAGAGGGAACTCACGAAGCTATCTCTCCAACAGATAGTTTTCAAAAGTGACCTTGGTGTATGCCTATAAATACTGGTGACCTTCTACATTGTAAGGTTACGGGAAATTTATACGCAACTTAAGAGCTCAAGCTTATTCTTGCAAAAGTGAAAGCACTCGAAAAACCTTTAATTTCCCAAGTGCTTCTATATTGAAGAGAGCTCACTATACTAAGCGTAGCTTGATAAGAAATATCCAAAAGCTTAGTCGAGATATCCTAACCCTTTGCATTGTGCTTCATTGTAAATGATATCTCATCCTAGTTGGAAACCAACCAAGAAACCCCAAACCCTTGTGAAGGTAGTTGGAGTGTGTTTGTTGGTGAGAAGTGTTGTAAAGAGTTAGTAAACTACGCGGAGTAGTCAGAAAACTCTAGAGGAGAAGTTAGTAAGCTACAGGGGTAGTCTGAAAGCTTGTGTGTGATTGAGTAAGTAAACTACGGAGGTAGTCAGAAAGCTCAAGGTCGGGTTGAGTAAGTAAACTACGTGGAGTAGTCAGAAAACTCAGGGCCGAGTTGAGTAAGTAAACTACGAGGTAGTCAGAAAGCTCAAAAGTTGATAGTGAATTTCTCTGAAGAGTCAGGGAGAGTGGACGTAGGAGCTTGAGTCTCTGAACCACTATAATTGTTGTGTTCTTTATTGCTTTCCTTATCTGTGCTTATCTGTTGCATTGACTTGTTTTTGAAAGCATACTTTTCACTGATATTCAGTTGGAATCAATCCACTGAAGTTGCATAAGTGAATCACAGCCTAATCACTATTTCATAAAGGGAAGGTTTTCAGCAAAGCTTAAAACGAGTATAAACTAAGGGCCAACCATTCCGCATGGTGAGTATTTAGAACAGGATAGTTACTGAATCGAGCGCATTTTTTCGAGGGTTGATGAAGTTAGTTATCGATCCAAGCAACTCGGGATCTCGACACTCGGGACTCGGTTTGGATTATCGAGGTATCTGAAAGCGGCTCGGGATCCTTTGTCTCGATGAGACTTTGACTCAGAGCGATTTGTGCTTCTCAGAACCTAATCTTCAGGATTATCTGACCCAAGCTGACCTCAGCAAGAAAAAGTTTTAAAATCACTGAACACGTGTATTCCACCCCCATACATGTGTAAGACTCGTTTGCACCGGGACCAACAAAGACTTTCGTTAAGGAAAGTTGTCTTGACATCCATTTGCCAGATTTAAAAGTCAAGATGCGCAGCAATCGATAAGAGAATACGGATGGACTTGAGCATGGCTACGGGCGAAAAAGTTTCCTCATAATCGATCCTTTCTTTCTGAGTATAACCTTTCGGCACAAGTCTTGCCTTGAAGGTTTCCATGTTCCCGTCCGGTCCTCTTTTTCTCTTATACACCCACTTGCAACCAATGGGTTTGACCCATCAAGTGGTTCGACTAGCTCCCACACTCTGTTATGAAACATAGAACCCATTTCGGCTTTCATTGCTGTTTGCCAAGAATCTGCATCCTTGTCTTGGATTGCCTCGTCATATGTCCATGGGTCTGATTCGTCTTGTCTGGGAATCAAGTCCGAGAACTCTCCTATTCCCATGAATCTCTCGGGCTGTTTCACAACCCTCCCATTATGACGAGGTTCCAGTTGTGTAAGTGTGTCGTTTGGTATGTCATCTTGTACAGTTGACATTGAGGTTATTCCCTTTAGCTCATTTAAGGTAATCTCACTTCTGGGTCTTCTTTCGTTCATATAGTCTTCTTCCAAAAATCTAAAGTGGATGCTTATAACCACCTTTTGATCTTTGGGACCATAGACCATACACCTTTTTGTTCCCTCGGGCTATCCCACAAACAACCTTAATTCTGATCGAGGATCCAATTTACCGGCTTCCTTGTCCAACACGTAGGCCGGACACCCCCAAATTCTCATGTGTCTCAAACTAGGCTTGCGCCCGGTCCACAATTCTTTGGGAGTTTTGGGAACCGATTTGGATGGCACCAAGTTCAGAATGTAGGCTGCTGTTTCCAAGGCATGACCCCAGAACGACTTGGGAAGATCCGCATAACTCATCATAGATCTAACCATTTCCAAAAGAGTTCTGTTTCTTCGCTCTGCAACCCTGTTTTGTTGAGGGGTTCCGGGTGCAGTTAGCTGTGATGCAATCCCTTCATCAGACAAGTAGTTCAAAAACTAATCGCTGAGGTATTCGCCTCCACGATCGGATCGTAGAGACTTGATACGTTTTTCCCTATGATTCTCTGCTTGAGCCTTAAATTCTTTGAATTTCTCAAAGGTCTCAGATTTATGCTTCATAAGGAAAATATAACCGTACCTTGAGTAATCATCAATAAAAGTGACGAAATACTCATAACCTCCTCTTGCTATGGTTGACATTGGACCACATACATCTGTGTGAACGATCTCCAACACTTCTTTGGCTCTATTCCCCTTGGCTCCAAATGCTCTCTTGGTCATTTTACCCTCCAAACATGATTCGCGGGTTGGAATTGGTTCAACTTGGAGAAACTCCAGTGAACCGGCTTCTACCAACCTTTGGATCCTCTTTGGATTAATATGACCCAATTTTAGATGCCATAGAAGTGTCTCGTTCACGTCTGATGAACGTTTTCTTTTCTCTGAAACAGTTGATGTGTTATAGGATGCATTTCGTGAGTGGTGTGCACAGTTAATTCTATAGAGATTATTCGACCAATGTCCCATAATAGATACACTCATCATTTCAAGAAATGATGTCATTCTTATTAGAAGAAACTTAGTGTCCTTTAATCAAATTTTAGAAACTGAAAGTGAATTCTTTCCAAAACTGGGAACATAAAGATAATCTCAAAAAAACTTCATCTTTAAAAGATAGGTGCACCTCTCCCACTGCTTTAACCACTACTCATGTAGCATTGCAATATCTGCTACTTGCGTAGTATTGCAATAACCGTTACTTTCGTAGCATTGCAATATCTGCCACTTACGTAGCATTGCAATAATTGCTACTTTCGTAACATCGCCCAATGTGATGAGGATCTCACTCCCACTAAGTTGCCGGATCAGTTTGAACCCGTGAAGCAAACATGATTAGTGGATCTCGTATCAACCACCCACGAATGAGAAGTATACGCCGCTAAATAAGTTTTAACAACTAGTGCGTGAGAATTACCTTTCTTTCCGTCCCTTTTGTGGTTGGAACAGGCAAACCTCCATTGTCCTCTTTCACCGCAGTTTAAGCACTTCCTCTTTGGATTTTCCCTTGACACCACAAGCATTTCTCATCTTACCATTGCCCTTGGCAACAGTTGAGTTTTATTGCTTATGGCTTTTGGTCCTCTACTTTTTCTTGCCTTCCCTTGGCCTAGAAAATGCAGACTTACCATTTGCCGTTAAAGCTTGAGTTTGGTGCCCCATCAATATCTCTGCCGAGACCAAAGCTTGGAGCAAATCAGCTAGCGAGGCCAAAATGCTCAGAAACTTTTGGGCAGAGAGTGAAATACCAAATTCATCTGAGTCTCCGGTTCATAACTGCTTTTCGAGAATCTCAAGTTTGTTCAGATGGGCCATCTATTTTGAGGACGTAATCCCTTACGGGTTTGCCCTCCACCATTTTCAGCAATGACATCTCTCGCAAGGTGATCTGACGAGTCCCGCATTTTTGACTCATCAGTTGGCTCATTTGATTTTGGTGTGTTAAGAATCCACTTGTGCTTTTGTGCAGTTAGGACAATTATAATTTTTCAATCAATATAATTTCCATACATATTGTATTGCCTTTAAGTATATTATCAGTGGATTAAAAGGTTACGACATGCTGAACTGAAATAAATAACTATATGCATAAGCACAAGTATATCACAAGGTTCAATCACATGCATCATATTAAAATCTCAAAAAAATATGAACATGCATCAGCCAACATCTCAAAATAATTTAAATAAGCCACGTGGGGTGGGTCATTATTTAAACACATTCAAAAAAAGTTACAAACAAAACGATTACAAACCTTTAATATCCAGTTAATAGTTGGCTCCACTTGACCAATATAAAATTGACGGGGGACTTTGGGGAAGTATATGCATATCAATTTTATACCTAAGTAATAACCATGATTAAATCTGAGGATTATTATTTCGTATTGAACGAGCCTCGTGGGGAGGGTCATCGTCGCCACTAGTAATAATCCACAATCATCCATTTGGAATTCATTCATGTGAAAGCTATCTTTGACCGTCCCGTGGGGGGAATTTCTCCAAAAGAATTCACAAGTAAATAAATCATGGAGGTCAAAATTAATTCAATTTTATTATCCGGAATAAAATTGTCAATTAATTATTTAAACATACTTAGTAATTTTTGAAGGTGAGATTTTTCATTGGGCAACTCTCATGCAAACACATTTAAACAAATTAAATAAAACATAAGATAACACAAAATAAATCAAGCAAAACAGAAAAATAAACATATTGGGCACAAATTATCCAATTGAAATAGTTTGATTTTTCTTGGCTTGATCTTGAAGAAATGCCGTCTTGAATTTCTCCCACTCGATCGTCTCGAAAAGAACTCCGTCTCGAAACGCCATGCCAAGTAGCTCACGGGATGGACGCCGCCCGCATCCGTGAGCCCCTTGGCGAAAGCAACCACGTCCGTCGCCTTGGCACAAGATCGCCATCGCCGACCCAGTGCGATGTCGCCCGCTTGCGGTTGATGTCGCCGCCCGCCGCCCGATGTCGCCGCCCAGCGCCCGCGTCGACGCCCGCACCTCCCGCGCGCTAAGGCGGCATCGCCCCACCACGCCGCCGCCCTGCGTGCGTCGCCCGTCGCGCGCCTAAGCGATCCGCTGCACTGCGGCGCCGCGTCCTCGATTGGATCCGCGTGCGCTTCGGCCCTCGGCCTCGCCCTACGCCCCCGTCGTGCCCATAGCGTCGCGTCGCGCGTGCCTCCTTGGCACGCGTTCGCGCGCGACGCACGCTGCCTACGCCCGATTTCGGATCCCGTCTTTTAATTCTTCATCTCCGCCTCCGTTTCCGATCCGGTTACAATTTGTTTACAAAATAAATAAACCTAGATCTAGACTAGTCTATTACATTGATCAAATCAAACAAATACTAATCTACTCGTGGATTTTCTCACGAGGCAAAACGAATCCGAACGAATCGAATTAAAAACCACAATTTATATGCATGCATAAATAAACACATTAAATTCCACGACAATTGGATACCTGCAAAAAAGATCTAGCAAATTCTACTATCCAATTTCAAATTTAATGTCAGCGAATTAAATTACAATTTAAAAAATTCAGAGCCCGAAACCGTGGCTCTGATGCCAGTTGTTGGGGAATAAGTTGCACAGATCTATTTGGGGTGAATATTTAAATACAAATTTAATTTTTATAATTATTACTAGCATGAATTAATTCTATATTAATTTAAATAATAATCCAACAACAAATCATGCATATAATTAATTCACGTAAATCTTACGCATGCGGAATTCTACGAGTTTACGTGAACGTACCTCTTGGGGCTGCAGTGATCTGGCTGATTAGACAAACCAAAAGAACTTCCCAAGTATTCCCTTAATCCTTGTTCGACTATCCGGTGGTAGGACACTTGTGAACAATTAACAAAAGAAAAATAAATTATGTTGCACCACCTTTGTGGATTTACTAATTTTTCCAGCACATGGAATTGTACACTACTCACAATTGACATTTTTCGAAAAAATACAATCTGTCGACGTTTCAAAATATTTGATATTTTATCGACGCTAATATTTTTCCGAAAAACCAATTTTCGTGTGTTGCTGGGAATGAAACATTCATCCCCTATTTATAGAGGGTGGTGGACGAAATTTCACGTGGAATAGGGAGGAAAAAATCTTTTCTTGATCTCCAAGTAATCTTGAATATATCTCATATATTCTTTTCTCCATAATTAAAATATTCCACAAAATCCCACTCTCTTTTTTTGTTATGGAATATTTCGAAACATTAGGGAACAAGAATCCAAGATTTGGATCTTCTTGAATTTATGAGATATTCTTGTATTTCAAGAAATACATATCTTCCATAATATCTTTTCAAGAAAATCAAGAAAATCTTTCTTGCCCTTTATATTTCAAAAATTTTGAAATTATCTTCATGAATAACCAAGTGGGAGATTTCTTGAATTTAATGAGATAATCTTGTATTCCAAGAATACATATCTTCATTCCATAACAAAATTCAAAGAAAATCTTTCTCCCCTTTTATCCATAAATTTCGAAAATAATGAGGAAAAATAAGCAACAATATTTATTTTATTTTAAACACCTTTTTTCAGTTATTGGACTTTATGTTGGGCTACTTAGGGCGCCTTTAGGAGAATTAAGATTGGACCTTCCAATGGACCTTGAATTATCAATATCGAGCCACAATATTATTCAAACCCATAAATATTAATTAATCCCACTACATAATTAATATTGCACTATCCATCTTAACCCATATTACAGTCAATATGGCTCCCGGTTATTATTTCCCATGTTTAAGATTATCTAGCCCATTAATTAATTCAAGCCACTGAAATAGCTTTCCATTAATTAATATCTTTTGTTCTTGGTCAAGGAACGGTTCAACATTATTATCCATACCGGAAACTAATTCTACTTGCAAGATTTGGTATGATAAAACTTATGAACCTCCCAAGGGGGCAAATCAAACAAGCGTACTTGCACACGATTCTCCGTATTAAATCTTAGCAATCACATGTGACCAATAATATTGCCCAAGATAAAAAGTATTGAATCTCGTTGATTCTCTACCCATGATAAGTCAAAGCAATAGTTACCAATCACACGTGATCCTATTTAAGGAACGAAGATTAAGAAATAACGAACCACTGAGGTCTAATTCTTCCTTGTTGATTCGAAGAATTTATCCTCTGTGTAGGTCCTATTGATTCATCGGTCATGCACTAGTGTAATCTCTTGGTCAAGATAAGCCAATCTGAGCCTTACACTTCAACCTTTCACGATGGGTTGTTCATTTCTATCTAGGTCGTGAATGGCGTACTTTTAGTTACAAGGGATTGTTAATTTAATCTTATGTGATCTGGTATCACTAAATTAACTACAATGTAACACGTACGACTTATTGAACAGTTATGCAGTAAATATATGTAACATTCGATAATATTTAAAGCATCAGTGATAAACAATTTATTTCAGTAAATAAGTTCGAAATTCAGTTTTGATTATACAAAAGTAAAAAGCATACTTTCAAGTATAATCCCAACACTAAGTAGATTTAACGGAGTCTTCCCAGTCAGTCATACGTCCGTCTCGTCGTCAACAGGACATGAAATGTTAAAGTAGCATCACGAGTCTTCCCCCGGAGAGGAAGCCCAGTGGGATAACACTTAATATGCAACTGTATTAAGAAAGTCATTTGATGCGAAACAAATGAGTACATGCCAAGGCTCATCGACCCGGCTATTCCACACAGCGTAATTCCACACATCATAATCCACACAACATAATCCACATAGCATAATCCACACAGAGCAAAATCCGAAGATCTGCTTATTTGCATCTTACACACAAATTAAACTAACTAATACAAAAACAATTAAATATTACCCACTTTCTTGACGTTTGGATGTGGTAGGATAGCTTCTTCAGAGTCCGACTGTCTCGCACTGCACTCGACATATTCATATATCTTTCAGTCTGTTAAATCTTTAAAAGTTTCAATGTACACATATTGTTTTCACTTTCTCTTGTAATCTAATTAAACACATATATACCTTATTCCCCCGTGTTATTCATAAGAGTATAAATATTTCTACTAGCTTAATCATACTTCAAGGAAATTTGAATTGCGGAACTAGGCAAATTCAAATGGAAAGACACGTTGAATCGTAACACTTAAGTAAGTATTCCACACTTCTAAAAGGAATCATAATAGTATTTTAGAAATGCTAATAACAAGTTCAATTTGTTCATTTTGGGGTTCTAATATTCTTATTTAACTAGGTGATTAAATAAAACAATCTACGAACTTACTTCTATATATTAAACTTTCTCAAAAGACAGCTTGTAGTAGATAATTTACAAACAAATACAAACACATCACAATATTATGAAATTTATACAGTAGGTTAATGACGCATATAGCTTCATATCATAAAAAATTCAATTCAAAATAACATGTAGATATTTTCCTTTGATTTTCACAAATGGACTGAAAAGCAGGTTTCGAAAAGGCTTACGTCAAGTCAATTTCTAAAATTTGGTAGAATTTAAGTATTTCTCATAAAATTGTAAGACAAAATCATTCGCGATCTTAAGAGTCAGTAGTAACACCAGTAAAATAATCACAATTTAAATCTTTGAATTTCCTATTTAATTGTACAGTGTTCTAGGGCTTTAAAACTGCTCGTTTTTCACTGTAAAAGTACTGTTTGCTAGAAAAATCATTAAAAATATAATATAACTCCAAATTTACCCAAATAAAATTCAAATGAAAGTTAAGTTGCAATAGAACAACATAGTCGAAATTCAATTTCAAATACAAAGTTATCTGCACCCAGTAAATTCTACAATCATCGTCAAAAATAGGGCCGATTTTTCTGTTGTGCAACAGTTTAATAGAAAATTCATATAAAATTGAAAGCAACTCCAAAAATTCCGAAATTTTTATCACACAATCAATCTAGACTTCCAGGCCTTTACTGTGATAAAAGAGTTTTATAAAATTCGTTCAGAAAAGGTCAGAACAATTCTCGAAATTTACATGCAATTCATCAACAAGCATCAAATAGTCACATAATTGGTAAATCCCACAAGAAAATCAGAAAATCCAACAAAATACCCAAACCCTATGACCAAAAACGTTTTTAGGCTTAAAGTACTAAATCTTAAACACCACAATACCAGAAATCATGGGAAAGAAATTGGAAAAAAGCCAAAATACCGTGTTGGAAAAATTGGCAGATTTTCGTTTGAAACCTAGTTTGGAGAAAAGGGTTGAAATGGAGTCTTTGTTCTTCTCTTTCCTTGAAATTCTCTTGAATCATCACTGATTTCTTGAATATTTGCTTAGATTGTTGATTGTTTGAGGTGAAATTTTAGAGAGTGGGAGTGAGAACGAGTCATCGAAAAAGAAAGAGGCGTGGAATGAAAAAGAAAGGCTCCTGGTATTCAAGTGTTTTATGCAATATATATATTTAACTAGTGCAATACCCCGCGTAACAGGCGGGGCTGTAAATAATATTTATATATTAAATAAATAAAGGATTGATAGTATGTAACAATTGTGTAATTTTTTAAAATTTAGGAGGATTGATTACATGCTCTTTATTTAGAAAGTTGATATTTATTTTTACTTAGCATCCTTCCATTGACCTTTAAAAAAGATTAACAACAAAAGCTATTTATCTTGCAAAAAAAAATAAAAAAAATTATACATATATATATATATATATATTTAAAATAAAAAACACATAATAATATAAAAATAGCAAATTAATTTTTTAAACTTTAATAATGATAAAATGTTCTTATCAATTATAATTTTATGTTTATTCTTGGACATACTTAATATATCGTGACATGTATGGACTGGGCTACCAAATTTTATATACACATACATAATTATTTATATTCTATTGAGATAAGTATTCCCCAAGTTTATTCTTTTCTGTTATTTTGAAGCGTCGCCAATTTCGTGTTCAATGAGGGCTCCTTTTTAAACTCGCTCATTCTCACCAAACAAAATTTAATACATTGAAGTAACAAATTTATACCGTCATATTATTGTGATGGGGAAAACTTATTAATATAAAGAAGTTATTTTGTTGACGATAGAATTGTAAATTTATACTCCCAATCACTAAGGCCCATTGCTATATTAATCATTTTTGCATATCAATCTCCTCTCCATATCATCTTAAATTGCAACACTAACATCACAGAGGTTTATATCAATTCCAGCTTTTTATTACAAAATAAACTCCAATAAAAAAGACTCCGACTCCAAAGAGAATTAATACACAGATCCATATGTTGAAAAGCCAAAAAATGAATTAAAAATTACTGCAAATAATTGACATTGCAGAAAGCATAATAGTCCTAATTTAAAGATAAACAATGTAAAAAATATATAAACAGTCTGGAACCGAGCAGTTTGGAAAATTCAGCACGGATTCCAGGGCAGAAAAATTTAAATAAAATTGAGATAAGCAGAGGAATAAAAATTACCGTGCGATTTTGCCGAATGAGATCAATCAAAGTACAACAACAAATGAAATATTCTAAAACTCAAAAGTTCTGAAAATTCTTACATGAACTAATAAAGACTCCACGAAGAAAGTACCATATTAATGAGAACGGTAGATTATGGAGAAATTATGGGTAGAATTAATCGGTTGTAGGAGTGAAGAGATTCAGCGATGACAAATAGGGAGAGAAAAAAATCATGTATGAGAAGTTACGAGTTTCGAAAGAGAAAAAAAAAGTTATGGGAATGAGAAGTTTTGAATGGAGAAGTTAGGAAAAGTTGTGGATTGAGATTATGAATAGAAATAACCGATCAAATTTAAAATTTCAAAATTTAAGAGGGATTTAATTTTAATTTAAAATTAAAACAAAATGGTGGATTAATAGAAAGTGGAGAAAAGATTATTCAAAATTTAAGAGGGATTTAATTTAAAATTAAAATTAAAATAAAATGGTGGATTAATAGAAAGTGGAGAAAAGATTATTAGTGAAAAGCTGTACTGCCACGTGGATAAAAGAAGATTGAGAATTAGATGATAGGGGGATTTATCCAAATTTATGCATCTGTATGCTGTATAATATTATATTTATGAGAGAATAGGGTTACTGAAAATTTCATTTAACTGACAATATTATGCTTTATTTACCTAAGTAGTAATTTAGAAGAGATAACGTTGTTGAGGATGTGCATCTAATTTCAGTGGCATCTAATGTAGGAAAACATTGTTCTTCAAAAAATTTAGAAAATAAAAACCGTCAATAATTTTTTTTTAAAAAAAATTGTTCATAATAAAATTAAAATTAAAAATTAAACAATGAGAAATTAGAGATAGATAGAAGGGGGATTCGAGTCACTTAAAATTAAAAAGAAAAAAGAAAAAAAAAATCAAAAGTGGCATTTCAATTATTATTGTGACGCCCTTTTCCTTTGAGTCGGTTCTTAAAAAATGGTAATCTTGGATTGCACATCTTCAATCTGGAAAAGATTTAAAAGTTTCTTTCCCCGGACAGAATGATTGGATTTGGATGCACATCTTCAATCTGGAATTTTCTACCTCGTACAATACAATTCCCGATCCGAGGATCCTCTGCTTTTGTATTCTAAAAAGATTACCACACACGACCAGAAAAATGTAATCCTAAATTACTGCAAGAATAAACAGAAAAACCAACATGGATTAACAATATATTGATTTCGGGAAAATGAGAACGATAAATACAAAATTAGATAACAATGAGAAAGATAAACTGATGAATCGATGATCAAAACTTGATAGCAAAATAATTGGACACAAAATAAAATAAAATAAATTGAATAGAAAGAAACAAAAAAAAAATCAGAGGAGCATATTGAATAAAGGAAAAAAAAACCTTTGTAAAAATGGAGAAAGAAGATTGGCGGCAGAATCCAGTAGCATGCAGCGGTGTAGCCAAACAGTAAGCAAGTTTGGCAAAAGAATTGGAAGTATCTGTAGAACCCGCATGGTGGAAAGGAGTACTGAAAAAGAAAATGAAAGAGAAAATAAAATAACCGTCTTTATGAATAAGTGGAACAGCTAGAAATTTGGGGTGATTGAGATAAAATTGAAACTAAATATTTCAATTAAAAATAAAAAATGTCGAATAATTTAGATGATCGGAAATTTGTGACAGCATTTGGGCAGTGTCATGTGCAGGAGTGGTAAAAACTATTACCTCTATTGGCCTATAGATTTTAGGGTTGTTTTCAATCTCATCTGCTATAGTGATAAGTTTTTTTTCAAAAGCTGGTGTGACCAGCTTTTGAATTATAAAAGCACTTCTGAGTCACTAGTTGTAACTGAAAACACGCCCTTAATAAGAGGAGAATGAATTTTATCACAAAATTGAGAGCCGCAAGAGACGGCCGGAATGAAAGAGCAATAGAAAAGAAAACTTTACATCTACTAAGTATTATGAGATCGACAAAAAAAATTGCCAGAAATTTTTGGTGGAGACGAAA
The DNA here is from genome assembly GCA_037126765.1 of Stenogyne calaminthoides. Classification (NCBI taxonomy): domain Eukaryota; kingdom Viridiplantae; phylum Streptophyta; class Magnoliopsida; order Lamiales; family Lamiaceae; genus Stenogyne; species Stenogyne calaminthoides. Next base: position 36,466,526 of record JBBCBC010000020.1, on the reverse strand, counting down.
GGAAAAATTGGTGGCACTTTGGTTTTGGAGAAGAAAAGGTCGATTTTTGATGGAAATATGAGAAAAAGAAAGAAACTGGAATGAGAGACACAAAATTGAAAAGGAATTAGAAAATGTAAATTAGAGATTTAGGCGGTTAAGATAGAGAGAAATTAGGGTGATTAAGATAAACATGAAAATAAAAAAAATAATGAAATGGTGAGAAAATTCGAAATTTAAATTGGAGGAATTTGATAGTGCCACATCATATGTGAAAGATTGAGAAATAGAAGATTTTATTATTAAGAACAAAATATGTAAAGTATATGCGTGCGTTTTTCTTTTCTTTTATGCGTAGTTTTTTTTTGTTTTAATTAAATTATTATTATAGAGTATTCTTAGTTTAATTAATTAATTAATATGAAAGATTTACTTAGATATATATATAAAGATACAATAATAATGAAGATATGGAAATAATCTAATTAAATCCCATTATTATAGGAATTTATATGACTAAATAATCTGTGCAGAATATTTCTTGATATGTGATCTTTTATAATTATATATTATAAATTTTATTATTACTAAATGTATTATCATTATTATTCAATTTTGTCACAATTAGTTCAAATAAAATAACTTATCTATTTTCATTAATTACTTGTGCCGAGTGAGTCGCAATCAAGCTCGGTCTCCTCCGTACGCTATCCTGCAAAAATTCTTTAAAACTCAATTAAAAACATTAGCTCTTAAAATTCATAAATTTTAAGCTTGCACGAACTCAAAATAATTCACAAGTTTGATACTTAAATAAATAATTTAATTGTTTAAAACATGAAATGCAAGTTCTAAAAATGGGGTGTTACAGCTCCCCCCACCTTTTAAAAATTTCGTCCCCGAAATTGGACTGACCATGCAAAAGCTCATAATATTTCCCTCGTGCTTCTATGTTGCCTCTTTTCTCTATGTATATGCCACTGCACTATAATTAAAGGTATGTTTCTACTCCTCAAGGTCTTAATTTTTTTTTTCTCTCCCTAGAATGCTTAGTGGTCGCTCTTCGTATTTAAAATCTTTGTTGGCTTCCACCTTTTTGAGGTTTTTTTGGTGATTGGGCTCTAGGACATATCTCCAAAGCATTGCCACGTGGAAACATCATGTATTGCATAAAACTCTAAGGTCAGAGCAGGTCGAAATATCACATCTCCAATAAGCTCCGAGATTGGGTTCTGAGTTCTATGTTCATAATATATGTTGCTGTGGTATAGTTAATTATGTGTGTATAGTGTTATGAATAGCTCTGATGCTTTCTCTCTCTAGAAACTACTTCTCTCTCGAGGGTTCTACCCAAGAGGTGAGTCATCCGTCTGTTCATCTTCCGAGGCCTTCCGTGTCCTCCGGCAATGATTCCACTCACCACATCATCGTCTTTTCCTTACGTCATCTTCCCTTTATCAACCTTCATGATTTACTCACGCTTTCCCCAATTTCCTTTTGTTCAGCTACATCTTTTACACAGAAATTCGTCATGGCCGACGACAACCTTACATCCTTGTGGAACCGGTTTACTCTCACGCCAGATGAACAAGTAAAGCTCACCGTTTCCCCGACGCTTGTACAACAACCAGCGCAACATCGTCGACTGTGTCTGGTTGGTCGGCTTATGATACCTAAACCAGTAGCTGTGACCGATATCCGCGACTATGCCCATCGGGTTTGGCAACCACACGGGGAAATCGATGTCACTAAGATCGGTGATGCAAAATATATATTTCTGTTTGCGAATTCCGAAGATTGTATGAAGGTGCTGGGTCAGCAGCCATGGAATTTTCGGCGTTCTCTTCTGCCACTCCGCCGCCTTGACCTAAATCTTCGACCGGATCAGGTTTCGGTGCAGTACGGGCCTTTTTGGATTCAACTACACGGAGTTATCCTGGATTTCATGACAATCCCTTTTGCGCGATTTGTGGGTAATGCTGTGGGAAGGGTTCTGGATGTGGGCGGAGCGGAGCATAAAGTGCCTTGGGGCCGGTGTCTACGAGTCCGTGTGCAGATAGAGTTAGATCGCCCTCTGCTCCGTGGACTCAAAATCAACTTCACTGATGGTCGTGAGCCCATGGTGGTTATTTTCTGGTATGAAAGACTTTCCGATTTCTGTTATACTTGCGGAATGTTGACACATATTGAGGGGAACTGTCATCTGAGGCGTCTTGCGATGGAGAATGGTGTGATGCCTCATCGGGAATATGGAGATTGGATAAAGGATGGTGCTGACCCTTTTTCCCCGGAACGTGTTATTGAGTTACTCCAAGCATGGGGCTATAAGGACACTGAGCAGGTCACGATGCCATCAAATATAGCTTCGCTAATGGTGGGGGATGGATCAGTGATTGCAGGACAAGCGGTTGGCTTATCGGAGATGACGCCATCCCAGCTGGCCAGTCAACAAACAGTGGCACCGATCCAGATATCACAGGTGGGTTCGGGGTTAATTCAGGCGGCGGTGGTAACAGGGCACGAAGCCATGCATCACCAGTTGCCCCGTATTTTGCCGGAGCACTTCACCTTCAACATTGGGGGCATGGATGTTGCAGTTCAGCCCAGTGGGACTACCAAATCAGTTAAACTAAAGCGTGGTGGTCTGAAGAGGAGTCGGGTTAGCGGACAAATGGATGATGACTCTGCGGGTTCTTCATAATCCCAAATGCAGATGCAACCAATGGCACAACAGACTTTTGATGACGATGCAGAAAGTTCTACTCCAGCGGTGGGAACGGGAAGTTCTCACCGCCTTCAGCCATGAGCATTTTGGCGCATGCACTAGGCGACGTGGGAACGTTTAAGCAAACCAAAGAATGACGGAGGCCTTGGCTTTCGAAAACTCGTCATGTTCAATAAAGATCTCCTAGCTAAGCAGGTATGACGCATGATCCAAGCTCCAGATTCGCTTCTTGCCTCCATTTTTCGTGCAAGGTACTTCCGACATGTTGATATACTGGATGCACCCGTGGGCAGTAATTCATCCTATGTATGGCGATCGCTTTGCTGGAGTAGGGACATCCTGGATCATGGTCTGCTTTGGAGGGTAGGGGATGGTAAGTCTATATGGGCATATAAAGATAAGTGGGTTCCAGGTTTAGCCTCGGGCCAGATCCGATCTCGACAAGCCTTATGCGCTAATTCCCGAGTGATGCGATACATTACACGTGAGGGCAAGTGGGACGAAGAGGTTGTCGATCAAGCGTTTCTTCCATACGAAAGAGATGCCATTCTACGCATTCCATTGCCGACGAATCCACAACCGGACGCCAGATATTGGTGCCATACTGTGAATGGGGAATATATAGTGAAAACAGGCTGTCGCCAGACATACTTTGCATCCTCAGCACAACTGTAATGTGGCGGTCCCTCAACTGCGTTGGCTCATGAAGGATGGTGGAAGTGGATGTGGGCGCTCACAATACCTCCAAAAGTTAAGGTTTTCTTATGGAGGTTGTTTCATGGTTTCGTGCATGTTGAGGCGGAGCTAGCTAGACGGCATATCTCGATCACCCCTTCATGTAGGCTATGTGGTTATTGGTTTTGCTCGATGCCGCATGCTATAATTTTATGTCCAATGGTTAAGCACATGTGGAAGAACACCCAGTTTTGGGACATGCTAAAAGGACATTCGGATGAGAGCATGCAGAATATGCTCTTCTTTATGCGCACAGTTTTACCCTTAACCGACTTCCAGTCTTGGGCCGTTTTGTTGTGGGACACCTGGCGTACGCGCTGTGCAGTACTTCATGAAGACATAGTCCTTCATCCTGAGCATTTACGTCATGTACCACTTCGGTTCAGGGACCATAGTTCGGATGCTTTCCTGCAAGCCTATGTCATGGCTCAGGCTGTAGTACACCAAAATCATGCCCACATCCATCACGGTCTGTTGCTGTGGTCCCAGCTGGTGATATCATCTTAGAGGTGAATGCCGCCTTCAGAGACGAAACGACAAGCTATGCTGTCGGGTATGTCATCCGGAATGGCCAAGGAATACCAATATCTGCAGGTTGTAAAACAATTGACCCTCCGGGATCTGTGTTGGGTGCGGAGATTGAGGCCATCAGACTCGGCCTGCTCAGGTGTCAACAACTCAATACCCGTGTAGGATGTGTTTTCTCCGACTCATTAACAGCGATCAATCGATCAATTCTAAAGCAGTGTTCTTTGGCTCGGAGGCTTTTCCATTGCAAAGGCTTCGAAGTATGAATTTGGCTACCCTAGCACGGGATTTTGCTCATAAGCCGCGTAAACTGCTTAACACGGCACATCAACTTGCCAAATTTGCCACTCTCTCGCCCGGTCCTCACGATTGGTCCGACGTCGAGATTCCATCCTGGGTATGCTGATTTTGTTTACTACTATAGGTTTCCTGTTGAGTTCAGGATGGGTTGTTTGTCAAAAAAAAAAATCAATAACTTTTCATTATAAAAGAAAAAAATATGTGTATATATAATTCAGATCTAAACTGGAGTGTGTTTTGGTGTGCATGATTTGAAGTATGTTTTATTAAGTTTTAATTAAAAAAAATATATATATGTTTCATGTTCGTGTAGAAAATATTACTACATGAATATACTATTGTGTAAAATTCAAATTCTTTCCAAACTAAATGTTTACTATAGTTCTACCAATATTTAAAGGGGTAAGGAGATTGTCTCAGATAAAACCGTAGGAAATTAATAAATAATTTAAGAAAAAAAATTCACACTTCGGTCCATCAGTGCACGGAGCAATGAGCTTAGTGCACAATTAATATTTTTTAATAAAATTAAAACAACAAATATTTTTCAAAAAAATTAGCTTATATTGATCAATTAGAAGTGATCCTGCGCTAGACCGTCTCACATTTGACTAATATAAAGATCAAACCAAATTAACGTTTTTTTTTGTTAACATTTGTCGACCTTATAAAAAATAAATTTAATTTGTTTTACATATGATACCGTCATACAAGTTTTTATCATGTAATATTGCACGGAGAAGTCTCTAAATCAACTCAGTTGGCATATATATATATATTTTTTAAGACAATAATGATTAACTCATTTTATTGTAAAAATAATAAGATCCCGTTTGGTTTAGTAGATGAGATAGATATGAAAGATAGGATTAGTGATGGATTGCACTATTCTGAAATGTGTGTTGGTTAAAAATTGATGTGTTTCATTTTACGGATTAAATTTAAAATATTGTTGGTATATATTATTTTTTATATTTGGTTTGATTTATCGTGAATATGACTAAAGTGCCCTTGGTTCACAATTGAAAAACCCATTCTCCTTCATCCCAAATAAGAATTCGTTCGTCATATTTAAATTTGCCACTCTTCTTGTGATCATCGAAAACGATCATCTTGTTCAAGAATTGCATTACAGTGCAACCGAGCTAAATCGTCACAGCCCATCAATATCATCATTAATCAAGAACAAATCGGCGATTCCCATCATACTTGTTGAAAGCCCATCATATTTTTTCAGGTTTGATTTTATATGGGTTATGTTCGATTCTTAATCATTGGTTTTAGGCGTATGTTTTGTGCAATTCCCATCTATTTTAGTACGTCAATTTTGTGGATTTAATTTTCCATTTGTGCTTATAATTTGCTTATGAATTTATGAATGCACCACAAAAACAGAGCTCCAGGATTGTGCTCTTTCTCTCTTTACAAATCAATCTCATAGGTATGTGTATGTATGCAAATCAAGTCAATCGCCCGATTGTGTGTCGTTTAATCGGTTGAGATTTCGCCACCAATTTTATTTTTTTTTCCTCTGTATAAAAAGGGGAAAACAGGGATCATTTCTTGTCTATTCTGTAGCAGAGCAAGAGTTGCAGCGGGACTAAATAAAGGTTTCTTTCTCTACGAAAATTACTTACAAGTTACAGCTGTCTGCGTGTATATATGGTATAATCTCTCTCAGAATAAAAGGGTATTTAAGTCTGATTGGAGAAATATATGAGGGCAAATTTGTCTTTACACACAACTCAATTAATTCGGACTAAATTAACTCAGCCCACACCCTCTGACTCATTATCATTAATTGGGCTGATAATATAATATTCCGTACCGGGCTCCAGAATAATCATGGGCCACAGTCCAACAATCCAAAATGAAGATTGGGCCGGATTAAAATGTCTATCACCCAATTTCTGGCCAAGCAAACGCGGCCTAAGTGTAAAACTGTTCATCCACAAAGTTCGGTGTGTTAGACCAACAATGAGAACTCCCGAAAAGAATAGAAGCTCTCGCGAAATCGTGGGCCAAAATGTTAGCCCCCTTTTGACAAAAACAAATTCAATAGACATAAAACTATCCATAAGATGAATGATAGCGCGAATATAGTCCCCAAACACTGAGATATATCGATGTTCCTCTCTTAATCGCATCTACTGCCATTTTGGAATCCCCTTCAATAATGACATTATCAAGACCAAACTCCTTCGCCCATTTAATTACTTCCAGAAATCCCCAGGCTTCACCTTCTTGTACTGCTAACACACCAGGCCCCCGCATTGTCTATCATATCTCCCCTTAAAGTCACTTTATCGTTTCAAATACTAATAAACAACTCGTTCACTAAAACACGAGAAAAGAATATATGTGAACAAAGAATTGGGACGGAGGAAGTAGTATATTTTTTTCATGCGTGACTCTTTTTTCACAAGGATAAGTATGCCATAAAAAGACAAAAAAAAAGTTTTTTATTAAAAAATAACAAAAAAGAGTTTGAATTATGGACTTTTTGCCAATTTTTGCTTCATTATGGTATCCAATGTAATGCCCTAATTAATTAATTACATTACCATGCATTATCATTGTGCAATGCCCTATGTAGCTATCTAGATTATTATAAATAGGAGGGAAGGTATATAACAGCAAGTATCCACACCAAGAAATTAAACCATAATTAACTAGCTAGGTAGCAATGGCTTTGTCAAAAACCAAAAGCAAAAGCATTGTTGTTGTGCTACCCATGTTGGTGGTGCTACTACTAGCACTAGCATACAATGTGGTGTCTCAAGGTGCAGACACAACCATCTTCACCTTCAATTCGACTCCTTCTCCACAAGCACGGATACCCTAATCTACCAAGGCGACACATTCGTTCCATCTTCCTCCTCATTCGTACGCTTCACGGAAGTCAATTCATCCGATCTTCCCGCATATTATAGCATCGGGCATCTCGTCTACTCCCCGTCTGTCAACTTCTGGGAAGAAGGACTACAAGCCATGTTCGAAACCACCATAAAGTTTGTGGTCACTCCCGTTGACACCAGACCAGGGGACGACCTCACCTTCTTCATCGCACCCGTTGACTCTCCCATCCCGTCGGGCTCAAGCAAGGGGACATGGGCCTCTTTGATCCCACCAGGGGCCTAGCCTCCTCAGTCTTTGCTGTCGAATTCGACCCAGCCTCCAACCCTTGGGACCCTAACTACCAGCACATTGGGATCGATATCAACTCCAGAAGCTCTAGAAATGTGTCGGCCTTCCAGTTCGCGGTCGGGGTAGAGGTGACTGCCCGCATAAACTATATCTCCTTCAATAGGACCATAACCGTCTTTGCCTCGTACGGATCAGTGAGTTCATCGCTCAGCTATGTGTTTGACTTGAAGACCGTTCTTCCCAGACATGTTCATGTTGGAATCTCTGGTAATACAGGATCCTGGGTCGCCTTTCATGACCTTCACTCATAGTACTTCTCTTCGACCCTCGTCTGGGATGCCCTCGATGAAACCCACACCCGACAATATGTCGTCTAATCATTAAATTATATATGTATGCGTGTACGTGAATTAGGACTATATATATATACAATGGCAGAACCATAAATTTAGCCCAAATCCCCAAAAAAATTAACTATTCAATTTTGATCCGATTTTTGTAGAAAAATAGAAAACGTAGGGCGTCGTTTTCGGACGCGCACAAATCACGTTCTGGTTAAAATTGGGAACTTTTGAGCTCGTATACGCTGACTATTAAAAAAAAAAGACAAGAAAATTCTTCCTAAATTGCGGAAAAAATGAACTTTTTTAACAGTCACTTCAGTTATGTTCACTTCGAAAACCCCCAAATATCATCAGCATGTGACTTTCGAATAAAGAAAATTAGTTGAATTATCTGAATATGTGAGCCCAAAAGTAATGATCTTCTGTATAAAATAATGAGTATTGTGAGATTGAAGTTTATAAATTTCCTATTTTTTGAGTATGCACGTTATTTAGGGATGTTCGAATAAAAAAAATGTGTATGTAAATTAATATGGAACTGGAAGGAGTAGTGGTGAGCATTATTTGGTAAAAATTGAAAAATCAAGTCAAACCGAACCCAAATATAAATTCGATTCGGTTTTGGTTTTCAATTTTAGAATTTTTTATTTTCGGTATCGATTTTTAAGGTAAAACTACCGAAAAATCAAAAAGCAGACCGGAATAATAAATTCTATATATATAATCATACTTCTAGTTCATTTATTCATTTTCTAACCTAAATATTACACTATATATACATTATATGTTGATACTACCTCCGTCCACCAATCTTATGTCTATTTAACTTTTACATGCATTTTTACGAGCAAATTTTATATTAGTAATTGAAATGATAAAGTGATTTTTAAGGAGGGGTATGATAAATAACTAGATAAGCCCCTCATCTATCATACCCCCCTTAAAAGTCACTTTATCATTTCAATTACTAATACAAAACTTGCTTGCAAAAAAACGTGTAGAAGTCAAACATGCATAAGATTGGTGGTCGGAGGGAGTACTTTATAGGAGCATACATGAGACGTAACATAATTTATGCATTGACGCTTTAACACTTAAAGAGGGATGATTGTGATTTGTGCTACATTATATCCCGAAGTATATGAGTTTTTGCCTACTTTATAATATAGAGTGTGATGAAACATAATAACTCAAATTGTTGAAGCACCATAAAATTATGAATTTGAAGGCAAATACTTGTGTGTTATTACCTAGAACTTGGGTAATTTGATTCAATTTAATTTAGATTAACCACAATCTAGAACTTGAGTAATTTCAACTTTCATTTCTTTTTTCATTCCCGAACCATGAATCCTGAACCTTGAACCCAGAACCATGAACCCAAACCCGAACCCTGAACCATGAGCATGAACCCAAATCCCAAACCATGAACCATTCGGGTCGGATCTGGGTAGGGTTGGGTCGGGTCCGAATCTTGTTCGGAATTTGAAATATAGTAATAAAAAAAAATCCTAAAATCCAATTGGTGCAAAATAACAAATAGGCCTATTCTGAATTCAGGTTCACGAAAACTTCATTATTTAAATTATCATCTTTTAGGCCACGTTTACTTCTCCATTTATCCTGAGATAAGGCTGGTTTTAGCACAACAACCAAGGCATATCGATGTTTACATTTCGTGTTTAAAAATGTTGGATAACCCACCGGCGGGTTAACACGATTTTCTAGGCATTTGGAAGGGTTTAATAAACCTTCAATTTTGGTGGGTTTATTCACTGTTACCTTAGGTAAGTATAAAATTTCCAATTTTATCCCCCATTAACTTTTGTTTCTTTTAGTTGGAAAAACTCCAACAAAAGAACTCCCTCGCTGGGAAAAAAGAGAAGAGGAATTAGTCGGAAATATTACATTCACAAATTCGCCTCAAAGTATATATTAGTCGGAAAAAGAGGAGAGATGAATGTCGCCGGAATAATTGCAACACCAATTGTCGCCGGAAATAAATTACAAACCACAATTAAGGGGCATTTGAGTAAATTCATTAATATTTCATCTTATAACCCTAATAGCTTTCTTATTAAGTAAACATAAGATAGCCCACTACAAGTAACCCATCCCCAACTCCTATAATATATCACAAGTTATCCAACATGGAGAAGTAAACGAAGCCTTAACATATCAAGTATCGCCTTTTAGCATAATAAATTTTACCGTTTAAAAAATATTTTGATTTTATATATTTTTTTTCTAAATCATTAAACAATGTTAGTTCACACGCTAAAAGGTATTAAAGAATATAATTTGCGTAAACCTGGATTCATAGAAATTTTTTGTCTTGTATAATATCCTCAATTTAATTGTTTGTATTTATAAAATAATAAAATATAGAATATAGAATTTTGAACAGTATATTTCATATATTATGATAAAGTATAGGTGAATAAGTTTTACTCGAGTGCGATTTATTTACTAAATGATATTAGTTGTGATAACTTAAGGATGTGTCTTTTTATTATAAAGAGTATTACTCATAATATTGAAGGGTGATGACTTATATTATAATAGATGATATTAGTAGTGATAACTAAATAACGTGACTTATATTATAAAAATGTATTAGATGTGATAATGGAAGTATCATATCTGTAAAAAAAAAAATTAATTTTATGGTGAACAAATTTCACATCATACCAACTCATATATTATTTACGGTTGAAGATTCTATCTCCAATTTGTTTAAGGAGGAGTACGATTACTCAAAAATAAAGATAATCTTATGACATTAAGCCCATCCCAACAGGCCAAATTGGCCCATTATATTTGGACGGCTGCTAGCCCAACAAATGACTTATCTAAAGACAGTAAGCCCATATGCCATTAATACACTAAAGTCAGGGCAAGAAATATGCCTTACGTTGGACTCTAATCCAATCAGCTGGATATGAAATATTAATGGAACCACATCACTTGATGGACGTATGGCGTGTTTTGAAACACTTAAAATAATTTTCAGAAATACTTATTTTTAAAGCTTCCTCTCACAGATTTTTAAAAATAAGTGCTTCTAGAAGCTGTTTTAAGTGTTTCAAAACACGTCCGTAAACGACTTGAATTTCATTTTCTTGTGGTCGCTGTTTCTCAAATGACCTCACCCTTTGAAGGATGGAGAATAAGGAAAGTTTTGGGCCAATTCTCTCATATATAAATCCAGTCTAATAAATTTGAATTTATTAGGAACTATATAAATGAATTAATTATCCACCTTTATAAAAATTTGAACTTTTAAATGAAATTTTTTCAGAAATTAATTTACTAAAAGAAAAAAAGAACTTGCGCAATGAATTATACCTTCCAAGCACTCAATTATATAATGATTAGTGTGAAAATTGCTTGAAATTCATGTATTTTATTAGCTTAATTTGATAAAGTTTCATGCAGCCCATTTTGTTGATTTAATTCCAGCCCACATTTAGGCAGCCCAATTGGAGGAAAATAAAAAAGGCAACAGTAGCAATATAAAACAGAGCAAGCAGCTCATTGGGCAATCAGTCCCCATTCGAGATTCCAGTAGCATTTTGACACTTCTCAGAATTTCAGTGGGCATAGAAATTAGCTAGGGTTTTGAGAGTCTTTTACACACATTTTATCCACTAAGTTGGGTGTTTACTTGGGGAAGAGAGAAGGAGTTTGGGGTGCAAGAATAAAGAAAGATGTCTTCTAGGATTCACTCTTTTATTTTTTTTCTTGTATTTTTCATTAGTTAGTTTTGTGTTTTTACATTCTAATTTCTATTATTTGATTTTGGATTTGTAAGATCATGAGAGCTAAACTCTTAGTTCTCTTAGATGATGTGATATTTGTGAATTTTGAGTTTATGTTTTGATTTAATTGTCTTTATTCATTTTCTTAATTGTTTGATTAGGTTGGTGGGTTTTCATTGTTCGATTGCATGATTTCTTCTATTAGTTCATATATTTATATTTAATTGTTGCAACGAGAGTTGGATAATTGAGCTAATTTGTATGAGTGTGAGTTGAGGTTGTGTAATTTGAGTGGATATTTATTTATCGCAACGAGAGTTGGGTAAATTTCATTAGAACCCCATCAATTTACATTGGTTATATGAATGAAAATTTGGGTAATTAGTGAAGGGACCATAGGAGTTTGGACCCTAGTATACGGGTGGAAAATCACGGCTAGGGGTTAAAATAAATAGATAGATAGTGTAGCTAGGTAGAACCCCCCTAGTTGTGTGATTACCCGAGTGGGAACGGGTCAATTCATCCTCTTCAATCTTAGGTGTTTAATTTAATACATTGGTTCTAGGCTTATCCAGTACGAATTGATGTAATTTTAAGTGATTGTCCTTATCTCTTTATTAAGAAATGAACTAGGATAGTTTTAATTAATTCATTTGTTTGACTTTTGTGAGTTGATCATTATCTAAGTTCGCGATTATCTCCCATTGACTCCACCTAGTTGGTTCCCTTTTTATTATTTTCGTGTTTTTCTTTTGTTGCTTGTCTTTGTTTTGGGGGATGCAGAGCGCAGGAGGCGAGTTACAGTTGGAGTCAGTCTCCAGGTGGGAGATTATTGGGATTGTTGGAGTCTGAGTTGCGGAATGAGTCCAGAGAGGACAAGACGTTCGGAATGAGTCCAGGGAGGACAAGACGTTCAGAATGAGTCTAGGGAGGACAAGACGTTCGGAATGAGTCCAGGGAGGACAAGACGTTCGACCTAGTTGAGGTCGTCGGGAATTACGGAATTAAAGCAAGCAATTATGGAGAAAATAATGGAACTACTGAATTTAGAGACAAACAATTTGGTTACCCAGTTCGTCAAGAATGATTACGTCTGGGGGCACTACCAAGCCAGGAGAGATCTACTATATTGTATAAGATAAGATAGTGCAAGTAGTCAAGTAGCAAGATACAATGGGGGGGGGGGGGGTTATTTATACAAAAAACCCGAATCGGGAAAGCGGGCCAAAACCACAGATTTGGCCCATCCCGCCAAAACCCTATTTCCGCGTCCGGGCCTCGAACCGCTTCGACCTCGGCCCTTGGTCAAGCGGTTACCTTGATCACATATATTTTCGAAAGGCTGAATAGGGGGGCGCCGACCGAAGCACACCGCCGACCTCGAAGGCCCGTGGTCGAGTGCCTCCTTCGCTCTGCAGATCCCGTTTCACTCGGGCTCCATAACCCAACAATCTCCCACCGAGAACACTGAGATCGACTTTGGGCGAAGTGCACGACCTCAACTAGGTCAAACGTCTTGTCCTCCCTGGACTCATTCGAACGTCTTGTCCTCCCTGGACTCATTCCGAACGTCTTGTCATCCCCGGACTCATTCCCAAACCTCAGACTCCAACAATCCCAACAATCTCCCCACCGAGGCCCGACTCCAATCAGAAACTTCGTCTTCCCAATCTCTCATCCAACCTCGATACAACGATCTCGGCCCACATGTCAACGCCCATCTTGATCTCAGATCCAACCACCTACTCAAGCAACGCCCATACTCCGCGAATCGCCTACGAAACCCGCTCGACACGGGGGCTTTGGTCGAGCGGTTCGCTTTCGACCAACCGGCTTGAGCGCTTTTGTGCGTTCTCGAACGTTCAGTGGTTGTGCTCGACCGCATACCGAACGACAAATCCAAAATCCGTTCCATCAAGCTTCTCAACAGGCGATTTCCCTTTAGCCACCATAATTGCTCCCACCAGATCCCTTGAGCCTGATGCTCTGATACCAGTTGTTAGGAATTAAAGCAAGCAATTATGGAGAAAATAATGGAACTACAAAATTTAGAGACAAACAATTTGGTTACCCAGTTCGTCAGGAATGACTACGTCTGGGGGCACTACCAAGCCAGGAGAGATCTACTATATCGTATAAGATAGTGCAAGTAGTGCAAGATACAATGGGGGAGTCAGGAGGGTATTTATACAAAAAACCCGAACTGGGAAACTGGGCCAAAACCCTAGATTTGGCCCATCTTGGTCGAAACCCTATTTCCGCTTCCAGGCCTCCGGAACCGCTCGACCTCAGCCCTTGGTCGAGCGGTTCTGCTCAATCACATACATTGCTCGAGCGCCCTCATGGCGCTGAATAAGTGGGGCACTCGACCGAGCACACCTGCTCGACCTCGAGCGCTAGTCGAGCGCCTCCTGCGCTCTGCATCCCATTTCACTCAGGCTCCATAACCCAACAATCTCCCACCCGAGATCGAACACGAGATCGACATCGAGCCGGTGCACGACCTCAACTAGGGTCGAACGTCTTGTCCTCCGGACTGAACATCTTGTCCTCCCTGGACTCATTCCGAACATCTTGTCCTCCCTGGACTCATTCCGAACGTCTTGTCCTCCATGGACTCATTCCGAGCGTCTTTCCTCCCTGGACTCATTCCACAACTCAGACTCCAACAATCCCAACAGACACATAGTATTAGGGTCACACCGTGCTCACTATTTCCCGTGGTTTGATAATTTAATTGGGCACTTACTTTCTACTACGAGGATCCTCTTACACTTGAGAGGTGAGTATTGAAAAATACGTGTCATATACATATATAATTTCCATAACATAAATACACAGTTCAAGCTCTAACCTAATTTATATAAATGGTGTTCCATATCATACACTAGAGGAGGTCATTAGTACTCTATATATACCAACATGCATGTTGAGGGAAATTAAGTAAATAGATTATTCCCGACCCTCTCTACAAGCTCGAGCTTTTAGATGAGATGGAATTCTCTCATGGTGTCAGAGCCCAGGTTGTGGGTTCGATTCCCGTGGAAGCACTCCACCCATTTAAATTGTCCACTCTGTTGGGCCTCCTCTCCAGAGAGCAGAGACAATGATTCGGCCCACGAGTAAGGGGGAGTGTTTAGGGAAATTAAGTAAATAGATTATTCCTGACCCTCTCTATAAGCTCGAGCTTTTAGATGAGACAGAATTCTCTCAATGCATGAGTATGTATTAACAAAATAAAAAAGAAATCAGATGATCTCATGAGACGGAATTCTCTCAATGCATGAGTATGTATTAACAAAATAAAAAAGAAATCAGATGATCTCATTGTCATAGCCATAAGCATATATAGTTCTTACCATTGAAATTTAGATGGCAAGGCAAGTAATTAAGGACGAGTGATCTAGAAGAAAGAGACTCGGTCAGGACTGGATATGGAGTGAAACCCACTGTTCACGGGTTGACTCCATACTCAGCCCCGGACAAGTCTTTTCGCCCCATAAATTTTCAACTCATCGAATTCAATACAAATGAATAAATTCGATCTCATGAAAAGATTCCTGATTTTTTTTTTTTTTGGCTAAACTGATTAATGTTCCTTTCTGCCACAAATATATGTGCACTCACACATTATATATATAGGCATACAATTTACACCTGACCTGATGATGTATGCAGGTTGTGAAAGAGTCCACATGCATGGGAAGAGCCATTTTCTGAGTTGATTATTTTATGGTTTATTGTCGTTTTATTTATGGATATATTTGGAGGGAAGAATATCGTGATTTTGAGAAAGTAGAAGCGAGGGTTCATTCGAATTTGTTGGCCGTTGATTGATGGTATCAGCAATGAAGTATAATCAACTTATAGGTTTTCCAATAAATTAAAAATCAAGATTGTTACATCATATTTAATATTATTTATATACAGTAAAAAACTCAATATATATAATACATGTTATATTATATGTGCGTAAACTTATTAGGCAAGAAGCAAATGGAGAATATAATTCGAAGGATGATAGTGAAATACAAATAGTTTCATATCAAGTAACTTTAAGCATACCTTATATGTAATTAAGCTGGAATCGTTTGGTTTCAACAAATTAAAAGCCATATATGCGAAAAAATTATTACGTACATACACTACTACACATTTAAGCTTGCACAGCTGCACTTGGACAACTTTTTTTTTCAAACAGCTCTCCAAGCTACAGCTTGGAGAGCGGTTTTAATTAAAAAAAAAAAAAAAATAGACAGCGGTTCAAAACCGCTGTCCAAGTACAACACTTAGAAAGTGGTTTAGAACCGCTGTGCAATGTTTTAAACAACGGTTTTGAACCGCTGTCCAAGAGGTCGGATAATTAATATATATACACCCAAATTGCGAACCAAAAGAAATTTTCCCCAAATCATGAATTAAACCAGCTGATATCGAAGTCCGGCCTCCTTCCTCTACCCTAAATCGAACTCCGCCACACGTTCTCCCCTTCCACCGCCGCCGTCGCCTTTCCATTAGCTCCAAATCGCGAACCAGAAGCCCTAGCCTCCACCTCCCTCTCCCCCAAATCGAACCATCCGCCGCGCGTCCTCCCCTACCGCCGCCGCCGTCGCCTTGTTGCCAAGCTCCCCTACCGCCGCCGCCGCCTAGCTTTCTCCTTCTATAGGTAATTTTTCTTTTCTATATATATATATATATGTATGCATATATATGTTAGTATATATATATATTGAATTAATATTGTGTATATGTATATATATGTTAGTATGTATATATATATATTAGGATTAAATGTTTATATAATTGTGTTTGGTTTGATTAATTAGCTAATTTGTTAGGATTAATTGTTGTTAGATGAACAATTGATGCTTGGTTTATATATTGTTAATTGTTTATATATATATATATATATATATATTGTGTGGCTTTGTTTAATTGTTGTTAGTGGCTTTGTTTAATTGTATGTATGGTGTATGTATATTGGTGTATATATGTATATCATGTATATTGGTGTATATATGTATATTGGTGTATATATATCATGTTGTATGTATTGGTGTATGTATATTGTTGTATATATATTGGTGTTTGATGCACTCAAGGTGTTTGATAATATGCTTGTGTGAGGATTTAAACATAAATTAGTGTTAATTTATTAGGATTAATGTTGTTAGTGTTAGAGATGAACAACTTGTTAGAGATGAATATATATTGTGTGGCTTGACTTGATTTTTTATGCTAATTTAGATATGAACAATTGATGCACTCAAGGTGTTTGATAATATGTTTGTGTGAGGATTTAAGCATAGTTTTGAATATTGTTTGTTTTTTGTTTATTAAATGTTGTTTTTACGCTTTTACGAGGATCATGTCTCGTTTGCCATATCCGGAGATGATGGAGATGATGATGGATATTTCGATGCGAGATCATGGCTCATATGATCATGGTGCATATGATCGACAGCATCCTGATTACTTGAGAGAGTGTTACACTGATGCTCCCACCACCACTAGCAGCTCCGGGGAGAAGCGCACTCGGGGTATAGTCACCATGTCATCTATTGAGAGAGCTCGTAGCAAGGGGAAAACACTTCAGGTAATTTTATTACAATTGAACAGTTTGAAATCGATAAATATATTGATTGATCGTTGAACATAATTAAATACTATGTTATTGCAGTTATCGTTCAATGAGTTTGGACAGGCAATAGGAAAAGAGAGTGAATCGTTGTCCTTCTACATTGGAGCTGCAGTCAGGAGTGTGATCCCTATCGTCTCTTGACCAAGGATCGGGCGTAGTATTCAAACTGACTCCTTTGAAGGAAAGAATATGGGACGAACTTACAGTATGTTAATTATATATTTATTGAAAGTTTTAGTATGACCCTTAAATTTACTAAATTGTTATGTTATATGAGTATAGACTACATTCAGAGGTCTTGACCACACAAAGAAGAAGCAAATATTATCGCAAGCTGGAGTAATGGCCAAGAATTTTCGGACTTGGTTGAGAAGTAACACACGAGATCCGAAAACTGGTCTTTACTCGACTTGTCCGCCTCCGGCGTATCAGAATAGCCCTATGGTGGCTCCATACTGGGAGGAGTTTGTGAGCAGAGCTATGGAGGATGATTTCCAGGTAAATTTGATCAATGTCATTTCCTCAATTTCTAATGCATATAGTTTTTCAGTGTTTATCATATTTCTATTATACTGTAGAATCGAAGTAATAAAAATCGCGATCAAGCCAAGTCGATGGAGGCGCGATATCATGGCTCGAACAAAGGTTATGCACGAATAAGAGAAAATATGGTGAAGAGAAAATATGGTGAGATCAAAATCCTAACTTTTAATATTTTTTATATATTCACTTTTAATATATCAAATAAAGGAACACGTTTATCACTATCGTAGAAAGAAAAAAGAAGAAAACTGGAGAGAGTGAGCCTATTGTTACCCGTTTCGACTTATTTCAGACTACCAGAATGTTGGGATTATACTGGAAAGTATGTTTTTACTTTGTATAATCAGACTAACTGAATTTCGGACTTATTTACTGAAATAAATTGTTTATCATCGATGCTTTAAATATCATCGAATGTTACATATATATTTTGCATAACTGTTCATTAAATAAGACGTGTTACATTGTAGTTAATTTAGTGATACCAAGATCACAGAAGATTAAATTAACAGTTCCTTGTAACTAAAAGTACACCATTCACGACCTAGATGGAAATGAACAATCCATCGTGAAAGGTTGTAGTGTAAGGCTCAGATTGGTTTGTCTTGACCAAGAGATTACACTAGTGCATGGTGATGCATTGAAGAGGACCTCTGAGGAGGACAAATTCTTGAGAATCGAACTAGGAGAATTAGACCTCAGTGGTTAGTTATTTCTTAATCTTCGTCCCTTAAATAGGATTGCGTGTGGTTAGTAACTATTGCTTTGACTTATTATGGGAAGAGATTCAGTGAGATTCAATACCCTATATCTTGGGCAATATTATTGGTCACATGCGATTGCTAAGATTTAATACGGAGAATCGTGTGCAAAAGCACGCTTTGTTCAATTTGCCCCCTTGGGGAGGTTCATAAGTTTTATCATACCAAATCTTGCAAGTGGAACTAGTTTCCGGTATGGATAATAATGTTGAACCGTTCCTTTACCAAGGATAAAAGATATTAATTAATGGAAAGCTATTTTAGTGGCTTGAATTAATTAATGGGCTAGATAATCTTAAACACGGGAAATAATAACCGGGAGCCATATTAACTGTAATATGGGTTAAGATGGATAGTGCAATATTAATTATGTAGTGGGATTAATTAATATTTATGGGCTTGAATAATATTGTGGCTCAATATTGATAATTCAAGATCCATTGGAAGGTCCAATCTTAATTCTCCTATAGGCCCCCCAAGTAGCCCAAGATAAAGTCAAATAACTGAAAAAGGTGTTTAAAAATAAAATAATTTTGTTGCCTATTTTTCCTTGTTTTTTTAGAAAATTATGGATAAAAGGGGAGAAAGATTTTCTTTGAATTTTGTTATGGAATGAAGATATGTATTCTTGGAATACAAGATTATCTCATTAAATTCAAGAAATCTCCCACTTGGTTATTCATATGAAATTTTTTAATTTTTTGAAATAAAAGAGAAAGAAAGATTTTCTTGATTTTCTTGAAAAGATATTATGGAAGATATGTATTTCTTGAAATACAAGAATATCTCATAAATTCAAGAAGATCCAAATCTTGGAATCTTTTCTCTTAAATTTCGAAAATCTTGCCATAACAAGATGAGGTGGGATTTTTGTGGAATATTTTAATTATGGGGAAAAGAATATAGGAGATATATTCAAGATTTCTTGGAGATCAAGAAAAGATTTTTCCACATTGTTTTTCTTCCCTAAAAATCGTCCACCACCCCATCTATAAATAGAGGATGATTCTTTCATTCCCAAGTACAATTCCATGTGCTAGAAAAATTAGTAAATCCACAAAAGTGGTGCAACAAAGTTTATTTTTCCTTTTGTTAATTGTTCGCGAGTATCCTTCCACCGGATTGTCGAGCAAGGACTAGGGAATACTTGGGAAGGCTTTTTGGTGTGTTTTCATCGACGAGTCCATTGCCATTCCAAGAGGTAAGTTCACGTAAACTCGTAGTAATTCCGCATCGTAGGATTTACGGAACTGTTTATATGCATGATTTGTTGTTGAATTATTATTTGAATTAATATAGGATTAATTCATGCTAGTAATAATTGTTAGAATTAAATTTGTATTTAAATATTCATCCCGAATAGATCCGGGCAATTAATTCCCCAACACAGAAAGGGTCGAGACGGGAATATTCACGATCCCAGTGCACAACGCATCATCGAAGAAGTGGTAATCTATCCATTAATTTATCTTTCAATTACAAACTATTATTATAAACAAATAATTAAATAATAATATTTTGTTTTTGGAATTCAGGAGCGTCTATCTCAGACCATGATGCCCGACGACATCCGCATTATCTGCCCTGATGATCTATTTGGACGGGCTATAGGTCGCCAGGAGCATCCCGGCCGCTTACGGAGTGTCGAATATGGCGTGACGAAGACATCGTTAGCAATGATACCTGGTCTTCAAGCCATGAATATGGTGGGTATACTAACGGAATATGTTGCCAAGTTGTCTAAAGATGTGGAACATTTGAGGTCCGAGAGAAGAACGAGCCACTGAATGTCGTCGAGTGGAGCAAGCTGTGAACATAGTGTCGCTAATGCTATGTTTTCAGCTAACCCTAGGGACGACTTTATTGAGGCACTTCAAAATGTCTCTCAAGTATCAGATATGCATGTCTCACATTTGTTTTAATTAAAGACTAGTGTATTAAAATTTTCTAACTAAATATCTTATTCGAACAGCCAACGACCTTTTGCTACCTTTATTTGGAGGATCCCGATCGGTTGGTGGCCATAAGAACGTTGCACAGCTCCCATGGAATGATTCATGGTCATCCCATCACTCCTGGTTTCGTGAGGGTCACACTCGATGTACCCGTAATCGGACAAGAGGATTCAGCAGTGCCAAAACCAATCGATGAAGCCGTCACAGTCGGAACAACGGTCGGGAACTTCATCGAATGGCCAAGCAACTTGGTCTCTAGCACCATGAGGGTAAAATATATGTTATTAAAGTTCATTATCTTATTTGTGGTTCTAAATAATATTGCAAATTAATTGTAGAATCTACCGACACCACAAATGCATCGAAAGAAATCACCACAAAAGGCTAAAGAGAAATCGAGGGGTGTCGTAGACAGTCAGAGGGGGAGAACGAGGGACTCCACTGCGCTCAGACTTGGTTATCCCATGACTGGAGACTTAGATCACGATGATTATGTACAGTCTAGGGTGCACCGGATGGTATCGTCTAATGCTTTCGAGATCGTCACAGTTCCCATGCTTGCTCACTTTCATCAGAATACTTTTCAAGAATTCGCCAGTGAGGAACATGTGTGCGAAGTCTTGAATGACGAGTGGTTGAGTGCAACCACAATAGCCCTTTACCTCAGGTATGTGTTTACTAATTCTCAATATTCACTTTCTGTATAGTTTAATTTTCTTTTTAAATATTAATTAGTTTATATATGTTGGTTAAAGATATTTGGGTGAGGTATATCTCTCCAGAGAAGTCCGAGCAAGTGGAATGTATTCCTTCGTCTCCCCCCAGGTGTCTTGCATATTGAGTGATAGGGTACAAATCATGGATGAGTTAGTTAATCATATGTTGAATCAAACTGGGAGCGATCATCTCATTTTTTTGGCCAACAAATGTGGGGTGAGTGATAAACATTTCGATAAAATTTGTATTCATGTTTATAATATTTGCACATATATATGCTAAATTTGCAGTTAATTTTAATATTCTCAATATAATATAGGAACCATTGGGTGCTGGTCGCCATACACATGAATACATTAAGTGTGTATTTTATGGACCCAGCTCAGGATGGAGTTTATTCAAATCGCCCTGATCTCGTTTCATATATGGAAGAGTAAGTTCATTTTTAATATTCTATACAATGATTTGTTTTACTTTTAAAATTATGCATATTTAATCTATTTTTATTTTTTAATTATAATAATAATAGTGTGATGACGATGTATCAAAGTCGCCTTCAGAGTCAAGGTTCAAGATCTAAGTTAAATAAAGTGAACTGGATTAACATTAAGGTAAATCTAATTTAGTAAATTATCAAATTAATATAGAGAAATCATAATTGTAATACGTGATTATAATTGTTAATCAACAGGTTCCGAGGCAACGAGATAATGAACATTGTGGACATTTTGTGTGTTGCTTTATTGAAGATATAATCCGCGCTTCTCTAACGAACATTCCTCTCAATGTAAGTCAATTTATCGATTTATATAAATTATTATTGATTGAATAAAAATTCATACTATATTGATTGATTAGTTGTTTGCAGTTTGTCTATGAACGTGAGCTCAAGTCTTACTCTAAGAAAAGACTGGAGAAATGAAAAAATGATTGGACGGGGTACCTTTACAATCGATTCTTATATTCATACGATATTGAGTGATCGTTGTTTGAAATTTTGGTAGCATGTAATTAAATTATATATTTGTGATGATATATATTTCATGTTTTTGGTGTATTGGACGTATGTTTATGATTGTATGTTTATTTATTTCATGATGTGTATATTTATTTATTTGATGTTTTGGTATATATATATGTTGTATAAGTTTTGGTTTATGGTTTTATTATAGGATTTTGGTTTATAGTTTATGGTATTGGACGTATATATAAGTTTTGGTTTATAGTTTTATTATAGGATTTTTAAAATATAAATTAATAATTAAAAAAAAATATTGGACAGCGGTTAATAACCGCTGTCTATCTAACATAATAAACGAAATTATAAAAAAAATTATGTTAGACAAATGTTATTAATCATTTGGCTTGACAATGATTAATAACCGCTGTCCAAGACCCCTCTTGCAATGCCGGTTGAAAACCGCTGTCCAAGTGCGATTTCTTGGACAACGGTTTTTTATCAGCTGTCCAAGCTTGGACAGTTGTTACTTGGTAACCGCTCTCCAAAGTCATTTTTCACAGATGTCCAAGCCCAAATGTTTATTAGTGATATATACAAGTTGAAAGATGTAGTGATAAACTATAAAATTAAGATGATGTCACAATTAACTATATATAAATATTTTAGGCATCTTAAACTTACTATAATGACATATATTTTTCTATAAATAATATTATTTATTACTATATGCATGGAGACATAAATCTCTAAAACCGGATCAGAAAAAAATATGACTTTAATAAAGTGGAGTTTATTTCAAAATATAACTAGTCTCGAGTTGAGACCGTGATTTTTATTTATATAGAGTTTAACCCTGCTTTTCTTTTCGTTAATTTCAAATTACCGATGGTTTTAATTTTTTTTACCAACCCCATCAAAATCGGCTTTTTATTGAACAATTGAACAGTGCAATGATCTGCACCTAGACTAGAGGTCCCAGACATGTAATATTAATTGACATATATATAGGCATTGAATACGAACCAAGAGTATTTGTTATTCTCTACACAATAATGATGTAAACAAATATATTATTAATAATATGTGAATCTTAAAAAAGCATTTCGCTTCCTAGCTACAAGAATATTTATCAATTTGTGTAATAAGTTAGTGTACGTTGGAATCAAGTAGCTAGGGGATTCGACAAGTTTATTATTAAATATGTAATTTTAGAGATTTAACATATATAATTAATTAAATCGTTTGGGAATATATATTTGCAAGAGTAGCATATTCACTCGTAACAGAACAAATGTCTCCTATACGGTTGAGGTATGAGACTAACTATTCTGTCTCTGTGCATCTTCTTATAATAATTAATTAATATTTTTGTTATAAGATGATGCAATGGGGAAAGTTGATGCTTTATTGAAGGCAATTGGGGTTGCTCACAGCTTGTTCAATATATAATTAATTGATCTCAGAACATGACAAATTTATGTGGTTTATGGAGAATAATAAATTAAAGAATGGAGCCCAGAAATCTTGTTTAAGACGTGAAATCATCAAATTGCAGGATGGTTTGGCGATGTGCTTCAAATGAACTGATCTTATAATAATTATTGTGCATATTCATTATAAACTCTTGTGTAAAACGTAATATTAGATGAATTCATTTTGAGATGGATCCTAATTAATTATATATGTTTTACTTATTTTGTCATTTATTCTTACAATTTTTAACTTTTTCTTTTTGACAAGCTATTATATTAAAAGCTTGTATGACACTACAAAAAACGCGCGTTTTACCAACGGAATTTAGCGATGGTTACAAGAACCGTCGCAAATAGCGACGGTTTTTACGACGGTTATGATGAAATGGTCAAAGTCAACAGTTTTAGCGACGGTCAAGAGCACCGTCGCAAATAGCGACGATTTTAGCTACCGTTTTAGCGATGGTTTTTTTTTTTTTTTTAATTTTTAATTTTTTTTTATATTTAATATTAATTATGTTTTTTTTTTAAAATGTTTCATGATTTTACTAGGTTTTTTAATTATTGTTAATGCATCTTACCGTATATTTAATTTATACTCACTTGGAGAAGAGTTCCACCTGACCGTAGTCAGATCTATTTCGATTAATTTACAGTATAAAATTTCATTTATAGTATATTTAAATATATATATTGACTAAAAGTAGTACTTGTTTAAATAGAAAAGTAGTACATGTTTAAATGAAAAGTATTACTTGTTAAATGAAAAGTATTATTTGTTCAAATAGAAAAGTATTACTTGTTTAAATAGAAAAGTACTACTTGTTTAAATAGAAAAGTAGTACTTGGTTAAATGAAAAGTATTACTTGTTTAAATGAAAAGTATTGTTTAAATAATAGAAAGTATTACTTGTTTAAATGAAAGGTATTACTTGTTTAGATGAAAAGTATTATTTGTTAAATGAAAAGTATTACTTGTTTAAATAGAAAAGTTGTAGTTGTTTAAATAGAAAAGTATTACTTGTTTAAATGAAAAGTAGTACTTGTTTAAATGAAAAGAATTACTTGTTTAAATAGAAAAGTATTACTTGTTTAAATAGAAAAGTAGTACTTGTTTAAATAGAAAGTAGTACTTGATTAAATGAAAAGTATTACTTGTTTTAATTAAAAGTATTACTTGTTTAAATAATATAAAGTATTACTATTGTACCCGGTCTATTCACCGGCGAACAAGCAAATACAGTGATAGGATTATCGATCAAAGCAATAGACAAAACAATAAAGGACACAATATTTGGTTACCCAGTTCGTCTATGAAAAAGACTACGTCTGGGGGCGACCAAGCCAGGAATATTTTACTGTATCTTTTCTGCCTAGGATTCTAAGATTTTCGATCTTTTACAATGTACAATACAAGTTATATTTATAGACATAGAACTAGGGCTACAGTCTTCGTGGGCTTCATCTCACGGGCCAACCTAGGGTTTTCAGCCGCCAGACTAGGGTTTCCTTTCTTGTCCCGCAAGTCGTGCTTCTAGATACACTTACCCTGATTATGATCCATGAAATCCGCCTCACTAACTACCCGAATCTCTTCCATGTTTATCTTCATCCGACCCCGAGACCAAGTCGGTCCCGACCTCCGCGTCTTCCCAAGCCGCCACGCGACTTCCCTGCTTTCCCAAGCCGCTCCCGCGACTTGTGTAGCTTCTCAAGTCGCCAACGACTTGCCGATCTTTTGAAGTCGCCTCAAGTCCTGCTTTGATTGGGTAAAGTCGGATGATATGTTAGCCATAAGGTGGTCAAATCCCTACCTTCTTCAGGTCGGATTATTCCTTGTTACAACAATTACTTCTTAAATGAAAGGTATTACTTGTTTAAATGAAAAATATTACTTGTTAAATGAAAAGTATTACTTGTTTAAATAGAAAAGTTGTAGTTGTTTAAATAGAAAAGTAGTACTTGTTTATATGAAAAGTAGTACTTGTTTAAATAGAAAAGTAGTACTTATTTAAATGAAAAGTATTACTTGTTAAATGAAAAGTATTACTTGTTTAAATAGAAAAATAGTACTTGTTTAAATAGAAAAGTAGTACTTGTTTAAATGAAAAGTAGTAGTACTTGTTTAAATGAAAGGTATTATTTATTTAAATGAAAATGAGTACTTGTTTAAATGAGAAGTATTACTTGTTAAAATAAAAAAATAATACTTGTTTAAATGAAAAGTAGTTCTTGTTTAAATATAAAAGTCATACTTGTTTAAATGAAAGGTATTATTTATTTAAATGAAAGGTATTACTTGTTAAATGAAAAGTATTACTTGTTTAAATAGAAAAATAGTAGTTGTTTAAATAGAAAAGTAGTACTTGTTTAAATGAAAAGTAGTACTTGTTTAAATAGAAAAGTAATACTTGTTTAAATAGAAAAGTAGTACTTGTTTAAATAGAAAATTAGTACTTGGTTAAATGAAAAGTATTACTTGTTAAAATAGAAAAGTAGTACTTGTTTAAATATAAAAGTAGTACTTGTTTAAATGAAAAGTAGTACTTGTTTAAATGAAAAATATTATTTGTTTAAATGAAAGGTATTACTTGTTTAAATGAAAAGTATTACTTGTTAAAATGAAAAGTAGTACTTGTTTAAATGAAAAGTAGTACTTGTTTAAATGAAAAGTATTACTTGTTTAAATAGAAAGTATTACTTGTTTAAATGAAAAATAGAACTTGTTTAAATAGAAAGTATTAGTTGTTTAAATAGAAATTAGTACTTGTTTAAATAGGAAGTAGTACTTGTTTAAATAGAAAAGTAGTACTTGTTTAAATGAAAAGTATTACTTATTAAATGAAAAGTATTACTTATTAAATGAAAAGTATTACTTGTTTAAATAGAAAAATAGTACTTGTTTAAATAGAAAAATAGTACTTGTTTAAATGAAAAATAGTACTCCCTCCGTCCCAAGATGACTTGAACACTGGAAATGGCACGCAAACCAAGTAAAGTGGATTTTAGTGGGTTTGAGTGAAATAAAATAAGGGTGTTGTGAGTGTATTAATATTATATTTATTTCCATTTTTGGAGTGTTCAAGTAATGTTGGGACGTCTAAATAAAACAAGTGTTCAAGTAATGTTGGGACGTCTAAATAAAGCAAGTGTTCAAGTAATGTTGGGACGGAGGGAGTACTTGTTTAAATGAAAGGTATTATTTATTTAAATGGAACGTATTACTTGTTTAAATGAGAAGTAGTACTTGTTAAAATAAAAAGTAATACTTGTTTAAATGAAAAGTAGTACTTGTTTAAATAGAAAGTATCACTTGCTTAAATAAAAAGTAGTACTTGTTTAAATAGAAAAGTCATACTTGTTTAAATGAAATGTATTATTTATTTAAATGAAAGATATTACTTGTTAAATGAAAAGTATTACTTGTTTAAATAGAAAAGTAGTAGTTGTTTAAATAGAAAAGTAGTACTTGTTTAAATGAAAAGTAGTACTTGTTTAAATAGAAAAGTATTACTTGTTTAAATAGAAAAGTAGTACTTGTTTAAATAGAAAAGTAGTACTTGTTTAAATAGAAAAGTAGTACTTGGTTAAATGAAAAGTATTATTTGTTTAAATTAAAAGTATTACTTGTTGAAATAGAAAGTATTGCTTGTTTAAATGAAAAGTAGTACTTGTTTAAATAGAAAGTATTACTTGTTTAAATAGAAAGTAATATTTGTTTTAAAAAAAATGAATAGGACATATACAATTTTACAAGAATATAATCATTTATTTATAATTTATAAAGTAAAAAATATATATAATTAGTATTTTAAAGATTATTAGATAGTTAAATTAAACAAATGAAATAATTTTTTTTTTTTTTTAAAAAGTGTAAGAAAAAAATGAATTAAAAATAAATAAATATAATTTTAATATATTATAATTTAATTTAAATTTTTAAATAAATAAAAATTATATTTATTATATTAAAATGTGGCAAATCATTAAATTAGATAATTGAAATAAAGGATTTTAAAAAAAATAAAAAAAAATGATTTTTAGGACATATAAAATTAATTTCATTTAAACGAAAAAAAAGTTGTGTAAAGCGGTTTGATCCTCATTTCAGCGCCCATAGGTCTCGTGTTTGGTCCCCCTTGGGAGTGAAAATTTACCTCATTTAATTGGGAGGCATGATGACTTATATATGAGATGCTTGGTGGTTGGGTTCGAGATGGTCCGTGATTCGGTGCCCACTCGAGCGCCCCCTGGGCTAGGGTTCGAACCACCGTTAGCCTTTTTTTTTTGTAAATTCACGTTTTAGCGACGGATTTAGCAATGGTTTTAGCGATGGATATAATAACTAAAAAAAAACCGTAGCTAATCCGTCGTTAATACCATCGCTAAATCTGTTGCTTATCAACGACGGTCAAAAAAAAAACCGTCGCTACGGTTAGCAACCCTCGATTCAACAACAGATTTTTTTCCGTCGCCAAAACCGTCGCTAATGCCGTTAAATCGTCGCTAAAATCATCGCTATAAACCCCATCTTTTTGTATTGTGAGAAAGTTTTATACATGAAATGAGTTTTTATCACATATAATATAGTGATTAATGGATTTATAATTCTACTCGAATTATGTTTTAAAACAAAATATATTTAAGTGTAAATTTTAAAATAGAACTCAATTTTATATCACATAGTAGAAATGGGTTTTTCGTATGAAGTTTCATGCTGATGGCTCTATTGAACGTCACAAGGCTCGTCTTATTGCTCAGGGCTTCACACAAATTCCAGGAACCAATTTTCATCACACTTTCAGTCCGGTTGTCAAAGCTGCAACTATTCGCATTATCCTGGCTTTATCTGTTCAGCATAGTTGGCCTCTTCATCAGCTTGATGTCAAGAATGCTTTTCTTAATGGCGTTCTTGACAAACCAGTGTTCATAGCTCAACCCCCGGGGTTTATTGATCCTCGTTTCCCCGATCATGTGTGTCGACTCAAGAAAGCTCTTTATGGTCTTCGCCAGGCTCCCCTTGCCTGGTTTCAGAGGTTTAGCTCGTTTCTCACCAGCCTTGGCTTTCTCCAGAGTCGTTGTGATTCTTCATTGTTTCACTTTCATCGAGGTACTTCTGTTATTTATTTGCTGCTCTATGTCGATGATATCATTGTTACAGGGAATGACAGCTCGTTGTTGCAAACTTTTATATCTCGTACACACCGTGAGTTTGCCATCAAGGACCTTGGGCGTCTGAATTATTTCCTCGGTCTTGAGGTTTCTTATACATCTGCTGACTTGTTTGTGGGTCAAGCCAAATATGCCCATGATATCCTTGAACGAGCTGAGTTGTTGGACTCAGCCCATCTCCACTCCATTTGGTCTTGGGGAGTCTCTTGTCGATCTGCTCGGTGATCCGTTTTCGTGATCCCACGCTATACAGATCACTTGTTGGGGCCTTGCAGTATCTGACCATCACCCGTCCTGATCTCTCATACGCTGTTAGTTCAGTTAGTCAGTTCCTTCACTCTCCGACTGACACTCATTTTCTAGCGGTGAAACGTATTCTTCGCTATGTCAAGGGTACGCTTCACTATGGTCTCTCCTTCGTCAAGATGCCGATATTTACATTTTTGGGTTATTCCGATGTCGACCGGGCCCGTTAACCGAGACGCGTTGTTCCACCTATGGTTACTCTATTTTTATTGGGGAAATCTTGTTTCTTGGTCCGCTAAGAAACAACCAACGATGTCTCGATCAAGTCAGAATCTGAATCCAAGGGCATTAGCGAATGACTCTCAATTGGTTTGGGTCACTAATCTTCTCCTTGAGCTCCGTCGAACATAGCTTCTCGTCCGACTCTTTTGTGTGACAATAAGAGTGCCCTGTTCTTGAGCCAGAATCCTGTTGCCCATAAGCGTGCCAAGCATATTGATTTGGACTATCATTTTGTTCGTGAGCTCCTCTTTTCTGGGAAGTTATCTACTAGCTTTGTTCCTTCACATCTTCAGAGAGCAGACATCTTCACGAAGAGCCTCCCTCGTCCGGCATTTGAGTTTTCCAAACTCTGTGTGTGCCCTCACCCCACGCGGAGCTTGACGGGGGTATTAGAGATAAAGAAATAGAAATTATTCTTTTGATCATGTATTTATGTATTTTATATTCTTTCCATGTAAATCTTCCGTGTATCTTGAGAAAGTTGTTGCATTCCTGTAATCATTCTATTAATAACAGATTTCTCCTATCACCAATTCAACGATGATATTCTAATCATCCTTACAACCCGCCTTTATTTATGCTCAAATTATGACAGGTATGGCCCGTAAGTCCTTATAAAGAAATATATTGAAAGGATATATCTAATTGCATAGAGGAATATCCCTTTCAATAAAAAAACTGCACAGACGAATATGTTTCATTGTTTTGCGAGAGATAATTAATTAATATTAGTTCAAGAAATTTATATATTTGGCATTTGGAATAAAAAACCATCCTATTAGAATTTTTCTGACTTAATTATGCTCGTACCTGCCCAGCCTAACTCAAATCCCGCGGGCTACTCTTTTAATATTGACCGACAATAATTCAAAACTACGAAATTTTGTTTCTTAAATAAACAACACTATTTTTTATACATTCAAAAATAAATTTCTAAACACCAAGCAAAAGAAAAAATTTACAATTGTGATAGATTTTATCTTACATACATTAATGTTTTTCAAAAAAAAAAATCTTACATACATTAATACATATAACTAATGATGGGTTGGTCTTGTGTAAAATATAGTTTTAATGTGTAATTGGTTAGCAATAATTACTTTCACCTCAAGAAAATTAACTTTTAATAACAATAATTAATTATTAAAAAAACAGACTTTTAATGACAATAATTCTGTCATTGAAATTTCTCTAGATAACTTTTCTTTTATATGATCTTTAGTGACATGATCCGCCATTAAAAATACTTAGGTAAAGAAGTTTAAATGATAAAATCATTGTTAAAAGTCAATTTTCTTATAGTAATTTTGTAACTATTGCTTTTCTAAAACGTATAAAAAAACTAAAACATTAAATCGTAAAAACTAAAATGGAAATATTTAAAACTTCTCACACACTTAATTAAGGTCCCTATCACCGCATACAGCTAACACAAACGAAACAACGTACGTAGGTGATCAGGCGCTTGTCATACATCTCCATCTAATTTACAGAATCCAATGCAATTGCAAATATATAATTATTTGGAAATTAAAATTTTATAAATAATTAATCTTGATGTCATCAAGGATATATATAAATTAATTAGAAAGCCAAAAACAAATTAAGAGGCATAAACAAACAAAGAAACTCTGCTCAACATAAACGCCATGTATATATGCATCATAATTTGTTACTATTATATATTTTATTATTTTGATCAGAGATAATTTTGTTCTTAATAAGTTAATTAGAACCAGAATGTAAATATATAGGAAACTATATATAACTCGGTGTACTTATATGCTTTTCACTTTTGCCTTACACTCTTTTTCCCTTTTGTTTTCTTGTCTCCAATTATTATTGACTTATATTCCGTTATCGTGTTTCTAATTAATTAAACTTGATCAAGAATTACGACTTAATTTTCACAACCTTTAAATTTAATTTCAATTAACTTTAAGCAATTCTCACACAAAAAAAAAAACACAATTAATTACTTGATGAAAGCATAGACGTACAGAATTGCAAATCATGAGCACACAACCTTATTTCACCCGATCGAATAGCATGCATGCATGTAAAAACCCGGCCCTTTTATTAGTATCCATTCACAAACCTCATAATTGGATCAATATCCAAATCAAGGGTTCTTCTCAAACGCTGGATTTCAGCCCTAAGCTCAATTTCCACCCTCTTTCTCTCTTGAAGCTCTCGTTGAAGCTCCACGATTCTTCGTTCCAAGGCCCTCCTCGCACTAATACACATTTGGGCTTGGACAACTGTGAAAAATGACATTGGAGAGCGGTTATAACCGCTCTCCAAGCATCACCGTCCAAGTTTCGATAATGATAAAAAACCATTGCCCAAGAAAAAAGCACTTGGACAACGATTTTTAACCGCTTTAGCAAGTTTAGGCTTTGGGACGGTTATCAAATTATCCAAGCTAATATTTTTTTAGTTTATTATTTTATTATTTTGAAAAGCTGTCCAATATCTTTTTTTTTTTAATTATTAATTTACATTTTAAAAATCCTATAATAAAACTATAAACCAAAACTTATATATCGCCCAATACCATATAACATAAACCAAAATCCTATAATAAAACCATAAACCACATATATATACCAAAACATCGAAATATATAAACATACAATCATAAACATACGTCCAAAACACCAAAAACATGAAATATATATCATCACAAATATATAATTTAATTACATGCTACCAATATTTCAAACAACATTCTCTCAATATTGATCGTATGAATATAAGAATCGATTGTAAAAGGTACCCCAATCAATCATTTTTCCATTTCTCCATCTTTTTCTTAGAGTAAGACTTGAGCTCACGTTCATAGACAAACCGCAAACAACGAATCAATCAATATAGTATGAATTTTTATTCAATCAATAATAATTTAAATAAATCAATAATTGACTTTACATTGGGAGGAATGTTAGATTTATAGAAGCGCGGATTATATCTTCTATAAAGCAACACACAAAATGACCACAATGGTCATTATCTCGTTGCCTCGGAACACCGTTGATTAACAATATAATCACGATTACAATTATGATTTTTCTATTAATTAGTTTGATAATTTACTAAATTAAATTTACCTTAATGTTAATTGAGTTCACTTTATTTAACCCGGATCTTGAACGACTCGAAAGGCGACTCGATACATCATCATCACACTATTATTATTATAATTAAAAAATAAAAATAGATTAAATATGCATAATTTTAAAAGTAAAAC
This sequence comes from Stenogyne calaminthoides, assembly GCA_037126765.1. Classification (NCBI taxonomy): domain Eukaryota; kingdom Viridiplantae; phylum Streptophyta; class Magnoliopsida; order Lamiales; family Lamiaceae; genus Stenogyne; species Stenogyne calaminthoides. The sequence continues at coordinate 36,434,007 of JBBCBC010000020.1, read as the reverse complement.
AAATCATTGTATAAAATATTAAAAATGAACTTACGCTTCCATATATGAAAACGAGATCGTAGGCGATTTGAATAAACTCCATCATGAAATTTGGGTCCATAAAATACACACTTAATGTATTCATTTGTTTGTATGGCGACAAAGACCCAATGGTTCCTATATTATATTGAGAGTATTAAAATTATCTCGCAAATTTAGCATATATATGTGCAAATATTATAAACATGAATACAAATTTTAACGAAATGTTTATCACTCACCCCACATTTGTTGGCCAAAAATGAGATGATCGCCCAGTTAGATTCAAAGATATGAATAACGAACCCATCCATGGTCATGCCTTATCACCCATTATGCAAGACACTTGGGGGGGAGACGAAGGAGTACATTCCACTTGCTCGGTTATCTCGGAGAGATATAGCTCACCCAAATATCTTTAACCAACATATATGCTAATTAATATTTAAAAAGAAAATTAAACTATCTGAGAAAGTGAATATTGAGAATTAGTAAACACATACCGAGGTAAATGGCTATGGTGGTTGCACTCAACCACTCGTCATTCAAGACTTCGCAAGACATGTTCCTCCTCGATTTAATTCTTGGAAAGTATTCGATGAAAGTGAGCAAGCATGAGAACTGTGGACGATATCGAAAGCATTAGACGATACCATCCAAAGGCACCTTTAGATCAGTAAATGATCATTGTGATCTAAGTCTCAATCATGGGATAACCAAGTCTTAAGCGATGGAGTCCTCGATTTAGCCTCTGTGGGGAATTCGGCAGATTCTACAATTAATTTGCAATATTATTTAGAACCACAAATAAGATAATGAACTTTAATAACAAATATTTTACCCTCATGGTGCTAGAGACCAAGTTGCTCGGCCATTCGATGAAGTGCCCGACCGCTGTTCCGACTGTGACGACTTCATCGATTGGTTTTGACACCGCTGAATCCTCCTCTCCGATTACGGGTACATCGAGTGTGACCCTCACGCGAAACCGGGGAGTGATGGGATGACCATGAATCATTCCATGGGAGGCGTGTAAACGAGTCTGTGACCACCAACCGTCGGGATCCTCCGGATAAAAAAGGTAGCAAAAAGGTCGTTGGTCATTCGAATAAGATATTTAGTTAGAAAATTTTAATACACTAGTCTTTAATTAAAACAAATGTGAGACATGCATATCTCGATGCAGGGGGAGACGTTTTGAAGTGCCTCAATAAAAGTCGTCCCCTAGGGTTAGGAAAAAACATAGCATTAGCGACACTATGTTCACAACTTGCTCCACTTTCGAAGACATTCCGTGGCTCGATCTTCTCTCGGACCTCAACGTTCCACATCTTTAGCCAACTTGGCAACCCCGTTCGTTAGTATACCCACCATATTCATGGCTTGAAGACCGGTGTCATTGCTAAAGATGTCTTAAATCACGCCATATCCGACACTCAGAAGCGGTAGGGATGCTCTCTGGCGACCCATAGCCAAATCCAAACAGATCATCAGGGCCGATCATGCGAATGTCATCGGGCGTCATGGTCTGAGATAGATGCTCCTGAATCACAAAAACAAAAGATTATTATTTAATTATTTGTTTATAAATAATAGTTTGTAATTGAAAGATAAATTAATGGATAGATTACCACTTCTTCGATGATCGTTGTAAGCAGTAATTGGGATCGTGAATATTCCGTCTCAACCCTTTCTCGTAGTCTCGAAATAATTCAAAGCGGGTAAAAAATAGGCTCACTCTCTCCGTTTTTTTTTCTTTCTTTTTTCTTTTCACGATAGTGATGAACGTGTCCTTTTATTAGATATATTAAAAGTGAATATAAAAAAAAAAAATTTAAAGTTAGGATTTTGATCTCACCATATTTTCTCTTATTCGTGCATAACCTTTGTTCGATCCACGATATCGCGCCTCCATCGACTTGGCTTGATCGCGATTTTTATTACTTCGATTCTACAGTATAATAGAAATATGATAAACACTGAAAAACTTAGGGCATTAGAAATTGAGGAAATGACATTGATCAATTTTACCTAGAAATCATCCTCCATAGCTCTGCTCACAAACTCCTCCCAGTATGGAGCCACCATAGGGCTATTCTGATACGCAGGAGGCGGACTAGCCGAGTAAAGACCAGTTTCCGGATCTCGTGTGTTACTTCTAACCAAGTCCGTAAATTCTTGGCCATTACTCGACTTGCGACAATATTTGCTTTTTTTTTGTGAGGTCAAGACCTCGAATGTAGTCTATCGCATATAACATAACAATTTAGTAAATTTAAGGGTCATACTACAACTTTCAATAAATATATAATTAACAAACCGTAAGCTCGTCCCATAATCTCTTTCAAAGGAGTGGGTTTGGGACTCGCTAGATCCTTGGGTGGCAAAGACGATAGGGATCACGCTCCCGATTGCAACTCCAATGTGAAGGACAACGACTCACTCTCTTTTCCTATTGCTGTCCAAACTCATTGAGCGAGTAATCGCAATAACATAGTATTTAATTAGGTTCAACGATCAATCAATATATTTATCGATTTCAAATCGCCCAATTGTAATAAAATTACTCAAGTGTTTTTCTTGCATACGAGCTCTCTTAATAGATGACATGGTGACTATACCCGAAAGTGCGCTTCTCCCGGAGTCGCTAGTGGTGGTGAGAGCATCGGTGTCACACTCTCTCAAGTCATCATATGCACCATGATCATATCGCCATGATCTCCATCGGAATCTCCATCATCTAGGGATATGGCAAAGCGAGACATGATCCTCAGAAAGCGGAAGAAACAACATTTAGTAAACAAAAAACAAACAATATTCACAACCAGGATGTTTCATGTATTAACAACATTTCTATGTGGCATAACCAGATTGGTCAACCGAATGTTTCATCTCTCTTAACCGATTCTTTGGACCAAAATATCGAACTCTGTTTCTACAAGGTACAATCATACATAGAGTGGCAGGGAGGACAAAATGGTGTGTGATTTTACAACACTAAGCGTTCTAGGAGAAAGACCTTGTATAGAAACCATAACATGGTCCGGATAAGAACCTAAATCTGCATGCAGACATTACATGAATATCCCCACTTTGTTTCTACCAGCACAATAATCATGCATCACATGGAAACGAAAAAAAAAGAAGTGAATTACTTCATAGCGAAAAGAATTCTAGGCCATAGACTTAAAGAACATTAACACTTTCCGATAAGAACTATCTATGCATGCATACATGATACATCTACTTATAAGTTACATCTGCATCATCATAGTCATGGGAGGTACACGAGATGGTAAATTAAAATTTGGGTTGATAGTAGAACTCTTATACTATGAACACATGTGTATTAGGCTTGAATGACATTGTCTTCCTCAAGTAGACCAAGAATATAAACAACAAGAGCAACTAAGTGTTATGGAGCAAAATATAATATTTCAAATTTAAAAAAAACAAGAGCAACATATATAATATAAACAAAACTAAGTGTTATAAACAACAAGATTAGTTAGGTTCAAAAAAACAACAAGAGCAACATATATAATATAAACAAATTAAACTAAGATTGAAGCAAAATATATAATTTCAAATTAAAAAAAAGGAAAAGATCCCACAATCCATTTGTACCAACTAAGTGTTATGGGGCGTGACGGTGGGCGGGTAGGGAGGAGGATGACGGGGGCGGGGGGAGGGCGGGAGGGCAACGGGCAAGGGAGGAGGAGGAGAGGGAGGCGCGACGATTTGGGGGGAGAGGGAGAAGCCAACGACGGTGGCTAGTGTCAATGGAGACGACGGTGATTTGTTGTGGAAACCAAGCGATGGCGGCGATTTGGTCTTCGGTTTTTGCGGCGATTTTGGGGGGAGAGGAAATTGGAGAGAAAGAAATGAAGGATTCTGAGAGCTAGGTATCGGTTCTAATATATATATAAAAAAAGACAAATGTTATTAACTTGTCGTGTTTTATTTTAGACAAATTACTTATTAAACATTTGTCGGTGGTAGTGATAGACAAATGGGTTTGAAACCGCTGTCTTTGTTTTTTTTTTTTTTTTTTAATAAAACCGCTCTCCAAGCTGTTACTTGGAGAGCTGTTTGAAAAAAGGGCTGTCCAAGTGCAGTTGTGCAAGCTCAAATGTGTAGTAGTGTCATCTCCCTGTCACGCTCACGCGCTCGTTTCTTGTTGAACCAACTCGTGATTTGCTCCACATCCAGTCCTGTTGTTGGATACCGAGCAACACTCAGAGTGTGATGTAATTACTTTTTATTAGAGCAAAAGAGTAATTACAATAAACTCTACAATTTACAAGACCCAAATGCTAGACTCTATTTTTATATGTGGAACACTCTTGCTTCTTGACACTATGTCACACTCTCTCTTTGTCACATATACTCTCACTTGCTCACACACTTTGTCACACCATCACTCACTTAGGGAGCATCTAATATTTATAGTGTACCTAAGAATATTCTAGCTTCTCCTCCAAAGTTCTATCTACTAATAACTTTGATGATTCTAGAAAAATCCATAAGCTTGTGACCTTTAGTAATTCTAGAATGATCTAGCCAATAATATACATATTAGATTATTCTAGTCACATTACTTTGCTTATTTGAGCAACTAGAATGATCCACAAATTATTGCCATGTGGTTGCCCTTGTGTCTTCTTGATCATTCTAGAAAATTCCCAAAGTTGGTGATGATATTTTTCAATACCTGTTTGTCCCGCCAACTCCACCTTCCTCTCTCTTGTTATGTGATGGGCCGGCGTATTCCTCGAGAGCGCCGATTTGAAACGGCTGAAATCGGTTCATCGTTGGATGCCTCATGAATTGTAAACATGCTTTTCTTGTTGTAAAAACTATATCTTCATATTTATTCATATTTATACATTATTTCATCATATGCATGCATGCATTAGATAGGGTGTAATTAGTAGGACAAGAAGATGAAGTTAGTGGCTACGATGAACACTTGAAACCAATCAGAGGGGCCGGGTTGTCTTAATTAGGTCTTTTTCCTGGAATTGAGTCACTGAAAATAATGTTTCATGGGCATTGGACAAGATCCTCCTTCATAAAAACAAAACCATCCTTAAAAATTCCTTCGTTTTTATTTCATGTAGCACATCCGAATATTCGCTTTGATGAATATCGCATGTATGTTTAGGCAAGTACATTAATTGGCCCGAGGTACATAAAATCAAAACGATATATACTCCCTCGATCCTATAAACATATGTCTATTGTTATTTTACACACATACTATTATAATTAAAATTTAGAACATTAAAATTTTGCTTTGCACCCCATTTTGTCCTTATTATAGGGGAAACTGTTTTTTTTTTTTTTGACAATAATTTTTGGGGTTGCATGTTAAGGATAATAATTTTACGAACTTGGAAATGTAAGACAATATGTTTTAAAATGTGTAAATGTAGGACAATTGAGCCTGAATAAGGTCAAACAAGGCTAAAATGTCAAGTGAGATTTGGGCTTGTTCGGCTCGATTGTCCTACATTTACAGAATTTTAAAACATATTGTCCTATATTTACAAATTTTAGAACATATTGTTCTATATTTACAAATTTTAAAACAAATTGTCCTATGTTTCCAAGCCTGTAAAGTTATTGTCCTTAAAACAAAGTCTCCCCTAAATCACTGTCTTAAAAACACATTATTCCCCTTATTATAGTACCTGAATATTGATTTGAAAAAAAGAAAGAAAAGATACATTAAATAGGGGCAAAAAAGTAGAATTGAAACAATAGTGATATATTATAGTAATTGGCCTATCTTTGTGGATAGTCGCAATTAAAAATGAGTATTATGTTTTTTAGGGCAATAATTTTGGGGGAGTTGTGTTTTAAGGTCAATAATTTTACGGGCTTGAAAATGTAGGGCAATATGTTTTAAAATTTATAAATATAGGACAATATATTTTAAAATTTGAAAATATAGGATGATATGCTATAAAATCATTTAAATGTAAGATAATCGAGCCCGAATAAGCCCAAGTCTCACGTAACATTTCAACTAGATTCGGGGAAAAAATATTTTTTTAGGACAATAACTTAGGGGAGTTTGTGTTTTAAGAACAATAATTTTACGAATTTGAAGATGTAGGACAATATGTTTTAAAATATATAAATATAGGATAATATGTTTTAAAATCAGCAAATGTAGGACAAATGGAGCCCGAATAAGCCCAAATTGGGTTGCAATGTCATGTGAGATTTGGTCTTATTCGGCCTCGATTGTCCTTCATTTACAGGATTTTTAAAAATATGTTATCCTATATTTACAAATTTTAAAATATATTGTCCTATATTTATAAATTTTAAATCATATTGTCCTATATTTTCAAACCCATAAAATTATTATCCTTAAAACACAAACCACTAAGTTTCTGCCCTAAAACACACTTTCCCAATTAAAAATCAAGCATATTTCTATGGAACGGAGGAAGTAGGTACTTAATATAGTCTTTCCGAATTGAAATCATATTTATCATCAGCAAATTTTGCACTCATTCCACAAGCAAACCAGTTGCTTGTTTTTAATTGACACAACCAAAACTATATAAATTGATAATTTTGAAAAATATATATAAACTTGTGTCTTAATTTATTATTAAACTCATTCTTAACGTTCTTACCTATATTATATCGCGGATCCAAACATGACTTGAATTAGTTTTGAATGCACACAAGCATCTTATGACATATGGAGGACTCGAGTCTATCATGGAGACCAATTAGGAACCGAGGTCAATCTAATTCTCATAAGGGCTTAGGCCCAATAGTTTATAGATGGGCTATTTAAGGGAGTTGTAATGCCCATAACTAGATTACTAACTAATTAACCGCGTTACACGTGAGTGAGCTATTAGTTGAAAAACTATGAAGTATTAATATGTCATTTTTGGGATAAAGGCAATTAATATAAGAAAGTCGCGAGCCTTTTATTAATAAAGTATTTATTAAAAAATTCAGAATAAATTATTGATTTTATGACCATCTAAAAGAGTATCTAATGATAATATATATATTTATTTAAGTTATAGATTAGTAGTTGCTGACTTGACCAGCTTAATTAACTGTATGTGTTTTTATCTAACCTATTCCCAATATCATATGATCATACCACAAGTTGATTTGAGGAATAAAGTATAGGTTGACGTGTTAATAAATTGAGTAACACTCATGTGAACCAGGTTCACACATGAACTCTATCACTGTTATGTGTAAAAACTATCACTGTTATGCACAAAAACTTTCACTGTTTAAAAATATAAAACATTTTCTAAACAGTGATTGTTTTTGTTCATAACAGTGATAGTTTTTAAACATAACAGTGAGAGTTTTTGTATGTCACGGTGATACTTAAATAATCGAGTTCATAGCATGAACCAGTCTATACAAGTTTTTGTCTAATAAAGAGTAATTTATAATTAGGTTAATAATTAGCGTGGAGCGCATTCTAATTTCTAGCTTGCTTCAATAATAATAATTGATAACTCCTGTCAAAAAATAAATATATTGATAACCTAAATAAAATAATATAATGCAAAATAAAATATTAAAACAAAAAAAAAATATGTGAAACGAGGCCATGAGATGGAGCTCCATTTGGCCCCTATTATTGAGATAAAAGATGAGCTGATTTGATTTGACATTTATATTGGTCAAATATAGATCTGTTTCCTGAAATAAGATCCGTCAAAATAACCCCTTAATTACCAATATTATTAAAATAAAAATTGGCTGATTTAATTTTTATATATGTCAAATAAGATCCGTCTAACAACTCTTTGAACTAAAGGAGAAAGCTAGCAAGATCCATTTTTTCCCAGCTGGTGTATAAGGACACAAACAAATCAAGATTCTGGAGTAATCGAGTTGTCATTAGATTGGCCATATGTACATGTATAATATCTACCTCTAATAAAATATAATTTTAGATTATTTTCTAGTCACATTACTTTTTTATTTTAATAATTGAAATGGTAAAGTGATTTTTAAGGAGATTTATGATAGATGGAGAGCTTATCTATCATACCCATCCTTAAAAATCATTTTATCCTTTAAATTACTGTTTGTCAAAAAATAACTAAAAACCTTCCTCTCTCTTGTTATGTGATAAAAAATATACATATATATTGAAAATGAATAATATAATTTTCCTGATCACATCTCAATAAATAAAGTCGATAAAGAATTATAGTATGTTCCCCATGATATCATATTTTAATATTAATTGACACGTCTATTGTTGGGGGCATGTACATAGACGTAGGGAGCTGGCTGCCCTCTCATTTCCATCTTTTTTTATTATATATACACGGTTTTATTTACTATATATTATGTAATAAATTATGAATTTGTTGAGTTTCAAATATAAAGTGAAAGATTCTCTCACGTATAAATTAGACACAAAATTATCTTTTAATATTTTAATTCTATACGTAATTATTTATTTATTTATGTAAATTAATATTAGATTATTAATTCATTATATATAAAATATGATTTAGTGAGTTGAAACTTGAATTATATATTACTTATTTAAAAAATTATATGTGATGTTTGTCAACATTAATAGTGTCGTTACCTTAGCTTGTAGTAAGACATTTATGATATAATAAATTATATATATATATAATAAGTAAATTAAATATTTGAAAAAGAACTCTCTATTGGTAATAACCGTAATATAGAGGGATATACAATAAAAATATATCTAAACAAAAAATTTAATTTTTATGTATTTTTAAATTATAAATGTAGTAATTGAATCATGCCATTAGTTTCAACTAAAAAGAATATAAATATTGTATTAGAGAATGAAAAGGTGTACTATTATACTACTTATATAAGACCCCCAAAACCAAATTGTAGTATAATCGTTGAATTAAATATATATTTTTTTTTATAACACGGTATCCGATTCAAGGATCGACTAATTCGGGGACCAAACATTGAATTATAATTTTAAACTCTATTTCATTTAAAATTTGGATCCTTAAATGTACACTACTCTCACTTGGCAACTCCCAAGGAGTCATCGTGGGCTGTGGCATTTGTATTGGGAAAATTAATTTAATGCCATGAATTCTTGCTTATTTTAGTTTCGTTGACTTTGATAAATATATTAGATGTAATTAATTATTTGTATATTTATTTTAAGATTTGATAATCAATGCCGGCAATGCTTTCTTTATGGGACCATAGCAGTCACATAACGTGAAATTTAGACACGTCACTTTGATTTCTAAAAATAGAAAAAGTGACATTCAAATTTCAAAATATTTAGAAACATGTTAATGGAAATATATGGAATATGGATGGGACCTAAAAGAATAGAATAATATATAAGGCCTAATCTAAAAATCTGAAAAATTATATTTAATAAGACCTAAGAAGGAGGTCAATATTTAATAAGACCTAGGTTATTTTACACCCCATATTTTGGTGGGTACACCCACTCGCTGGAAAGGTGGGAGGAAATGTGAATTTGGACCTAAGAAAATTCATAACGCTTAGCTGGGGATAATGGAAGGGGTACTAATTTTTCTTTATTAATTTACTCCCATTAGTACTGCTTAATATTTTGATACTAGCTAATAAAACGCAAGTTCCTCCTCGGACGGATTCTTCTTGCTTCTCAACTTACGAGGGTATTAGCAGCTGTTTTCAACGGTTGTTCATCTCTTAAAGGCAAGTTTTTATGCGTTACTCACCCTCTGCCATTGAAAACACCACTTTCCGTCCGATTTGCATGTGTTAAGCATGCCGTCAGCATTCATTATGAGCCAGGATCGAACTCTCCATGAGATTCATAGTTACATCATTTATAGCTTTCTTGTTCATAGACAAAGTGGTGAATTGTCTTTCATTCGATGACATAACTTGTATTCATGCGCTTCATATTCACCCGGAGTTCAATCCCAGAAATATAGCCATCCCTGCCCCCCTCACGTCAATCCCACGAGCCTCTTATCCATTCTCATTGAATCACGGCGGGGTGGGGGGGTGGGGGTTGGTGGGGGACAAATTAAAATCGAAAAACTCACATTGGTTAAGAGATAATCATGCTCGAACAGATGACTTCCACCACGTCAAGGTGAACACTCTACCATTGAGTTATATCCCTTTCCCGCCTCCAATCGAAAAATATAACTAACTAATCCTAAGTCATAATAAAGAGTAATATTGAACTTCTATAAATAAATATAATAATAAAGTAAAATAAAATTGCTCTCACCATTCTTATCAATTAGGGAGGTGCAAATAAGCAAATATCAATTCACAATCAAGAATCATGGACAACCTATGGACCTCTTAGCACATAGCTCGGGACCATTTGCAAAAAACTTCATTTTATTGTTTTCTACCTACATAAATATTATTAAAAAATAAAATATATTACTGTAATTAAGTAAATATTTGATGAAAAATATATTATTTTAACCACACAATACACACGGTTTTAAAACTATATGCTCTCAAAAAAAAAACTAGAAAATATATTACTACAAGAATGTAAAAGTCCTCGACATATAAAATCATATATGGAATGCTAAATTTTTTTATATCAAGAAGCATATAAATTAAAAGCAATAAAAGTATTGTATAAAAAATAAAATAAAAACTCGCATTCACCATTTCCACCACGATGCCACAACACATTGATAAATCCATAAAATAATGACCACATATGCTACGGATGCAGAATAAAAGTATTAATTTAAGATTATTTTAATTATAGGTGACTTCGGAGTGAAGTCATACCCTCAAATATCTAATTACAGGTCGATATTAAAGTATTTTGCAGTCTAAAAAATTGCTATTACCATTCAACTCACCCCCCTCCATCTCTCAATAACTTTCTTTACAATTTACATACGACTTCTATTTTAGTTCCAATTTTTCAAATTAATTAATTTATCCTTTAAAATGCTAATCACAAATTTAATTAAGACAAGAATTAATTGTGATCAATCAATTAAAAGTGACACATATATTTCATCAAATCATTTTCCTATTTAATTGAGTCAATATCCACATGAATCAAAATACATCATATTTAAAAACCATATTTTTTTGTAGAAAATGAATTTAAAAGGAAATATATTGCATATAAATAGTAGTATTAAAAAATAGAATTTTAATATAAAATTAATAATACAATTTTTTAACCCCCATAATACGCACGGCTGAAATTAAAGAATACAAAACATATATACAAGTTCAATAATGTAATTCCTTGACATATAAAATTAAGAATGGAATGCTAAATTACTTTATATCAAGAAGAATATAAAATTAAAAGCAATAAATTGCTTGAAAATAAAATAAAACTCCGCATTCACCATTTCAACCACAACACATCGAGAAATTTATAAAATAATGATCCCATATGCTAAGGATGCAGAATAAATTATAATTTAAGATTATTTTAAGTATAGGCGACTTCGCGAGTGATGTCATACCATCAAGTATATTTTGTTATTTTTAGACAAAATATCCTCAACTATCTTATTACAGATCGACATTATATATTGTTATTACTTCTCTCCTTACCCTCTCTCTCAATAACTTTCTTCACATGCATATAAGAGACATAGAATTCATTTATTTTGTTTCCCATCTGCAAAAAGATTTGATTTTTCTCTGTTTCTTGAAGTGTTTGTGAGTTGAAGATGGAGAGAGATTTCATGGGCATAGTTGTGAAGCAAGAGAGTTTTGAAGAAGCCATTGATGCAGGTAATTATATTTCAAGACTTGTATGCTTTTTGGCCCTCCTTTACGAATTATTCGTGTTATATGAAGAAAAAGATTGTTATTAATTTTCTCTACACATATTGAGCAGAACTTATGAATGAGTACTTAAAGTAGAACTTCAAATGGAAATAATTTTATGAATTTCTGAAGTTGAAGTTGCTTTTCCAAATGGGCTTTTATTTCTCTTTGTTATTTCTCCATATGTTGGTTGTTGAAAGAACTAAAATGGAAACAATATAGGCTTAATTATTTGCTAGGTTAGATCTTGAAAATATTTCAAGAATTAATTTCTTGAAGATTTATGTTTATTATTGCTCAATGGATGGTTCAATGTTTTGCAAGAAAAGTTCAAATGAGAGAGAAAATAATATATTCTTATTTTAAATTTAGTGTGAGTTGTGCAAAACATGAAGCAAGTTGTGGTTTTCAAGTTATTAAATTTTCGAATCTAGATTAATCCTCTGAATTTAATACAATTATTTTTTTGTTGTTTGTGCAATAACAGGCTTTGGTTATTCAATTTATTAAAACATCGTCTTATCAAAATGGAAGTTGTGCCCTCCGAGAACTCACGCCACCCTATATTCTAATAAAATAGGGTTTAATTCTAATAGCCTAGTGGTTATATTTAAAATTGCATTGACCTAGTGGATGGCCATATTCTTTGCTAGTTGTACACTAATTAATAAATAATCATGCTATTATAATGCACATGAGGTACCGTACACTACTAACCATTAATTAAGTTTCTTTAAAGTTGATTCAAGATGGCATCTTTTATGCATATTATATTTGCCATTATTGATAGTACTAGTGTAATCAAGAAGTTACAATATTACAAAGTTACTAACTAGTACTTGTTATTCTGGATTCTTAGGGTGGTAATTAGTTATATTCAGATTTTGATTGATTCTGTTTCATTTTGCGTTGTGTCTCGATTTCGTAGCTCCATTGAGAAGTTCAACAATGCAGTGGCTGCTTTCGAACAAGACTTGTGCTGTTCCTCAGATGTTATCCTATCACGGTGATAGGCCATTGACTGGTTTCGATTCCCTTGCATCGACTGGATTGGTCATGATAACCACTACAGACACTTTCGACTCTGCTGCTGCTATGCAGGTATTAGTTGTTTTACCATGCAATTCAAGTGCATATTGAAAAGGTATTAGTTGTTTTCACTGAACAATATTAGTTCTGCACCTAAGAGCTACTCAAACATTTTCTTGGGCAGGATGATAAAGTTGTTTTCTTTGTTTGTGTATGCTTATTCTGTTTCATTTCTGGGCTACTTAGAAAACCAATTTCCCAGAAAATCAAGGCGGATTGCGTTACAGAATGGCGACATATCCCACAAAGCATCTCGATGCACACACGATCCATCACCCTGCCCACCACTCATTCATGTCTCCGTCTGGACAGAATCTGATTGTTCCGATTAGCCCACAACCGATCTCTGCAGTGCCCATGCCTAATCCCGTCCCGTCCAACAGCCCTGTTGTGGGAACTACCAATTTAAGGTATATTGCATACCATATTAAACTAGCCTTTTTACTTAACTCCAACTCCAACACACTGAACTCAAATACATCTGTTTTCCAGAAATACCCACAAGACCTCCGGGGCGCCTTCTCAACTAACGATCTTCTATAACGGTTCAGTTTCTGTTTACGACAATGTTTCGGCTGAGAAGGTACCACCTCATATACATTAACAGCGTCGTCTTGACTCCTTGAATATATTTTCCAGTTTTGTCCTGACTTTATTCATCCATGGGTGTACAGGCTCAGGCTATAATGTTATTTGCTGGAAACGGGCATCCCACAACTCCTAGTGCAACAATCCCTGCATCTCCAGTTGCGCCTAATAAGCCTTCGATTCTTGAGAGCTTTGTTGTCAATCGTCCTTATGCTATTACTACTAGTACTACTACTACACCACGTCGGTCAAGCCCCGTGTCCTCTAATAGTGCTCCTCACTCTCTTGGCTGGTCGGCTACTATAAATACTCTGGCTGCTTCAAAACACGGGGGTGTCCTTGCATCCTCGAGCAGAGTCGAGCCTCAGAAAGTGGTCAATTTGCCAAGTATGTCCCAACTTCTCTAAATCCATACTTTTCCATTTGGTTTTTTGGTTCATCTTGTATATGTACTTATATGTAACTTCATATGTATACTGTGATCAGGCACTGTACCTCAGTTTCGAAGAAAATCTTTGGCTCGGTTCTTGGAGAAGCGCAAGGAGAGGTAAATTTTTCAGTTGTTGGTCTCTTGTTGATCTGATATATCTTTATGGTTGTGCTATTCACACCCCAAACTCCTCTATACACACCCCAATTTGGTTAAACGTACTAAAGAGAAATTAAAAACACCCTCAAATAACTTCATATCCTAAAAAACGCCCTTATGTCGTACACATATTATTCCACCTAGGCTTTGATACTATTTTAAAGATCTAAAATTAGAATAAAAATGGGATTAAAATGAAAGATATACGACTTGTATATTATGAAGCGTAATGGCATTTTCGAGGTTATAAAAACATTTGAGGTGAATTTCTAAGTGTAGTTGGCCAAGTTGGGGTGTGTATAGAGGCCATTTCATTCAGTATATCATTATTATGCAAATAAAATGTTTGAAGTTGTAAAATTTTGCTTGAAGCTTGTAAAATTTTGCCCTCAACTTGATGACATAATACATAGCCAATTGTATATTTACAGCTAAATTTATTGTTCATTATAGGGTAATCAGCACAAAGCCTTATGCCAACAAGGAATCACCAGACTGCAACTCTTCTGGCTCGTGCCCAGTGCAAGCGGTCAACTAATCCAGGAGCTAAGTTGCTAATATAACAAATAAGATTATGCACTCCATCTTTTTGAGGTAGCTGTTGGTTCTTACCTTTTTCTTCTGACATTATTGGAATAAAACCTGCGAACGAACAACTAGAGTCGAAGCAGAATACATATACATGCTGATGATTATAAAAACCGTCGACCTTGTGAACAAAAGATCCAGCTCTGTAACTAGTTGTAATATTAAGATGCACACTGTACAAAAGATCATTGTATTATACATCTTTCATTTTCTGCCATTCTTGGAATAAAACCTGCGAACCAACGACACGAGTCGAGAAATAAGCCACCAAACCAGCATCATACATATATTGTAGACAAAGTACTCCATCTTATAAGAGTCCAGCGTTACCAAAAAATCTTCACTTGTCAATCTCCATAATTTAGGATTCGGAGCTACTGATGTTTTCTTGCTCTCTTCAGGCTTTTCTTTAACACACTTTTGTGTGCCCTTGAATAGATTTATCACCCTTTTCCAGAACCTAGGATTTTGCAGTAATTTCAATATCACAGCCGTTAAGGCTACACTTACTAATATCACCACAGCATGATTTCGAAAGCTGAAGCCTTGAATCGCCAAACACGGGAGGCAGGGTATCAGGGAGGAGACGAAACGGAGAGGAGCGCGATCATTCTTGGGAGACGTTTCACCTGAAAAGACGAAGCTTTCGTTGTAATCACCTTGATAAGATGCATCATTTGGAAGATGAGCTTGACTGATGATCGATGCTCTGTCTTTCCTCTGTTTTTTCAGAGCAATATACGATGAATTCTTGAATATAAGGTTGTTGTTGCGTAAGATGATGATTCGTGTAAGCTTGTTAGCCGTGATTTTGTCCAAGTTCAGCAGGGGCTCGGTGCTCGTACTCGTCTTCATATGCATAAAATTCGCCATGATTAATGAGTGTGATGGAAATGGAAGAGATGAAGGTTTGAAAGTTGGGAAGGTGGAAGTAAAAGAAATGGATCAAAAGTTGCTGTCTTTGGATTTTCCGATGTTTTTTGCCTTGATGTTTCCGGAAATTTTGTTTCTTGTTCGTTTCTGCATTTCCAGACGGTCTTTTCTTGTTTCAGGTTAACACTCACTATTAGAGTCATTATTCGAGTCGAATTGAGCCGCGCACTTGAATCTCGAACTCGACTCTCAAGTCGAGACGAATCTAACGAGCCTAATGGAATTAAAAGAATTTTTTTGGGCCTCCTCCCCAGAAGGCAGAGGCAATGATTCGGCCCACGAGTGAGGGGTAGTGTTGAGGGAAATTAAATACTCTACAAGTTCGAACTTTTAAATGAGACAGAATTGTTTCAGTCTCATCTAAAAGTTCGAACTTGTAGAGAGGTGCGGAATTACATGAAGATTAAACTAATACGGTGGGAGACGACAACACACACATTCACACACATGACATATTTAAATTTGTTTCAAGATTCAAGTTGTACAAATTAATATAGTGGGAGATGAAGTATATTTCCTGATCAAATTGCATGATATTGAATACATGAAGATAATGATCATATATATCTTATTAATGGGATAACATGCAAATACATAAAATCACACGATGGATCGAGCTTACGGATAAGTAGATATAGTAGGCGGATAGAGATTGATGGTGTTGGATGACATTCACATGACATATTGTTTAATGTAGGTGTCGTACTTGTTGCCAACGCCGGCGCCGTAGACATCGGGCCCCATGGTTGAATTAAAATGCCACGTGTAGGCATCCAAATATGAAACATGATAAGTGTTGAAAATTTGGTTTTGAGAGTTTTCTAGCACTCAAGGTTGACCAAATTATTGAGGAATTAAAACGTTGATTTTTTATAAATTAAACGTGACGAGAATGTTCTACTCGCGGAGTAGATGATCGTGGTATATTTAATATCTCAAAATCGAATTTCGGTGAGTGGGAAATTAATTAAAGAAGATGAGACATTAATGTTCTAGTGAAAGAGTAATTGGTGGGTGAGTGTTGACCAAGTGTAGTCTTCCCACTCATCCCACATTGGAAACTAAAAGGAAAGATTCCTAGTATAAATAGAAGCTTATGGTCATGTTCTCCAAAATAGTGCATGAGGACCCTAACCATGAACCACACACGCGCGCGCTCCGCCCGGCCCTGGTCTGGGTTCTTGGTTCTTGGCAATTGGGTGGCCCATCCGGATTTGGGTTGGCCCAGGAGTCAAGACTTAAGCTTATCCAGGATTTGAAATTTGAATCAGAGGTTCAACGAACCTGGACGGTCTCATGCGGTCAAAACCGCCCCGCTGAATTCGTGCGGTCATAACCAACCACGGAATTCGTGGGCTTCCCACGTTTTCCTCAACTCCCCTTCAGAATTTCGTCTATATATACTGGCCCTCAGAATTCTTTTTCCGTCACTTTTTCCAACCCTACAAAAAACGACTCTGCAATTTTGTGTACATATTTTTTCCATCTCTCTGCTCATACTCCGAACACGTTCTACGATAGTATTATTTCAGTGGTGCTACTGATGTAATACTTTGAACCGTTTTACCTTTTGGGACAATTACGCACAATCTTGTGAGCACTATCCAGGGCGTATTTTGTCTTGAGGGGAAAAGGATTTATCATTGACTCGGTTTGGTTTTGTTTTTACACTTACGTTTTTTTGCCACTGCAGTATTTCTAACAATTCAAGACAAAATAATTTAATACTGCTATGTCGAACGAACAACAAAACGTTGATGTGATTGTTAACACCGATGTCGCAGATGGTTCTAACAACACGAACCCTGGTTTAGCTGCGGCTACTCCTACTCCGACAGTTTCAGGTGAACCTGTTGCTCCCGTTACTGGACTAGGTGCGCCTACTCCTGCTAACACGAACACTCAGTATCGATCTGATGTTCAAATGACTGATGGTCTGTTTGCCCTCACTGGATTCGGAATGCCCCCTACTGGTAACTAGTATGCTGGAATGTCAGCAAATGCTTCTGGGAGCCAGTATGTTGGGAATACGGTTAATTCGTTTGTTGGATTGTACTCTGAAAATCCTTTTCTGGAAGGCCCTCAGAGCAATTCTTTTGTGGATAACTCCGGTGGAAATTCTTTCATTGGAGGAAACCAATTTGTGAGCAACACTAGTGGTAACCCATACGTGGGTCCAATGTTTCAAGCCTCTCAACCAAGGACTATGAGGCCCTTTCTGGCGCAGGCAGAAAAACCCGAAAAGTTTTCGGGTGCAGATTTCAAGAGGTGGCGGAATAAGATGGAGTTCTACCTGACCACCTTGTCTGTGGTGAAGTACCTCAAGGAGGACTGTCCGAACATCCCTGATGATAATGTTGATCAGATAACGAGGTTGTGTTATAACCTCTGGAAAAATGGGGATTACTTGTGCCGGAATTACATTCGGGGTGGACTAAGTGACGCTCTGTACAACGTCTACGTTCAACACAAGACTGCCAAAGAAATGTGGGCTTCTTTGGAGAAGAAGTACAAGACAGAAGATGCAGGAACAAAGAAGTTCGTCGTTGCTTCATTGTACGACTTCAAGATGGAAGACAACAAGCCTGTTGTCGACCAGGTTCAAAAGTTGCAGCTGATTTTCCATAACATTGCTGCAGAAGGCATGGAGTTGCCCGAACAGTATCAGGTGGCAACTGCGATTAAAAAACTGCCTTCATCCTGGAAGGAGTTTAAATCTTACCTCAAACACAAGCGAAAGGAGATTATCTTGGAGGATATGATTGCCCGGCTTCGAATCGAAGAAGATAACCAGAAAAGAGAAAGGAAGTTCTCGACTTCTGCAATCGAGGCCAAGACAAATTTGATGGAGAGGAAGGATCCACCAAATAAGAGGAAACGCCCCAACGACAAAGAGGTTAAGGGGAAGTCTGCTGCTCCTGCCACAAAGCAGAAAGTTGTTTTCTCGGGAGAATGCTACAACTGTGGCAAGCCCAACCATAGGGCAAGTGATTGCAAACAACCCAAGAAAGATGACCATGGGAAGGGCAAGAAAGACTCTGTGAATGTGGCTGAACGGGGGATCACGGGGGTTAATCTGTCTGCTGTGGTGACTGAAGCCAACTTGGTGGACAACAAGAAGGAATTGTTTGTGGACACTGGGGCCACTTGCCATGTCTGCTCGGAGAAGTCTGTATTCTCCACCTATTCTCCTGCTGAGGGGAGAAAGTTGTATATGGGCAACCAGGCCTCGTCTGAAGCGGCTGGTGTTGGAACGGTTGTGCTGAAGCTGACCTCAGGGATGGAGCTAAAGTTGAATGATATGCTGCATGTCCCAGACATCCGGAAGAACTTGATTTCTGGCTCGTTGTTAGTTAGTCACAAGTTTAAGTTAGTGTTTGAGTCTGACAAAGTTGTATTGAGTAAGTTTGGTTAAATAAACCTAGATCTGGACTAGTCTATTACATTGAACGAATCAAACAAATCCTAATATACTCGTGGATTTTCTCACGAGGCAAAATGAATTCGAACGAATCGAATTAACAACCACAATTATATGCATGCATAATTAAACATTCATCAAATACCATGACAATTGGATACCTGCAAAAAATATCTAGCAATTCTACTATCCAATTTTAATTTTAATGAAAATGAATTAAATTACAATTTAAAATTCAGAGCCCGAAACCGAGGCTCTGATACCAGTTGTTGGGGAATTAATTGCCCTGATCTATTCGGGGTGAATATTTAAATACAAATTTAATTCTAACAATTATTACTAGCATAAATTAATCCTATATTAATTCAAATAATAATTCAACAACAAATCATGCATATAAACAAACCACATAAATCCTACGCATGCGGAATTGCTAGGAGTTTACATGAACTAACATCTTGGAGTGACAACCGTTGAGAAGATGGATACCCGTTCATACGAACAAACCCAAAGAGCCTTCTCAAGTATTCTCTCGTCCTTGTTCAATAATCCGGTGGAAGGATGCTCACGAACAATTTACAAAAGGAAAAATAAAATTATGTTGCACCACCTTTGTGGATTTCTAATTTTTCCAACACATGGAATTGCTAGTTGGGGATGAAAGTATCACCCCCTATTTATAATAGGTAATGGTTGAAAATTTTGGCTTAGGAATAGTATGGGAAAATACTTTTTCTTGATCTCCAAGAAATCTTGAATATATCTCATATATTATTTTTCCATAATTAAATATTCCACAAAATTCCACCTCATTATTATGGATGATTTTCGAAAATTAAGGAATGGAAATCCAAGATTTGGATCTTCTTGAATTTATGAATATTCTTGTATTCCAAGAATACATATCTTCCATAATATTTTTTCTAGAAAATCAACAAAAATCTTTCCTTCCTTTATTTATCAAAAATTTCGAAAATTTCATAATAAATAGCAAAGTGGGAGATTTCTTGAATTTAATGAGATAATCTTGTATTCCAAGAATACTTATCTTCATTCCATAATAAAATTCAAAGAAAATCTTTCTCCCCTTTAATTTATTATTTTCGAAAAAAAAATGAAAAATTAGGCAACAATAATTTATTTTATTTTAATCATTTTTTCTGTTATTGGACTTTATCTTTGGGCTACTTGAGGGGCCTTAGGAGAATTAAGATTGAACCTCCAATGGACCTTGAATTATCAATATTGAGCCACAATATTATTCAAGCCGATAAATATTAATTAATCCCACTACATAATTAATATTGCACTATCCATCTTAACCCATATTACTGTTAATATGGCTCTCGGCTATTATTTTCCGTGTTTAAGATTATCTAGTCCATTAATTAATTTGAGCCACTGAATAGTTCATATTAATTAATATTTTTTTCCTTGGAGTAAGGACAGCTCAACATTATTATCCATACCGGAAATAAATTCCACTTGCAAGATTTTGTACAATAAAACTTCTGAGTCCACCAAGGGGGTAAATCAAGCAAGACATTCTTGCACACGATTCTCCGTATTAAATCTTATCAATCGTCATGTAACTAATAATATTGTCCAAGATATAAAGTATTGAATCTCATTGATTCTCTACCCATCACAAGTCAATGCAATAGTTATTAATTCCACACGATCCTATTTAAGGGACGAGGATTAAGAAATAACGAACCACCGAGGTCTAATTCTTCTATATTCAATACTCAAGAATTTGTCCTCCTTTAGGTCCTATTCAACGCATCATAATACACTAGTGCAATCTCTTGGTCAAGACAAGTCAATCTTAGTCTTACACTTCAACCTTTCACGATGAATTGTTCATTTCCATCTGAATTGTGAATTCTGTACTTTGTTACAAGGAATTGTTAATTTAATTTTCTGTAATATGATGACTTATTCAATTAATTTCACATGACATATTGTTTAATGCTGGTGTCGTTGTTGCCAACGGTGTCGACGTAGGGATGAATTAAAATGCCAAGTGTAGGCATCAAAATATGCAAGCCGACTACCTGTGGAAGCAGACAACCCAACTTCAACTTGTTGAGGAAGAAGGGCCGCTAAGGACGTGTTTTGAAACACTTAAAACAGCTTCCAAAAGCACTTATTTTCAAAGCTTTCAAATTAAGCTGACAATCGCAGTGGTCGATCCGTACGTAGCACCGCATTTATCTTTTTTAGTGGGTACTTCGTACGTTATGCGTGCAGTCACCAAATGAAAAAAAACAAATCAATAATCTCATCATTTTCTACTTGCATGCATAAAGAAATAAATAAAATCAAAATATAATATCATTGAATCATTTGACCTCAGATGTATTGTTTCATGTTTGATTTTTTAGTTAGTCCAACATATTGTTTTATTTTATACATTAATTATTCAACAAATCACTAAGAAATTATTAATTGATTCAATAAATATTAATATTATAATATAATTAAATCGATGTGTTAGGAAATTTTAGGTTTCATATAATCTAAATCCAAATAAATATATTTTATAGAAAAAACTGATGTGTCTTGATATCAACAAAAAACTTCTTATAAAAGAAAAGAAAATCATAATTGCATATCCATTTATACTTTAGATAAACACAATTTTCTGCTTTGACCATTCTCCCCACATGCACAGTTCAATATACTTTAGATAAACACAATTTTCAATTTATCATCGACTCCATTTCGATCCTTCAAAAACTCAATTTACGATAGTACATATTTGCCCTTATAGTAACACAGACTTTAGTACGAATTCTTTTATTTTGCCTTTATGTGAATTTTATAGAAAAATTTGTTTGACCCAATTCGAACTGCACATGATCCGCGAATTTTTTTCTCTTCATTTATGCGCTTCTCTTTCTGACTCAGGGGTCATATTTCACGTATTCTTCCTTACAGTAACATATACATTTACTCACAGTAACACATGTTTGCCCTTATATTAACACAGATCTCGGAGCGAGTTTTGATGTTCTGTCTTTTCGCAATTTTTAGAAAAATTTCTGCTTGACCTAATTCGGTGTACAGGATCTGTGAATTTTTCGCTATGTGTTATGCATTTCTCATTCTGACCCATGGGTCATATTTCACGGATCCTATATCTTGAAATATTTCATATAAAAGTTTGTCTTTATTTTATCATTTTCATAGCTATGTTCGACTAATTTTATTCTAGTTCAAGGATAAGCGAAATTGTGAATGATCTGAGACTTTTTTAATTAGTAATGATTTTTGACAAAAACTTGTGTGAACCCGAGTTCACCGTGAACTCAGTTTTTTAAGTATCACTGTTATGTATAAAAACTATTACTGTTATGCATAAAAACTTTGATTGTTATACACAAAAACTATCACTGGTAGAATATGTTTTATATTTTTAAACAGTGAAATTTTTTGTACATAACAGAGATAGTGTTTACACGTAACAGTGATAGAGTTCATGTATAGATCTGGTTAACAGGAGTGTTACTCATAATTTTTTGAGTTAGTATGTTGTGAAATTGTTCACCGTGAAACTGATTTTTTTTTTACAGGCATACACTTTAGTAATATAAGTCACATCGTTTAATAATATAAGTCGCACCCTTCAGTTATCACTAAGATACCCTCTGCTATAATATAAGTCACACCCTTCACTTTTATGAGTAATATCCTTTATAGTAAAGAGTCACACCATTTATAGTAAAAAGTTACACTGTTCATTAATATAAGTCACACTCATTAACAAGTTTTACCGTGAAACTTGTTCACCCTATACTTTGCTTTTACTCTTATTTGATTTTTTCGTTATTTTATTTATGTCATATATTGGATATATATTGATATTGTAAGCATGATCACCATGCTTAATTAATTTATTGTTCATGTTCAGAATGAATGTTATAATCCGTAATTGTTATAATTGTGTAATTAAAATAGCAAATAGGACAGACACCCTAGGGTTAGTGAGGTCTATATTATATGGTACAAATGTTTAGTTTTTATAGTCTAGTTTGCTCTATTGTTTTAATTTGTTAATGTTTTTTATGAATTAAAATTTAGGACTATTAATTGGAAATAGATTAATTAGGATTTGTAGTTTCTAATTAATTAAACTTAAAAAATAATTCGGACTAGTTTGATCGTACCTCTGATCTAGGAGTGAAACGCCAAGTGTAGGGGTCTAAATATGCAACACAAGTAATTCCTATGGAAGCAGACAACCCAACTTGAACTTGTTGGGGGAAGAAGTGCCGCTAAGTTATAAACAAAGCTCACAGCCGCAGTGGTCGTAGCGACCACATTTATCCTTTTAGTTGGTATGTCGTTACAGACACGCGTTGTCCCATTATACCGTCGGCCCTGATAATATTCTGGGATCTTTGAGATTTGATGTTGATCCCAATGTGTGTATAATCCGGATCGACTCCATTTCAATCCTTCAAAAATTTTATCACTCATCTAACATCTTCTGCTTTGACAATAATATTCTTTAAAATTTATCATCGACTACATTTAATTTTCATACAAGAAAAAACTTTAATTTACAACCAAATTCTATAATTGGGGAAGGTAAAACAAAATTGAGTGATTCATAGTTTACCCGGCCCAAATAGATCATAATTTAGGGTTCATTATTTAGTGTTTAGGGTGTAGATAATTGATTTAAAACAATTTTATAGATTTTCATACATGAAAATTTTCACACTAGACATACTCACATTTCAATCCTTCAAAAACTCAACTTTCAAACCTACTCACTCCCATTTGTTTATCCTCTCTATGAACCACCCCTCCTCACACACAAACACAAAATCAAACACTAAATCACAAAATAAAATGGGGGCGTTGCTACAATTTTTCTTTTGAAAACTCTATTCATGTACCTAATCAAAATCTGGTGAAATCCCAACAAAATTTGGCTAATTAAGAACTTGAGACATCAATTAATTATAAGATTTGCATCACATCATCAGAAGAGAGATTTCAAGACAAACGACGGACACTGAGAGACAATACCTATCAAGAAATCGAGAAATGAGGTCATCAACGGCTACCTGAATCTCGCTCTCTGTTATAAGAGAGACTACAAATGCATGTGACAATATATAATTTCACAAGTCTAGAATCATTAGAAGCCACAAATTATCTTAATCGTATCTGTTCCAGAGACGCATTCATCCTCTAACAATGGAATTGTCTTCCAAACCCTCAGCTTTCTTGGAATATTTCTTTCACCTAAGAAAAAGTGGAAACAAATTATCTTTCATGAAGTGCTGTCTTTCGACTTTCTTTTAGTCATTTACTGGTGTACCTTCAGAGGCAGCATGCTTCTCAGTGCAAATGGCTGCATAATGTGAATTAGCCAACTCTAAGAGCGAAAATTGCCAACTTCTTACATCATCAATAGAATCCACAACTATATCAGAAGCCTGGGAGCAACTGAAATAATGAATTATGTGTGGCAACTTTTAAAGGATAGTAGTACTAGTATCTATCTAACAGAAACATGACTCCCAAATCTTAAAAGAACATAGTATGCCTAGTTTCTTTGTATTGTGAAACAAATGTGTCAAGCAGCATATGAATAAAAGATTTTACACAAAAGTCGACAATTCCAGGAATATAAACACAGAAGCGTGTTGCAACTGACATTGATAACACAAAAATAAAACTGCAAGCTTCTTCAGAAATTGAACTTCCTTCAGGTTTTATTCTAAATCTTACACGAACATTTCCAGCACAAAATATATGTATAGATGAGATTCTCCAATTAAAAACCAGTAAGAGGTTCAAGAGAAAACCTCAGTACATGTGTCCTCCTTGAAGCGAATGGTAAAAGTTTTGAATGGTGCACCAGAGAAGCCTTTTCCAAGTGCTTTAACATATGCCTCCTAAAATAAAAAAGTGTAGTGAGAAGCCAAGGGTTCTTTTAACAATCTGGTTCATTAATACACTTCAAAGGGAACCTCGACTAATTTAGTTGACGGTCAGACCTTGAGAGTCCATAATTTGATGAACTCCGTTTGTTGAACTTGTGGGTCAGAAATGGCAGCTAAGAATCGAACTTCACATTTGGAGAAATAGCGTCGAGCAAATGACAAAGTGTTCTGCTTTGTACGCCGATGTTTTTCTTCAATATCAATACCAATCTACAGTTGGAAGCAACCACTACACGTGTTTACGTTATGTAAAGAGCACTCGTGTAAAAATCTCAATATCGAGAATAATTAAATAACTAACTTGAGAATTGATGGTAACTCCGCATGCTACCAAAGAAGAAGTGTGTGAAATATTGAAATGCAATGGAGGGGGATCCCAATCACCACTTTCTTGCCAATGAACCTGCCCAAAGAGCTCAATGTTGGAACGCTAATATTCCTTATGCAGAATGCAGGGCAACTTAATGAAAAATTGAACTTAACCTCAGGCTTTCCGTGTATGTTTTTCTGAAACTTTAATGATCTGGGATCAATCTGTGAGTTTATCTGATCTACCAAAAACCAATATGATCATGAGTGCCCAATGGTAATCGAGTACAGTTTATTTATCATGAAAAATCTCTACACAAAAGTTTGAGAATGGATATGAACATGTATATTATATTATTCCTAAAATTACTTTCCAACTAATAACCAGAAAGATTCCATTCAGATAACAAACAGTCAAGCTTAATCTCTAAAGAAAATGGCTCTAATATCTCTTTCAATTCCAAAATCAGCAAATGTAATTGAAGAAAAACTGTTAAAATAACAAAAAAATGATTGAGGGCATACATCTGGCAATGGTAGTGCGAACCAAAGCGCGTGCCAGCAACGCGCCCTTCCTCAGCTCATCTCCCTGCATTCGCAACACATTCTCCCTCTCACATGGCGATAAAATATCAAAATACTGCTTTAACAAAGATTCACTCTTCACTTCACTCGGTTTAACGTACCACAGATGCGTCTCCCTAAAACATAAAGGAAAGGAATTTTAATTTCTAACAGATAATTTTTAAGGGAAATACTAATTAATAAGCAAATCAAACGCATTTCAAAAAGGAAAAGAGGATTCACATTGGAGCAGGGAGATGAACGGGATTCAACGAGTGGGAAGAACCGAAGAACGTTCTGTCAAAGCAATACAACTTCATTCTGCGCATTCGAAGATTGGGTCACACAGATCAATTAATAAAATTTGAACTTCGACGGCGGAATCAACGAGGAGGTTGGTCTGCGTCGTTTAATGAACATCTCACTGTAAATAATGTAGGTACAAAAGACAAATATTTAGTTGGTAATCGACAATTACAAACCTAAATCCCCAAAATATGAAATACCAACCTAACAACTAACAAACCTTTGAATAATTCGATGTTTCAGGCTGTCCGATTCCTGAGAATTTGAGAGCAGATTCAATTCTGCTGTAATTCGTGAGAAAGATGCATTTTTATTTTTTGACAAGGGAGAAGACAGTAGAGGCGAGCGAAGGAATGGGAAATATTAAGATCTATTTATTAATTTTTTGTCAAGTCTATTTTTAAATTGGAAAAAAAAAAAAGCCACAATCTTCCATCTTGTAGAATATATATATATTTTTAAATGTAAATCAAGACACACTTGCTTCAGACAATTTTAAAATAAAAATAAGAAGAATTTGAGTATAATATTTTAATAAAAGAGGTGAGTATAAGTTTATGCAAGTTTGGGACGAATTTATAGTAAAACAGAGAATAATTTAAGTTTAACATTTTAATACTTTGAAAGAGATTTATGCAAATTTATATCCCGTCCATTATATAAAAACTATCTCATACGAATCTTTGTTATATAAATATTAATATTTAAATCAATTAAATAGGTTACCTATTGATTCATTCCATTTAAACAATTCTCGCCATTAAAGTGAGTTTTAAACACGACAATTGAAGCACCATATAAAATAGAAAACCAAGAATATACATGCAACAACAACACTTGCTATGCTAAGTGATCTTTTGTCAAGTATACAAGAGGTAGTATCAAGATTCAAGTGGGAGGAACAGCAATCACCCCTAGTCCTACTCCTAAATAAACATCAGCAAATTCCTCATCATTCTTACCCAACATCTCCTTCAATGTAAATTCAATGTTCCTACTTTTAAGAATCCAATATCTGGGTTTTATCTTCTTCTCCAGTGAGTAGCTGAAATATCTCGGATACTCGACCGCGTGGCTTACAGGCCTTCCCATGGTCTTCACCAGGAACTCTAGTTTAGGTCTCAAAACTAGTTCAATGCTGTAACCCAGTAAAGGCGAGAACCTGCGTACCATAAATCCTACGTCTTTCTTTGACAACCCGATCCTCATCAAGTATCTCATTCTGAAAAAAAATTCGAAATGTTAGCAGCAAGTCTAAAGAATCTTCAGGGTCACACTCTCTTCTTAAATTTCAAATGCAACCTTATTTGTGTTATTTACCTTGGAAGAAGTGCTCTATCGACATCACAAACAAATAACTTGGGATATTTTCTGATGACCCTTGGGATGTGAGTTGTGGAAACTCCAATATATGAGAGAAATTTCAACTTCTTCTCAAGGGTTGTGTCTATGCTTGTTGCAAATATTTCAGGGCAACGACCAAGTGTCCTAGCAATAGCTTCCTCATCTAGTCCTAAATCTTTGAAGAAGGTTACCACCTGGATGCGAAAAAAAAAAAAATTAATAAGACGCACAGTGGAAAGACTGGTAAACAAAATACTACATGATACATCCTGAAGAAACCATAAGTAAGGGTGCGGGTATTCACACTCGGACTTTTGCTCAACACACATATATGTATAACATTTTTAGCATCCTGTACCATCACATACAGCTGTAAAATGGGTGTATTGAGCAAATACCTGGATGTCAATAGCCGTAATTGACCATCCAACAGCCAAAGTTAACCACTTTACCAGTTTCTTTCAGTAAGATACATCAAACATTTACCTTAATATGAGTGAATGAAAATGATGGAAAGAAAGAAGCAACAGTTTGATGCAAAAAGGAGATAGTGGCGTAGATGAACATGATTCAATATCACGATTCAACGACTCAACAGCCAGTATAAGCACTTGACAAGATAAGCACATATACCATAAGCATGAATATGAAAAGTGTGGCCACAGCAATAAATGGTGTAAATGGCTGAATAAAGCAAGCCCTTTTCTTCCTTTATTTTGCAGTAGCATTCATAACTAAGCCACTACAGGCTTATAAGAATCCAAAGGGATCCTCCGTATTGATTTTGTTATGATATAATCCAACATAACAGAGTGAACTAGAGAAATTTTCCATATATTTAATATTATTTCTTCTGAATCAACCTGAAGAAAATCCTGAGGCTTGCGAAGTAGTAGCTGTGGACTCTTGGCAATAATGTGTCCCAATTTCTTATCTTCAATGCCCATTTCGCTAAACTCTTCCACCATCATCTTCAGCTTGTTAACTGAACAGCCCAAAATATGCGGCCAGTTTTTGATTGCTTGGAATGAGCAAACTCTAGGAACCTGCAATTTACGTACGCCAATAAAAACATCATTATTTATTAACATAAGATATTCCGTTTCCAATGTAAGACAATAGTTAGAATTACCTTTTCCTCGTCAAAGAAATCAAGGACTTTCTTGAAGTTCTCCAGGATGCTAGGAGAAAGAATCCATGGATACTTAAGAAGCATCTTCCCAAGATCATCATCCTTTGCACCAATCTACAAGGCAGAATATCAACAATGGCCAATTCTCAGCTGCTAAATACAAGAGATACATTTATAAATTTTAAGAATCCTGTACTGAAAATCACTTTATTGGAAGCTATTTAATATATCTAGCTCATGTAAAAAACATGTAAATTGTTAGAATTATACCTTCCCAAAAGACTTCAGTCTCGGATTGATATCCTTTTCAATGCCATAAGACAGTATGGGTGGGAACAACAGAAGCACATTTCTTACAGATCCTCTAGGGACCCCAGTATCTTCCAAGAACGCCACAATTGGCTTCACACGAGATTGTAGAGGAAGAGATAAAAGGCGAGGAAATGATTCAACAAGACACCTAAAAGAGGTATTCTCGGAGCCCAAATTATTCAATCCTCCACGCCTCGCTTCAACCTACATGAGAAAACGAGACACAACACATAAAACATACAACATATTCTCACGCTATAGGGCTTCAACAACAAATGAAGAAGAAAACAAGGAAAAGGGTCTAACCTTTTCAAAGAACGCTAAAGTTTGCTGCACATCCTCATCTGCAGAAATGGAGAGATGAGCCATCATACGCCTAGCATTTTTCCCCATTAATTCATGACCATCACTGTCAGAAAATAATATTTCCTTCACATACTTAACCTATGATAATTAAACAGAATGCAAAATCAGAAAAGAAAACTGAATCTTTCTTGCTATTAATTAAAAAGGGGCAAAGGGCTAATCAAATACCTTCTCAATAAGGAGAGGAAGCGCATTGGAATCCGAAGAAGATAGATATCGAGCCAAGTGAGTAGCAGAAGATAGAGAAAGGCCAACGCTTTCCAAAAAGGGAAGAATCCCATTATCCCCTTTCTGCTCCGCCATCTTCTGAACTTTCCCCTTAAACTCCACGGCGTCTCCGGCGACATTTTGGCCGGGACTCGCGGCGGCGGAGGCGGACGCCCAGGAATTCCAGTCGTCGAGGTCGTCAACGCCGTCAATCAGCGTCTTCATATAGCTAGGGCAGTTTAAGGAGATGCCATAAGCGTCTTCTCTCGAAGCCCCAACTTGTGCTAGATACTCTCCAATGGCTTCTCTTGCTTCTTCGAAGCGGTTATCGTGCGCTCCTTGTTCGGAATCGGGATTCTGTGAAGCGTACGGAAAGTGAATAGAATTTCTGCGGTTGTTTTGAGGAGAAATTGTGAGAAATGAAAAGGAAATGGATACAGAGTTTTTGCTAGGGTTTAAGGGGGTTTTTGGTGATACGAAAAAGGTGGGTTTAAGAGGATGAGGATTGAACCGATAAGGGAAGGCAGAAGCAGGGGAGGTGTAACAGCGGCGGTGAATTGCCGGAGCCGCCATCAGGGGTGGCGCAGTTGCTGCCTGAGATGAGAGTAGCAATTTCACAGCATAGCTAGTGCCGAAATCCAGAATACCCACCAAAACTATCGTTTTAAAAGAATTAATTCTGATAATATTAATTTAATATTTTAATATACAACTTTCTCACTTAATTAACATTAATATAAAAATACAGTATTTTTTTTTAATTTGAATTGATGGATAATTAATTTGATAATGGTTATTATTAAGCTCGTTTAGGCTCAATTATGGCTTATGAATCAACAATACATTTCTTCCATCTTCAAAAATACTCAATTTTTCACTTCTTCGTAAAAATCTAAAACAATTCAAACAAACAACAATGTTGTTCTGAGCTAAAAAGCTCATTAAACCATGTCAGGCCTAAGGGGAAGCAAAAGATTGTAGAATTTATCATGCAAGAAGAAATGCTTTCCCTTGCTATCGACCGCTTTCTTCCATGCACACCACCCGCTGTTTACTATCTTCTTAAGGTCGTCGTTGCCTGTGTAGTGAGGGTCCAGTATAAGAAACGCGCAGTCTCCACTTGTGTCGTTGTAATCAACTCCTAAAAGAGTATACGCTAGGACCCCTCCACCTGTAAATACAAAATAAAGTCATATCCTATGTTGTTTTCAGATGATCATATAACAAAATGCTAGAAGAATGCAAGTGTCTAACCGATCATGATGGGCGTTCCTTGTGTCTCGAAATGCAGTGCAAGTTCTCGACATTTCTCAGGGAGCTCAGATCCCGACCTTACGTTAATAACTTTGCAACTTACCTGTTAAGGTTCAAGATTTATTTGGTAGGAAACATGTAAACAAACAAGTCCAAAAATGAAAGAGAGAAAAAACGATGAGGTTGAATGATTTTTACACTATTGTTATTCTTCTTCAAATGCTAAACAAAGAACAAAGCAGAAGATATACACTTACCCCAAGTAGCTTGTCCAAAACAAAGCTTAACTCAATGGCCCCGATCCATTCGCGTGACCCGATGAATGAAGGGTCCTTATCACCAATCTCAACCAGTGATTGCTGTATTTCTCTGAAATACAATACAACTTTATATTGTGGTGGGAAATTTTATTAAAATGATATGCTGGGGGGGATATAGGATAGATGTTTCTCTAGTATTTTCCGAGATGTAGACACGAGAATCTATTAAACACCATTAAATATCATTCACTAAAAAATTTAGGCAAGAATTTCTGAATTTTCCCCTGTTTTTTTTGCAGAACTCTTGCGAAAAGCTATGCATCAACCAAGTCATTTGCTAAACTGACATTCAGATTGAGAGAATATTTCCTCCAGTTTCAAAAGAAAGTGCGATGGAGAATGATGCTTGCACTTGAAACTGAAGTTTGAGATAGGGCCAGAACAGACTATAGGATGCATTTTGTAAAGTCCGTGAAAAAGGTACCTGTGCGTAGGGACATCCATGAAAGTATAGTGTTGTTGTCTGAACCATGAAATGATAGTCTGCAGAGATCGATAAGCACAACCCCAGCCCTGCCACATTAATTAATATTGTTAATTGCAGTAAGTTAAAAAAAGAAGAAAAAAAAAAGAGTAGTAATCTGAGGCCACAGGTATATATTTAAAGGTGACCAATTATCATTCAAATGCTACACATCAAATAGTTTCAATTTCAATAACTCAGCTGCATTTATTTGCAGAATGTATGGTTAGTTCCAAAGTGGCCTTCAACTTTTCTGATTTAACTCTCAAATAAGCCAGCAACATTGTCAAGTACTAATATATTGAAAATGGATACAACCGCTAAAACAATCAGTTTAACTACTTGGAAGAAAAAACACCTCTAAGAGAAAGGAAAATGACTGCCTAAACAAATATACAGCCCACCTTTTTCTCTCTCTTTTCTTTTTTAATATGTTTGGCCTAAACAAAAGCCAAAAGGTAGAAACTTGAAAGAGAATATTTGGTTTACCGAATCATCAAATCCATCTTGGAGGTAATGATGATACTCGTAAGAACCTTGAATTAGAGAGACATGCCCACCAGATACTGCATAATCATTATAATTGTGGTTCATCAGCACCAAGAAGGCAAAGTAATCAGAAAAAAAATGATCAGGGAAGAAATGGAAAATAATTACCCCCGCTGCTTGGAATACCATGATGAACATCTTTGAGCAAAGTGGAGCCTAATATAAACAATGAATCAACAGTCAAAAGTTTGCACCAACAAAACTTGAAATGTCTACATGAAATTAAATGTTTACCCTTTGGATTTGGTTTGTCCCTTGCACTGTCCTTTATCGAAGATAAACTTATTGCATTAGCAATCCTCAAAACAGGGCGATCAAAAGGCAACCCTAGTCTCGAGTGAAGAGATCTTCGATATTCAACTGCAAAATTCAAGATATTCAGATAACCAATATAGAATGAAACAAATGCTATGAGTATTCCTTTGATAATTGTTTTATCATTTGATCAGAACTAACACATTTAACCACCTGGAGTGCTAAGTATTTTTGTCGTTCTCAATGAAAGAAACTAATTATATGTTTGGGCCAATGTAGTCGTAAATAATTATACCAGAACACTCTACTATGACTCCGAAAAGAATTCCAGCAGGCACTAGACACACACTATATTTACGCAATCCTTCCATCTTTCAGATCTCAATAAATAAAAGATTTATTAGGAGCCATGTCAAAAACCACGAAAAGCAGAAGTCCCTACATGGATAACTATGACGGTTAACTACCTAAATTGAAATTCTTAAGATAAGTCCATTATATAGGCTGTGCTTGGTAAACATAAAATATAGACTACCTTGCTCTGCTTCAGCCTCCCCGTATGTAAGCTCGTATATAACAGTGATTGGATGTAGAATGCCGGGAGGTATGAAGTGATATGGCTGTAGCTGCAGAAGAGTAGAGCTCTCTTGTGAATAAAGAAAAAACATAGATATATAAACATATATGTGTATATGTGTGTGACAGAGAATGTAACTATGTACATAAATAAACACACACAGCCATTCTTATTACTCTATGTTTAATTGCTTGAAACAACATCCTATATGGTATCCATAGAATAAACTTTGTTCTCAAAGCACAGAGAATATCAGAGTAGTAGAATATGATCATCTAACCTGTCGATGCTTTTTCATAAGATCTGGCATGATCTTGTTCTTTAATGAGTGCAACTGGTCAACCAATCCAGGGATGATTAACTTTGAAACCATATGTGTCAACAATAGATCTTTCGTAGCATAGGATAACACTTCTAGTTTATGATTTATAACCAAGAAGTTAGCTTCTCCTAGTGCTGAAAAAGAAAAGGTTAAGATACAATTAAGAAGGATTCTGAAAGCCAAAACATCTATATTCATCAAGAAAAGTCAGGATAAAGATATCCTGCCTTTAGATGCTGCTAGTCAACAATAAAAAAATATTTAACTGCAATTCTTATACCTGGATAATATTCGGCAATTGGCGCAGAAGGTTGAAAATCACTTTTTGACCTATTAAACATGATGCTGACTAGAATTTTATCTGCATACTAAGCAACAAAAAGGAAAATGAATAATTTTTCATAAACAGAGAAGTTCATCAGACTCAACATCACGAAAAAGACATTACCTCCCCCAAAGAGCTAAATGAAGTAATATCCTTGGTTTCTGAGAAGAAGTATGAACAAGCACGAGATCTAAGAAGGAAATCCTCAGCTGTTTCAAGTACAACTGCACTTTCTGGAAGCTCCTCAGCTGGCAGATCCAACTCTACTCCATGAAGAATGACAGGTTCAGGCCCACCAGAAGAAGGTTTATTTTGGGCTTCAATGATGTATGCAACTTGTGGATCTCTAAGTTTTCTTTCCACAGCCTTAATGGCTAGCTCATATGCACCTTCCAGATCTGAAAAATAAAAAGAAATTGCAATAACTGATTACCATTGTTCATAAACTTTGACCACATCAGTATGCTGGTTTCTTGGTTTTTCTTCAAGTTATCTACCGATAAAACATGTTTTAACCCCTTCTGACTCCAAAAGTTTATTTGTCCAAATAACACTCATTCCTCTAAAATTATTTTACCCTTAACAACATAGTTGATCATGTGAAAACTAGTATGTAAAGAAATGGACTGCTAAAGGACTGAAAAACATTTATACGATGTACAAAGGAAATCATATAGTTTTCCATCTAAATATTTTACAACCAAATTGAAAAGTAGTAACCATGTGAAAACTAGTATGTAAAGCACTGAAGTACTGAAAGATTGAAAACTCATAACATTATGCACAATAGTAATGTTTTTCACTTATTTCTTATTTGGGTGGGGTCTCCCCCCACCCCCTCAAATAAAAATTAAGATAGCTAGAATGACTTCATTACCTTAAGGTCCTTTTTCTATTTTGATTGGAGGATTCGAATTTATTGCAAATTCATTATTGCTACATATATTGATATGAACTTGAAGTCCATCACTTTCGGAATTGAAAAAACAAAGGAAAAGAAAAACTTGCCTCAAAATCATATACTCCCTCTGTCCACCAAAAGTGTGCTCAAAGGGTTGAAACAAGTTTTACGGAAAGGTAGATTAAGTATGTTTATGGACACAATTTTTTTATCTTCATCGTCCAACAATCACTTAATTACTCAAGTTATTATTATACTTTACTCACAATCAATTATGTTATTCATAAATTGACTTAATCTACGTTTCCGTATAACATGTTTAAACCCTCTGAGCACACTTTTCGTGGACGGGGGGAGTAGTTTTTAATAGTTATTCCCGTGATCTCATCTAAATAGTTTATGACCAAATTGAATGAGTACAATTATGAAATTATTGACAAACTTCAATGTCATTAGCATGGATAAATTTTATTGCATTACAAATATTGGTCTGCTTAACTGCAATTTATCACCATGAGTCCATGATTAGGAAGATAATGATAGTACTGAAGTTATTTCATATTCAATTGACAACTCATGAAAGTAAATTTAGTAAACTAAGCAAAATTAGGGAGGGGGAGAGAGGAAAAGAGAGATGAACAAGGAAAACTTCACCTTTAGGATTTTCCAATGCATAATATAGAGGCAACTTCAGAGGAAGTTCGCACCGAACTAAACAACCTTTCTCCCACAATGCCTTCTCAGACTGATCTTCATAAATAACAGAGCTCACTTTATCTAAATTATATGGTTTGCCTGTCCTTGATACAAAAAACTGCACGTCACGCTCACTACATCCATTCTTCAGCTCCAGCATGGCTCCAATCAACATCTGATCTTCATTGTCATTACCATAGTGAGCCTTCCTAAAACTTCTAACTGTTGAAATTGCATCACCAACAAGTTTTTCTACCTTCGAGTCATTCTCATGATGAACAACCAACGCCCCAATAACTTCAAAACTTTTGGGAGTAGACTCTTGATTTCATCTGCCAGTCAAGAAAACATATGCCACAAAGTTTTAGGACTGGCTTAATGTCTTAAGAAGTGTTAAACCCCCATTGGTCAAATTAATCATTTTAATGTAAATATTGAAATTTAGCCAATAATCTACAACAACAAGGCTGGCACAGTTACCCCATGATCTATTTCACTTGCTATAATCGCCAAGAATTGCCATCACAGAAGGAAATCTTACCCATTTAATAATCTAATATGTAAACACCACCAATATACAATAGTGCAACTTCAACTCTTTCCCATCGATCTCACATAAAAAACACACTATGACATTGTGACATGATTTTGCAAAGCTATCCAGAAATCCAACTTAACTTAAACACTTGCACCAACACAAACAAACAACATGAAAAATCACACACACAAATAGAAGAATTTTCAATTAGTTCCACCAAAGCGCTACATTTGCGATTAACAGCCCAAGAGATTAACTCAAAGTAATTCCAAACTGTAAAATTTACCCGATTCCTTAGCTAGATCAGCAGAGTGGGGATTATTAGGCAAAGTGTGGATGCAGCGGAGGGTGGAGACGATGCTCAGTGAAGACAAAAAGGGGGCCCCGATTAGCCATTGAAGGCCGATTTCTTTCTTCAAAATCACCAGATTCCGGCAAAGTATTCTGATTCGGACGTCCATTTGAACGCCGCCCATCTCAAATAGAATTGGGTCACCGTCAAATCGAAACGAGTCAACAACTACACCCCCTCTGGGTTTTAGTGAAATCTACTTCCAATTAAGCAATTTTTTTTTTTTCAAAACATAATATTTTATGGTAAATCTTTGAAAAGAAAAAGTATTCTCGAGAATTTCAATATATATATATATATATATTTTTTTTTTATATATATATTTATTTATTTTTGACGAAAAGTCTTTCAATTTTCTAGAATATTTATTTAAGCTCGGATAGAAATAAAAAATATCAAAACTCTTTAAATGACAGACATTAAATTGGAATTTGTTATATTTTAGTAGTAATTAATCTAAATTTCAAGTGATAGGTAGAATTGTAGATACATTTCTCGACGTAATAAACTATCATCGAAATCAAATTCAAAAAAACTTATAGATATTAAATTATGCATTCGTCAAATGATCTTTAAGAAAATTGTTCTTAAATCCTCTTTTCAAAGCAAATCCAATGAAACTATAATCAATATTCAATCAATTCTTATGATTTATGTATTGATTCATTTGTTTTTAACTTGTCACTACGACTTGTAACAAAATAATCTTCGAAATGTTGTTTTATCCCCTCCTAAAAGAGATTTATGTAACTGCAAAATATTTAAAAACTTGTTACAAGGGTAATAATGCATGCCACCCACAAGTAAGAGGTGGTTGGTTAGTAAAAGGAAAATCTAGATTCTTGAAGATCCCACAAAAGCATCCCATAATTTAGTACTGTCCCTCTTTCAACTTATATACTTTTTAATACATGCAACAAAAGATTATAAATTTGATGATAATTAATTAATATTCGATTCTGTCACAGCATAAAGTGACAAGCCACGATAGTTTGTTGTTAAACACCTAAAACAGCCCTGTGCATCCTCAAATCTGGACCAATCTGTATGCACAATGTTCGATCTGTCTTTTACAGTTTCTTCATTCCTGTTCCAAGGAAACTGTCTTTTACCTTCCGGAAAGGAAACATGGCCGTCCTCCAACAATACCACTTCCAGTACTCTCTTCGTCTGCACCATGAAACGAGACATACAAAACTATCATACTATAAGGAATGCATTCATTGAATAAACTAATATCATGACACTTGTCCACTAATACCATTATACTTATCAACTAATACCATAGCATTTATGTGTGTATAAATGTTATGGTATTGGTTTATAAGAGTAATGATATTAGTTTATAAGTGTAAAGGTATCAATTTCATGAACAAGTTTCACATGAGAGTTTTTATCTTAAAAGTCTCTTAAAGATGTACCTAGATTGTTTTTCAGGCTTGAA
This sequence comes from Stenogyne calaminthoides, assembly GCA_037126765.1. NCBI lineage: Eukaryota > Viridiplantae > Streptophyta > Magnoliopsida > Lamiales > Lamiaceae > Stenogyne > Stenogyne calaminthoides. Next base: position 36,396,477 of record JBBCBC010000020.1, on the reverse strand, counting down.
TTCCAATGAATTTGAGGCCTCATTGTTGAGTTTCTTGCTAAAAGGATCAGCTTCCAATTGATTCTCTCTCTCCATGCTATCTGGTAATGATCTATGGGGTGTTTTAACCCCTATGCTGAGAGCATTTCCATCACTATTCCGTATGCTCGTGATCATCTCTTTTCCATGGCAGCACGCGTGCACGATTTGGGACCCACAGTCGGAGGGACACATTCCAACATACCTATCTTTGTTTAAGGATGTTGTAGGAGTGTAGCTAGAGTATTCTGATACATTACTTCCACATTCTGCACAGAAATTCGTCCCCCTGCGCGAGCAGTTGAACAAGCTGAAAAACGGTCTTTTGAACTTGGTGTATCTATTTGAACCACTGTTTGAAAGATTGATTATTAGTTCCACATTGTGATCGAGCACGAGCTGGAGTGCAGACGCGATAACTTTCCAAGATTTCTCAGCTTTCGACATATGGTTAGAAAGGTCAAACTCTAACTCAGCTACTGCTACACCTGATGACATATACACATTGCAAGAATTGGCTTTAATTTGCTTAAAATGATTGTTTGAGCAATATTAGGACTTGTTATAAAATGGAATCATAAGTTAGTTACCTTGGATCAGATGAACTGATACCAACTTGCCTCGTTTTTGGAGCAAATCCTTGAGAGAACTAGATTTACACAATCCGATGGCTCGAGCCCAAATCATCTCCAAAGTTTCAATGTCATCTTGAACGGTATCTTCACATGAGCTTGTTACGGGATGCTTCAAGCATTCACCAGTAGACGAGCCAAGAAGAACACCATCTGTGAAAGCAGATATTGACCAAGTATCACAACAAGCTTTTCTTAAGAAACACAAAAGCTTTTTCCAAGAAAACGAGTATCACCTTGTAGATTTAATGTATCGTGTGAAGCTCCAGCGGAGCTAAGCTGGAGAAGAGCCACAGTAAGCCATGTTGTCTGATTCTTCGACATTCTCAGTTGCTTCTCAGTTTCTGAGAGTATTTTCAGCGCGTTCCCGAGTTGCTGCATATCAGCTTCAGCTATTCACGAAAAGAATTTGGCATATTATTATGAATCATCCAATATAAACAATATAACATTACTAAAAGAAGCTGTAATGAAACATACAGTTATGTGGTCCAAATAGCTTCCTTCTAATCTCAGAAACACCCTCAGATTTGCCTGCAAGAATGTCCATTATGAGATTTGCCAACTGTGATACAAGTTGCAAAGGTTCTACCCTAGTTCTTGTTAGTTCCCTAGCCCTTTTTATCATGTTTGGAGCATCAGAGGATAACGCTAGTTGAAGTAAATCGAGCAGTTCATCATCGGAGACAACTCCAATCTGCATATAAACATAAAGTCAGACAAATAATTTGATCAAAAGAGAAAAAAATGAACAAATTATATACTTACTACTTCATAAACCAACGGCATAGTAATCTTCTTCGAAAGCAAACTCATCTGATCAAGCATCATCTCTGCATCCCTGACCGATCCATTGGATTTCGTTGCTATCAAACTTAAAGCATCCTGATCGTAATCAAGACCTTCTTCTTCACATATCAAACGTAGCCTATTGACCGCATCAGCAGCTTTCACCGATTGAAAATTGTAACTTTGACACTTAGATAAAATCCCAGAAGGGAGCTTATCGACATCAGGGCAGACCATAATGAAAACAACGTTTCTAGAAAGTTCTTTGTTCAATATAGCTGCCCATGTTTCCCCTTTCAACAAGTGACACTCATCCACGATATAGACCTTAAATCTGGAGCAAATCGGAGGGATCTCTGCATCAATGATAACTGACCTAAGTCTAGTGATACTATTGATTGCAATAGAATCCACTTCCTTCACATCCCGACTCCTTCCAGAGAAAAATGACACACATTCCTTACATAAGCCACACGGTTTATCAATGTCAGAGGAAAGACAATTTAATGCAGCAGTGAATATTCTTGCAGCTGATGTTTTCCCTATTCCACGTTGACCATGAAAGAGATATAAAGAAGATATCCTTCCATTAGAGATTGCATTTAAAAGTAACTTCACAACTACATTTTGCCCCACCAATTCTTTGAATGACTTAGGCACAAATTTCTGAGATAGACTCCTAGGAGTTCCTAAATACGGAGTATTTCCTTTGTTCCGACAATCAGTGCTCTCCTCCATTAATGGCAAAAGTGGTCGTTCTTCCACATCAGTCTGAAGATTCGATAGCCTAAATCTCGGAGTTTTTGACCAACAACTGCCTATCCCACATCCTCTATCAACAGAATCCATCATGCCTTCATTATCATTTCCATAAAAAAATGACATCCCACTACTTGACCTCGTAGACAAACACGGACTAACAACAGGACTCAAAACATCACCAGCCGTAACTCTAGAAGATCTATTATTCTGCTTCCTATTCCAGCTTTTACGTTTTTCTCTAACACGACTTCTCTTTTCTGCTTTTATAAATATTCTATTTGGATGACTAAAGGAATCCCCACTGTCAACACAGTCTCCATCTTCCTTGCATTTTCTTCCACTCAATTCTTCTATGGTATTCCTAACTAAGTCACCTACATATTCTAGCCCAGAGTCATGATATCTTGAGCTATAATTTAACTTATGATCATTATCATTGATTCCTCCGTTGCCACCATTATCAAATCCTAAAGTGATTGCATTACTAGACCGTGTTTCCCAATTCAAATTATCAACCAAAGAAGATAATTTGCTCATAGAATTAGTCGATGGATCGCGAAGGGACCTTACTCTCTTAAGCGCAACCAATGTTCTTGAAATGGGAAGATCAACAGAGTGCCTCCTCCCATCCATTAATACAATAAATAAAATCAAAATTGCAGGAGACCATGCAGAAATTACAACACCAACCTGAAATGCAGAAAAAAATGAAAATAAAAAACAGAAACTCAATCAAAAACACTCTTAATTTGGACCATTCTATACCACACCCCAACAAGGTTTTTATGAGAAACAAAAAAAAGAAAACTCACAAGATCTTCTCTTTGACGGTTGAAGTTCTAGACGTGAATATTCAAGACAATGAAGAAGTTGGATAGAAAGAGGATAAACAAGTCAGACAATTAACAAAGATATAAATAAATTACCTCAAGATATGGGATTTTTCTTGGAAAAACAGAGTGGTCCTTCAACTTTTTCTACCTACAGGAGTAAATATAATTATTCTTTCTTCATTTTTTCCTATTAAAATAACATCACCAAAAAAGAGACTACAACAACCATGTGACGGCTATTCAAGAGCTAAATAACAATTTCAAGCACCTTTTCTCAGAGAATAATGCTGCAAAAGTTGAAGCCTCCAATGGCCACCATTTTTTCCTGAAAACTCAAACACACAAACCGTCAACACCAACACTCGACACACACACACTAAAAGAAAATGTACGAACATGTAAATTTAATCCCAACCATTTTTCCCAAAAAGAAGAAACTTGAAATTTGAAAGCACATGGGCAGATATAAAGTACATAAATATTTCCAGCTAATACCATTTTCTAGTACTACATCATTTTCGAGGATCAAGGTGAAAAAACGACAAGTTTGGAAATAATGGAAGAAAATCAAGAACGCCCGATTCCCTCCAAAATGAAGAAAAAGTGGCTAGTACGTTGTCTGTTTGTCATTGAAGTTCGCAAGAAATTGTTGTCAAGCGAAAATTCCGGAAGACCCAGAAAAAAGATTGTATTTTTCTCACATTGGATTGAATCGTACCCCAGATATAGATACACTAATATAGATAGATGCAGGACGTAGCCACAAAAACAGCGTCAAGTCATTTTTTTTTTTTTTTTTTTTTTTTTAGAAGAGACGAGAAAGTCTTCCACCTGTGTCTTTTGGCCCAACAGGATTCGGGTTAGAATCGAAGGATGTTTCCAGTGGGCAAATCTTTATGGGAGAGAGGCCAACAAGATTCAATCCTCAGGACAAACCCCATATTACACGGGAATTCAAATTCGCTCTTTCAGATGGATTTCTCCCCACATCACCACAAGTTTTACCAACTTTGCTACGCCCGCTTTGGGGGTGGTGGTAAAGTGGTAAAGCAGTCAATGTAAAATAAATGAGCAAAAGGGCGATATGCTTGCCATCTCATTTAATGTCAGTAAATTCTTGATTATTTTATTACATTTTAAATTGAAATAAAGTGGGAAGTGAGAATTTTGTCACGGATGGAATGGGTAGATGGGATATGATTTTGGTGATATTTTTACTGGTCCTGTTGTTGTGGTGTTGTTTTCTCTGCAAAATTTGCAGTGTTTTTCTGCAGAATCTCGCTGGTTTTGAGGGCTAGAATGGGGATTTTTAATTATGACCGTTGCAGTTAGTAGAGTTGAATGTACAATTGCCAGTTGCAGACGCTCAGTGGCGGCGCGTGGAGCAGCAACGCGACCGTTTGGTTGGCTGGTTGAGTTTGGGTGTCACTGATAAATTTTTAATCAAACTAAAATTTGATGGTACTATTTTTTGGACAAATTGCAATAGTTTGGACTTATCTTTCTCACTAATTATATTTTGGACAAACTAATTACCTGTAAAGGTAAGTATCGAATTTTTAAATTGTTTTAAAAAAAAAAACTTAAAATAAATTTGTAGGCAAAATTACACCATGTAAATTTTAAGAAATTTGATTGCAAAATTTGTCCGAAATTATTTTTTTACAACAATATGAAAGTTCAATACATGTTCTATAAAAGTCAAAAGTACAATTCTCAAAATATAATTAACACTAGTAAAGATAAATTTTGTTTTTTTCAATTTATCTATATTTTTTTAAAGTTATCTCTCTTCTTACAGAAAGTGATTCCCCTTATTGTATAACACTGTAATGTGGGGATTGTTGGATTTAAGTATGTACGTGTGTGATCCAATAATTCTCCTCTGCACAATATTCAACATCGTGTTGTACATTAAAGGGATCTGTTTAGATGTTCATATACAATTATATTTTGGATAAAATTTAGTTCATTATAAAGTAAGTCATAAAAATATAATCACACACACATCAATGTAGGTGTGTGTAGAGTGTTCATTAATATTCGAATTTTAGTATAGCCAATGTAGCATCTATTCAACGGTTCAACTTCAACCCAATATTCCATTTTCAACAATCCAATTCAGCAAATGAAGAGTTTCACAGAAAAGGTAAGAATTTTAATGAATGCTTCAAATTTTCAATTCAGCAGATAAAGAGTTTAGTAGAAAAGATAAGTAAAATTTAAAAATTTAATGCAATATCTTTCTACGCACCATGAATATTGAAGAATTGTCCTTTTTAAATGGTACAAAAAGTTTTTTTATATTAACGATTGTAGTATCGATTTTTATTGATCCATGAATATTGAAGTGTTTGTCCTTTTAAATGGTACAAAGTATTAATTATTTTATAAAAATATATTAATCGATTATTATTATCGATTTTTATTGACAATCGTTCCTTCCCAATCGAATTTTGAAGGATCTTTCACGAACAATTAACAAATAGAAAAATAAACTTTGTTAATTTTTGTAGATTTACTAATTTTTCCAAAGACATGGAATTGCACTTGGGAATGAAAGAATCATCCTATTTTAGAATTAGTCAAATTTTAAAAAACAAAAAAAATTGATCTCCAAGAAATCTTGAATATATCTCCTATATTTTTTTCCCCATAATTAAAATATTCCACAAAATCCCACCTTATCATGTTTCAAATTTTGAAAAAATATGCAACCACATCCATTGTACTACTTTTATGCAATTAGTATAATTTTCAAGAAAAATAAATTTTCAAAAATTTTGAAACTGTTTTTAGCAGATTTCTTAATTTAATGAGATAATATGAATAAATGTTTAATACCAATGATAATTTAGACAAGGAAAAATAAGGCAACAAATTTATTTTTTTTTATGTTTCTTATATGTTACACGATAAAGCGTAAGAATATTTTTATGTTCGAAATGAACTGTAGTAAGAGAATGATATGTTTAAAATAGTATTGTAGACGAACCGTGTTTAAGATTAAAGTATTTTGAAATGAAATCCATTAAATAATATCTTTTATCTTTAAAGAAGGAACGGTTCAACATTATTATGGTACGGAAACTAGTTCCACTTGCAAATTTGGTACCTAAGTTTTGGATTTCAAGGGTAAATCTTAGAATCGTCACGTGACCAATAATATTCAAAGATACGAGAGACAAAAAATATGATTCTCTTTGTCAAAGCAATAGATGTATTTAAGGTAAGATTAAAAAACCAATAATTTTCATTCTCAAATTTATCCTCTTGTAGGGTTGAACTAGTGTAATCTCTTGGTCAAGACAAACCAACTGAGCCTTTACACTACAACCTTTCACGATGGATTGTTAATTTCCATCTAGGTTAAAAAAACTTTTAGTTACAAGAAACCGTTAATTTAATCTTTCGTGATCTTGGTATCACTAAATTAATTCAATGTAACACATACTATTTTGAACAGGTATCGCAAAATATAAACATTCAATGATATTTAAAGGTTCATTGATAAACAATTTATTTTAGTAAATAACAAATCTGTTAATTTAATCTTTTGTGATTTTTTTTTACAAAAAAAATTAAATTATTAATTTATATTAAATATTTAAAAAATTTTTTAAATTGGAGTTATATATCAAAAGAAAAGATACTTTCCACATTTTTATGGGTTCAACCTTTTGAATTAGTCAAACTTGATATGAAAAAAATGGGATAAATGCAAACCACATCCATTGTACTACTTTTTATGCAATTAGTATAATTTTGGTGCAAAATTTTATAAAATATGATACCAATGAAAAGTTATAAAATATATATTAAAATGTTTAAAGCGTAAGAATATTTTTATGTTGAAATGAACTGTTAAGAGAATGATTTGTTTTTTTAAACTAAACATTTTGAAATCAAATGGATAGTTCTAACTAAAACTCGAGGTTTTGGGTCGGTTCAAGAGACACGAGAGACAAAAATATATTGTCAGATGTCCAGTGGTAGAAAAAAAACCAATGTTGGTAAAAAAAACCAATGTTAAGTTAAAAACCCGGGTTGAACAAGAACCCGGGTAACCGGGTTTTTTTTTTTAAAAAAATTATATAATTAATTTATATTAAATATCATCCGGGTTCACATTTTTTCGATTTTTTTTGAAAAAATTAAATTATTAAAAAAATATTTAAAATTGTAATTGATTCTTAAAAAAATAAAAAGTTATAAAATATATATTAAAATTTTTTAGGAGCAGATAAACTATATAAATTTAATAACTATCAGAATTTTTTCCAAAAAAAATAAAAAATAAAATCAACATTTTTTTCTTCAAAAGAATAAACTGCTCTTTTTTTCTTTTTCAAAATTTTAAATTGACCCACGTTGAGTTCCTATTTACCAAAAAGATCCTCTTCTTAGCTAGGCCTTGTTTTTTTTTAAAAAAAGCTAGGCCTTTAAACCCAGCCCAGCTCAGCCCAGCCCATCTTCTATATTAATAATTTAGCCCAATAGAATCTTTAAATTCTTCATTTCCAAAGTTATGCATGGTCAGGTTTCTCAACAAAAAAATAAAATTATGCATGGTCAGTGATTTAATTTAATTACCAAAATCAAATTAAGATAAATAAATTTATTTATAGATCCGAAGAGTTCCTTTCCCAGCTCTTTTTTTTTCAGGGAATCTAATGCATTCTGCAGCATTTATCGATTGCTTATGGTGAGAATTTGTAACAAATAGTGGCAGATCATAAATTAAGATAAAATAATAATATTACATTTAGAAAAGAGAGAAAATCTAAAAATAACCATTTTCGTGCACTTAAATTTATTTTACCCACTTTAAATGTTAAAAAGAAAAAAATCTACCCATTTTGGCATTAAAAAGAAAATCTGTTCACATAAACCACACTACCTAATTAATGTTACATTTAAAGGAATAATATATATTATAAGTATTTTATTAATTTATTTTTGGATAATTATTAGTTAATTATTTTGTTTTGCTAATTATTAATAAATTTAATAATCTAATATAATTATTAAAGTAATTAATAATTCTTTACCTAAGTGTAAATATGAATAGTACAATAATTATAAGTCCTTTATATTTCAAAATTAAGAATGTGACACATTTTTTAATTTTATAAAATTATGCGCATGTTAGATTACATAAGAAATTCACTATTCGAATTTTATATCAAAACTATACACATAAATGAGAATGAGATCAATTGTTTCCTAGAGTTTCACCTTATATTTCATAGTATGGATAAATAACATATTAAATAATAAAAAAATTCAACTAATCACTATATTTTAAGTTTATATATTAAATATTCATCAGGATGTAGCACTAATAAAATACGAAAAGTGAAATAAAAAATTAGAAGAGTATGTAAACAATAAACACTTTTGTTTGTGTATAAAGAGAATGAAGAAATAGATGGAGAGTCGCAATCTATAGCCTATCTATTCAAGAATGAGGGCTCTACTAATAATATACGTACGTACGATGGCCTAATGTCTATGCACTTTATTTGATACTATAGCTCAACCTCCATAACATGGACATTCACGTTACCATTGTCCCCACGAACTAAATCAATCAACCAATCAACACACTTTTCAAACAATAATACTCCATCCTCCCATATTAATTTTTCACATTTCTTTTTTATATGTCACACGTTGATTTCCACCCTAAAAAATGAAAAATTTATTCATAGTATTTGCTCTCACAATATACATTTATTTATTTTCTATGATATTATTTTTCTAACACAATTAATTCATACCCACATAATTAAAAAAAAAATATTTGGCTCTTCATTTTGTTAAGACATCGATCCTCAAATTCTTATTCTTTGATCGTACCTATATTTTGAATGACTTCTCGGTATTTACTATTCTTGCATTTAAGTTATAAGAATTTTTTGGTTTAAAAAAAAAAAGCGAAAAGTTATCTTTTCTTATTTTATGTGTCCACTGATCTAGAATGGAGGGAGTAATGTAAATGACAAAATTAGCTCAAACTATTGCATGCCAAAATATATATATATATATATATATATATATATATATATATGAGACATTGTTTTAGGTCTACATGCTCTATCCATTCAGGACATCATCCATATACCATACAATATTATCTTAGTTATATACTCCCTCCGTCCCAGACTCGTGTTCCTGTTTACTGTGTGTGCGGGTTTTAAGAAAAAATGATAAAGTGTTAAAGTGTAAGGGTAAAATAGAGAAATCTACTTTATTGTAAAGTAAAAACAACTTTATTAAGGTGCTAATTAATTAAACAATAATCGCTAATTAAATGGTACAACAAAGACAAAATTATCGACATTTTTCAAGTAATTTTCAGAGTTACAGATTTAAAATTTGATTTTATTGTTCAATGAACAGTAAAATCTCTAAAAAACACTCCCAAATTTCGGTTCCCTCCAAAGTTTCCCTCCTATTACAGATTTCCCACCTAATTACTCCAAAATATCCCTCCTATTACACATTTCAAATCCTATTCTGTTTTAAAAGTCAACAAACCCTTCATAAATCTTTTGCAACACCATTCTGACCCTTTAAAACCATAAATACTGACTTCATAATCTACGCAACAAGAAATAAATTCAGTGTTAGTTAAAGATGGTTCTACATTTAACATGGGAGCAAAAAAATAAAATTGTGCAACATTTATTAACTGAGTCAGTTAATGGTGTACCCATCCATGGCAAGTTCGAGAGAAGAGGGTTTGCTATTTGGGGGTCCGTGATAGACCGTCAGAATATCTGGAAAGCTGCAAAGAAGCAAAGGATTGAAGGTAAGTCAGGTCATTTAGTGTCAAGCAGAAAGGGAAAGCATATAAGCAAACAAGTGACTTTGGATGAAGAGAAGATACTAAGCATACATTGGACAGATAGGTTTACTATTAGAGACCTTGCAGAAGGACTGAATGTTAGTAAAAGCACAGTGGGAAGATGGATTAAAGAAGGTCTGATCAAGGCACATACAAATGCCATTAAACCACTTCTTACAGACATCAACAAACTTGCTAGGGTACAATTCAGTTTGAGTCACCTCTATGTTGACAGGGAAGATAACATCATCAAGTTTAACATCATGCACAATGTAATCCACATTGATGAAAAGTGGTTTTATATCACTAAAACATCTCACAGATTCTACAAGCTGCCAGCAGAAGAACATGCACATAGGGTTTGCAAAAGCAAGAGGTTTATCACAAAAGTAATATTTATTTGTGTTGTGGGGAGACCTCTATATTCAAGTGATGGTACACTTATATTTGATGGAAATATAGGGATGTTTCCCTTCACTGAAGAAGTTGCAGCAGTTAGGAACAACAAGAACAGATTGAAAGGCACTATGGAGACAAAAAAATATTGAATCCATAACAAAGGAAATAATGAAGGGTTACCTAATCAATCAGGTGCTTTGTTTTTACTTAAACACATCAGAAAATATTCATCATTTAGTGTCTAAGATGCAAGTATCCTAAACCTATAATAGATGGTTACTTGCATACATAGTGTGTATATATTCTTTAACATATCAGAAAATATTCATCATTTAGTGTCACATTGCAAGTATCCTAAAGCTATAATAGATGGTTACTTGCATACATAATGTGTATATATTCTTAAACACATCAGAAAATATTCATCATTTAGTGTCTAAGATGAGTATCCTCACAAAAAATTGGTTACTTGCATTTAGGAGTTAGTCAATGGAGCAAGTATCCTAATCCTTGTTGGTTACTCTTTCTATTTTACAGATAATACCAGCAATTAAAGAGAAATGGCCAACAAATGCAAGTAAAGAAATTTGGATCCAGCAAGACAATGCCAAACCACACCTCTCAAACAATGATCAAGATTTCAGAGTCATAGCTTTTGCTGATGGGTTCAACATTAAAATGTTCAGCCAACCACCCAACTCTCCTGACACAAATATTAATGATTTGGGTTACTTTCCATCAATTCAGGCATTACAACAAAAGAAGAAGGCCAAAACTGTTGTTGATCTAGTAAATAATGTGGCAAAGTCATTTGAAGAACTATCACCAATTACTCTTAATAAAGTTTTTCTTAGCTTGCAGGGTTGTTGCATAGAGATTTTGAAGGCTAAAGGAGATAACAATTTCCAGATACCACACATGGGCAAAGAACAACACATTTCAACTTTTGATTTTCACAAAAAAAACAAGCTTAGGTCACTGAATATGCAAAGAACAACACAATTCAACTTTTGATTTTCACAAAAAACAAGCTTAGGTCACTGAATATGCAAAGAACAACACATTTCAACTTTTGATTTTCACAAAAAACAAGCTTAGGTCACTGAATATGCAAAGAACAACATTGATTCAACTCGATATTCACAAAAAACAAACTTACAGTTCATTTTTTGCAAATCTCAGTGGACCCTCAGATTGTAACATCATCATAGGGTTTAGTTAAGCATCATAATCTAGGCTGGTGATCCTAGAGGTTGCATCAACAAATACAAAACGAATTGTCACCTGTGTATCACAAATTTCCACCCAAGTACAGCCAACAATAATGCTCTGTAAACCCTCATAAATAATTTTATTCATAGGGCTTGTGGTTATGCATCCTAATCTAGGAAATACTCCTAGAGGTTGCATTAACAATTCACAAAACAAATTAGCATATGCGTATCCCATACTTCCATATCAACAATTCAGTTAATCACAGAACATCACATGCCATATTTCAATAAGACAGTAAATAAGGATCGGCATAACCTGTATATCAGCTCTCTAACCGAAGGGCATAGGATAATTAACATTTCAACAAACGACCTTCTGGACTCATGCAACCAATATTATTTGTTAGAGAACGGTGGTGAGCTCCCAGGCATCGGCTCAGCCAAGGATATTGCATCATCGGAAAGCACATCGGACTCAGGCAAAACATCAGGGGATAGCGAATCCTGAACAACCATGCCGCTATAATCGGGAGAACCTCGATCTGAATCCACTTCCACCATGTTGCTCATATCTTCATCGATCTTCGCCACCGCCGCCTCCATCTTCACCTCTTCTTCCCATCTTCTGGACAAGGGGTTTTGAGAATCGAAGCCCTGATTCCTCCCACCAAGAATCGGTCATGGATCCGCTTCAAACTCCTTAAAATCTACTAGATTGGCCAAGAAGATGAATCGGCGATCGGAGAATTAGGATTTTTAGGTTCCATGTATATAGAGATGAGGGAGAAGAGAGAGCAGAGAGCGGTTTAGGATCTAGAGGGTTACAGAGAGCAACAATGGCGAGATGAACGGAGAGAAATACAGAGAGCAACAATGGCGAGAGAATTTTTGAGAAGAGAGAGAAGAGAGAAAATATAGCGGCTAGGGTTTGGGATGGGATGGGTGCAGAGAAATGAGGGGGAGGGGGGGTTTAATTTGATTTGGGTTGGGTTACTAATTAAATGGGCCGGTTAGATTAATTTAGGGATATAAAGTGGGATGTTTAGTTGGGTTAAGTGAGTGGCATTGATGTAAATAAAGAGTAAAGTGAAGGGGGTAAATTAAAGAGAAATTTCCATTTAAGAAAATAGGAAAACAAGTGTGAGACGCCCAAAACGGAATACATGAAAACAAGATTGAGACGGAGGGAGTATGTATTATGGGCTTATCTACAATACTGCATACATAAATTTGTTAGGGGAGTTTTAGAGTCCACACTTACATTTATTAGTAATATTTATATTCCAACAAATTAAAGGTCATATAAATTTTGTTTTTGTAATATATAATTATGTGATGGATAGAGATTGATCGTTGATTAACCAACTTATGCTTAAGGTTGGGAGAGATGGAGATGTAGATTTATTCATGAGAAAATAATAGGAAAAATATAAATACACGTAACTTTTTTTTTCTTTAGATCCAACAGAAAACATATTTTTGGTCATATTCAGTTTTGTTATGCACCTAATATTTTTGGGGAAACAAGGCATTTTGTAATTAAGAATGAAATGAAATCAAATCCAACCTAATTTTGATTAATTTAAATGAGGCATACAAGTGTGAGACGGTCTCATGATGAGACGGAGCATAATTTGAACATAACGCTTTAATACTTTAAAAAGAATGAATGTTGATTTGTGCTAATTTGTACTCTGTTTCCAACATAAGACGGTCTCATACAATTTTTTGTCAATTTAAATTTAGTTGGAATATTGTTTTTCACTATATTGAGCTAAGCTCTAATTTAAAATTGTAACTGACTATGACACCCATACTGTTGGGGAATAAGTTGCACAGATCTATTCGGGGTGAATATTTAAATACAAATTTAATTCTTATAATTATTACTAGCATGAATTAATTCTATATTAATTCAAATAATAATCAAACAACAAATCATGCATATAATTAATTCACGTAAATCCTACGCATGCGGAATTCTACGAGTTTACGTGAACGTACCTCTTGGGACGGCAATGGTCTGGCTAATTAGACTAACCAAAAGAACTTCCCAAGTATTCTCTTAATCCTTGTTCGACTATCCGGTGGTAGGACACTTGTGAACAATTAACAAAAGGAAAATAAATTATGTTGCACCACCTTTGTGGATTTACTAATTTTTCCAGCACATGAAATTGTACTTGGGAATGAAAGAGTCATCCCCTATTTATAGAGCATAGGTGGTTGAAATTTTGGGTAGAAAATAATGTGGGAAAATCTTTTCTTGATCTCCAAGAAATCTTGAATATATCTCCTATATTCTTTTTCCCATAATTATAATATTCCACAAAATTCCACCTACTCTTTGTTATGGAGTAATTTTCGAAAATTATAGGCAAGATTCCAAGATTTGGATCTTCTTGAATTTATGAGATATTCTTGTATTTCAAGAAACACATATCTTCCATAATATATTTTCAAGAAAATCAAGAAAATCTTTCTTGCCCTTAATTATCCAAAATTTTCGAAATTATCTTCATGAATAACCAAGTGGGAGATTTCTTGAATTTAATGAGATAATCTTGTATTCCAAGAATACATATCTTCATTCCATAACAAAATTCAAAGAAAATCTTTCTCCCTTTTATCCATAAATTTGAATTTAATGAGAAAAAAAATAAGCAAGATTTATTTTATTTTAAACACATTTTTTTTTATTATTGGATTATATGTTGGGCTACTCAGGGGGCCTTTAGGAGAATTAAGATTGGACCTTCCAATGGATCTTAAATTATCAATATTGGGCCACAATATTATTCAAGCCCATAAATATTAATTAATCCCACTACATAATTAATAATGCACTATCCATCTTAACCCATATTACAGTCAATATGGCTCCCGGTTATTATTTCCCGTGTTTAAGATTATCTAGCCCATTAATTAATTCAAGTCACTGAAATAACTTTCCGTTAATTAATATCTTTTGTCCTTGGTCAAGGAACGGTTCAACATTATTATCCATACCGGAAACTAATTCCACTTGCAAGATTTGGTATGATAAAGCTTATGAACCTCCCAAGGGGGCAAATCAAACAAGCGTACTTGCACACGATTCTCCGTATTAAATCTTAGCAATCACATGTGACCAATAATATTGCCCAAGATAAAAAGTATTGAATCTCGTTGATTCTCTACCCATGATAAGTCAAAAAGAAATAGTTACCAACCACACGTGATCCTATTTAAGGAGCGAAGATTAAGAAATAACGAACCACCGAGGTCTAATTCTTCCTTGTTGATTTAGAAGAATTTGTCCTCCTGTAGGGTCCTATTCAAAGGCATCGGTCATGCACTAGTGTAATCTCTTGGTCAAGACAAGCCAATCGAGCCTTACACTTCAACCTTTCACGATGGATTATTCATTTCCATCTAGGTCGTGAATGGTGTACTTTTTAGTTACAAGGATCTGTTAATTTAATCTTTTGTGATCTGGTATCACTAAATTAACTACAATGTAACACGTATTATTTAATGAACAGTTATGCAATAAATATATGTAACATTCGATGATATTTAAAGCATCAGTGATAAACAATTTATTTCAAATAAATAAGTCCGAAATTCGGTTTTGATTATACAAAGTAAAAAGCATACTTTCAAAGATAATCCCAACAATCTCCCACTTATACTCAAAGTCCGCTTTTAAGTATACTACAACATGTCTCGTGTAGTTCTGTCTGTGACATCTAATGTCACCGCACGTAACCTAATAATTTCTCCCACTTATACTCAAAGCAGATTGGCAACGGTCTTGACACTCATTCCTTCCACATGTCTCTCGAATGTATTCAGAGGCAGACCCTTTGTGAATGGATCTGCTAGGTTGTCTTCTGACGCTATCTTTGCCACATCTATATCTCATCTCTTAACGATATCTCGTATAAGATGGTATTTCCTTTCAATGTGTTTCTTTGGCTTTGTGGGCTCGTGGTTCCCTTGAATTTGCAACTGCTCCGGCATTGTCACAATAAATGATGATTCTTTGGGCAAACTCGGAACCACATTCAAGTCCACTAGGAAGTTCTTGAGCTAAACCGCTTTTCATTTGCCTCATGAAACAACTACATATTCGGCTTCCATGGTAGAATCTGCGACGATTTCGCTTGACGCGTTTCTCCATGTCACGACTCCTCCCCATGCAAAACACACTTTCTGGGAGGTAGATTTTCCGGAGTCTATGTCGATTGGAAATCCGAGTCCGTGTGGCCGATGGGGATTGGACTCTCGATCGATAAATCAACATTCTATCCCGAGTTCTTTTTCGGATACTTGAGGAATGTTTTTAATCGGCCAATCAATGTTCTTTCCCGGGTTACTTTGATATCTCGCCACCATGCCAACGACAAAGCAGATATCCGGTCTCGTACACAGCATTGCATACATAAGGCTTCCGACAGCCGAAGCATAAGGAATGCCTCTCATGTCATCTATCTCCTTTTGCGTCTTAGGGCACATTTTCTTGGATAGATGGATTCCATGTCGAAGGTACGAAGCCTTTCTTGGAATCTTGCATCTTTGAATCGTTTCAAGAGCGGTGTCTATGTATGAAGCTTGCGATAAGCCTATCATCATTTTCTTGCGATCTCGAAGTGATCTTGATCCCAAGGATGTGTGCGGCTTCCCTAAGTCCTTCATATCAAACTGTTTTTGAAAGCCATGCCCTTACGCCCCGATAACACCTTTACATCGTTCCCTATGATCGAATGTCGTCTCACGATAGTACTAAGAATACCAATGCGATTCGACACGCTTTTTTGTACACACAACTTTCGAACTCGTTTTGATCGAACCCATAAGACTTTATAACATGATCAAAACATTGGTTCCAAGCTCTTGATGCCTGTTTGAGTCTGTAAATGGACTTCATGAGCTTACAAACTAGGTGTTCTTGGTCTTTTTCAATGAAGCCTTGGGATTGTTGCATATAGATCTCTTCATCAAGACTTACATTAGGGAAAGTCGTCTTGACATCCATCCGCCAGATTTCAAAGTCGAGATCAACAACAATCGATAAGAGAATTCGGATGGACTTAAGATGGCTCTGGTAAAAAAAGTTTCCTCATAATCGATCCCTTCTTTCTGAGTATAACCTTTCGCCACTAGTCTTGCTTTGAAGGTTTCTACCTTCCCGTCTGGGTCCTTTTTTCTCTTATACACCCACTTGCAACCAATGGGTTTGACCCCATTAAGTGGTTCGACTAGCTCCCACACTCTGTTATGAAACATAGAACCCATTTCGGCTTTCATTGCTGTTTGCCAAGAATCTGCATCCTTATCTTGGATTGCCTCGTCATATGTCCATGGGTCTGATTCATCTTGTCCGGGAATCAAGTCCGAGGACTCTCCTATTCCCATGAATCTCTCGGGTGTTTCACAACCCTCCCACTACGACGAGGTTCCGGTTGTGTAAGTGTGTCGTTTGGTATATCATCTAGTACAGTTGGCATTTAGGTTAGCCCCCTTAGCTCATTTAAGGTAATCTCACTTCTGGGTCTTCTTTCGTTCATATAGTCTTCTTCCAAAAATCTAAAGTGGGTGTTTATTACCACCTTTTGATATTCAGGACCATAGAACATACACCCTTTTGTTCCCTCGGGGTATCCCACAAACAACCTTAATTCTGATCGAGGATCCAATTTTCCGGCTTCCTTATCCAACACGTAGGCCGGACACCCCCAAATCATCATGTGTCTCAAACTAGGCTTGCGCCCGGTCCACAATTCTTTGGGAGTTTTGGGAACCGATTTGGATGGCACCAAGTTCAGAATGTAGGCTGCTGTTTCCAAGGCATGACCCCAGAACGACTTGGGTAGATCCGCATAACTCATCATAGATCTAATCATTTCCAAAAGAGTTCTGTTTCTTCGCTCTGCAACCCCGTTTTGTTGAGGGGTTCCGGGTGCAGTGAGCTGGGATGCAATCCCTTCATCAGATAAGTAGTTCAAAAACTCATCGCTGAGATATTCGCCTCCACGATCGGATCGTAGAGACTTGATACGTTTTTCCCTATGATTCTCTACTTGAGCCTTAAATTCTTTGAATTTCTCGCGGTCTCGATTTATGCTTCATAAGGAAAATATAAGCATACCTTGAGTAATCATCAATAAAAGTGACAAAATACTCATAACCTCATCTCGCTTTGGTTGACATTGGACCACATACATACGTGTGAAGCGATCTCTAACACTTCTTTGGCTCTATTCCTTGGCTCCAAATGCCCTCTTGGTCATTTTACCCTCCAAACATGATTCGCGGAGGTTGAAATTGGTTCAACTTGGAGAAACTCGAAGAAACCGTCTTTCACCAACCTTTGGATCCTCTTTGGATTTATATGACCTAATCTCGAGATGCCATAGAAGTGTTTCGTTCACGTCGATGAGCGTTTTCTTTTCTCGCTTGAGTTGATGTGTTATAGGATGCATTTTCGTGAGTGGTGTGCACGATTAATTGTATAGAGATTATTCGACAACGTTCCATGACGAGATAAATTTATCAAAAGAGAAATGGTAACAACTTTATTAAAAGTAACCGAATATCCATCAAGAAAAAGTTTAGAAACCGAAATCAAATTCTTTTCTAAAACTTGAACGTAAAGAACATCTCTTAAAATTAAAACTCGTCTTCAAAAGACAGTGCACTTCTCCCATCGCTTCATTTTGCCACTCTCAGAACATCACCCAAAGTGTGATGAGGATCTCACTCCCACTAAGTTGTCGGGTCCGCTTGAACCCCTGTAATGTGAAACAAACATGATCAGTGGATCCCGTATCCACCACCCATAAATGGGAGGCATACTCCGCTAAACAAGTTTCAACAACTAATGCATGAGAATTACCTTTCTTTCCATTCCCTTTGGGATTGGAGCAGTGACCTCGAAAGTGTCCTACTCTCCCGCTTTCCAAAACTTTCCTCATGCTTGATTCCATGCTCTTATTTGATGTTGAGTCTGCTTGGTTCAACTTTCTTCTCTTTTCATCATCCTTGTCACCACATGACCTAGGATGAAAAGAAGATTTCTGTTTTCCCAAGTTCTTTTCCTCGTGCTCCCTTTCCCTTTCAACCAAAGTGAGAGCATTTACAAGATCATCCACTGTAAAATCTAGATCTTCCATTAGATACTCAAGATAGTGGTGATTATAGCTTTTTGGTAAGGATTGGAGAATGAAATCAATCTTAGTCTTGAAATCACATTTTTCGCCGAGGATCTCAAGTTCCTCAAATAGCACCATAACCCTAAGGACGTGCTGTGCTGCAGTCGTCCCTTTTTCCATTTTTAATTCAGCAATTTCTTGCTTCACACTTTGGATTGCCATATGGGTCTAATGTGCGAACATCGCTTCGAGATTCTGTAAGATGTCTGCAGCTGACTCATATTCTTGATGAAGGTGTCTCAACGCATCTGACAGATGTGCCAGAATTGTTTCCTTCATTAATTCATTTGCCAGCTCTCATTCACCATAAATCATCTCATCCCATATTCCGGCGTCCTTAGTTGGTTTTTCGGGTTTTGGTGTATCAAGTACCCATTTGGAAGGTGATGCGGTTAGGACAGGTTTTAGTTTGTATTTCCAATCAAAATAGTTTTCACCAGTAAGCAAATTGCCTTTAAGTATATTGGACAGTGGATTAGAAGGTTGCGACATGATGAACTGAAATAAACAATAATATGCATAAGCATAAATATATCACAAGGTTCGATCACATGCATCATATTAAAATCTCAAAAAAAATATGAACATGCATCAGCCAACATCTCAAAACAGTTTAAATAAGCCACGTGGGGTGGGTCATTATTTAAACACATTCAAGCAGGTTACAAACAAGAACAGTTACAAACCTTTAATACCCAGATTAATAGTTGGCTCCCACTTGACCAATATAAAATGGACAGGGACTTCGGGGAAGTATATGCATATCAATTTTATACCTAAGTAATAACCATGATTAAATACAGAATTATTATTTCATATTGAACGAGCCTCGTGGGGAGGGTCATCGTCGCCACTAGTAATAATCCACAATCATCCATTTGGAATTTATTCATGTGAAAGCTAACTTTTGAGCCGGTCGTGGGGGAATTTCTTCAAAAGAATTCACAAATAAATAAATCATGGAGGTCAAAATTAATTCAATTTTATTATCCGGAATAAAATTATCAATTAATTATTTAAACATACTTAGTAATTTTTGAAGGTGAGATTTTTCATTGGGCAACTCTCATGCAAACACATTTAAACAAATTAAATAAAGCATAAGATAACTCAATAGTAAATTAAGCAAAGCAGAAAAATAAACATATTGGGCACAAATTATCCAATTGTCATGGTTTGATTTTTCTTGGCTTGATCTTCAAGAAACGTCGTCTTGAATTTCTCCCACTCGATCGTCTCGAAAAAGAACTCCGTCTCGAAACGCCACGCCAAGTAGCTCGCGGGCCGGGATGACGCCAAGATCCGCCGGACCACTCGTCAAGTCACCTCGGCCTTTTCTTTAAGAAGCCGCCCGGCCGTGCCTCGTTCAAGATGGTAACCGATTCCTCGGTAGGGCGACGCGTATCGCGTGCATCGGCGTCGCATTTCGCAAATACGCCGCCTCGCTGCTGCGAACTTCGTGACCCCACGCGTCCTTGTGAGCTTCCTCTGGCTTGATCCCATTTCGCCTCCTCACTTGATCCGCTTTCGGCCCTCGATGATCCTCGCAGCGCTCGACCCTCTGCCCTGCGCCCAGCGCCCGTGCGTGCTGCCTTGCGTCCGTGTTCTTGTGGCGATGCCTCCTTGGCACGTTTACGACGCGACACCGCCCCACGCCTTGGGTTATGGATTTTATCCTTTAATTCTTCATCTCCGTCCTCGTTTCCGATCCGGTTACAATTTATTTACAAAAAATAAATAAACCTAGATCTAGACTAGTCTATTACATTGATCAAATCAAATAAATCCTAATCTACTCGTGGATTTTCTCACGAGGCAAAACGAATCCGAATGAATCGAATTAAAAACCACAATTTATATGCATGCATAAATAAACACATTAAATTCCATGACAATTGGATACCTGCAAAACAGATCTAGCAATTCTACTATCCAATTTCAAATTTAATGACAGCGAATTAAATTACAATTTAAAAATTGAGAGAAAGCAAGTGGCTCGATACCATTGTTGGGGAATAAGTTGCATGATCTATTAGGGGGTGAATATTTAAATACAAATTTAATTCTTATAATTATTACTAGCATGAATTAATCCTATATTAATTCAAATAATAATCCAACAACAAATCATGCATATAATTAATTCACGTAAATCCTACGCATGCGGAATTCTACGAGTTTACATGAACGTACCTCTTGGGACGACAATGGTCTGGCTGATTAGACTAACCAAAAGAACTTCTCAAGTATTCCCTTAATCCTTGTTCGACTATCCGGTGGTAGGATACTTGTGAACAATTAACAAAAGGAAAATAAATTATGTTGCACCACCTTTGTGGATTTACTAATTTTTCCAAAGACATGGAATTGTCTTGGGAATGAAAGAGTCATCCCCTATTTATAGAGCATAGGTGGTCGAAATTTTGGGTAGAAAATAATGTGGGAAAATCTTTTCTTGATCTCCAAGAAATCTTGAATATATCTCCTATATTCTTTTTCCCATAATTATAATATTCCACAAAATTCCACCTACTCTTTGTTATGGAGTAATTTTCGAAAATTATAGGCAAGATTCCAAGATTTGGATCTTCTTGAATTTATGAGATATTCTTGTATTTCAAGAAACACATATCTTCCATAATATATTTTCAAGAAAATCAAGAAAATCTTTCTTGCCCTTAATTATCCAAAATTTTCGAAATTATTTTCATGAATAACCAAGTGGGAGATTTCTTGAATTTAATGAGATAATCTTGTATTCCAAGAATACATATCTTCATTCCATAACAAAATTCAAAGAAAACCTTTCTCCCCTTTTATCCATAAATTTCGAATTTAATGAGGAAAAATAAGCAACAATATTTATTTTATTTTAAACACCTTTTTCAGTTATTGGACTATATGTTGGGCTACTCAGGGGGCCTTTAGGAGAATTAAGATTGGATCTTCCAATGAATTTTGAATTATCAATATTGAGCCACAATATTATTCAAACCCATAAATATTAATTAATCCCACTACATAATTAATATTGCACTATCCATCTTAACCAATATTACAGTCAATATGACTCCCGGTTATTATTTCCCGTGTTTAAGATTATCTAGCCCATTAATTAATTCAAGCCACTGAAATAACTTTCCGTTAATTAATATCTTTTGTCCCTGGTCAAGGAACGGTTCAACATTATTATCCATACCGGAAACTAATTCCACTTGCAAGATTTGGTATGATAAAGCTTATGAACCTCCCAAGGGGGCAAATCGAACAAGCGTACTTGCACACGATTCTCCGTATTAAATCTTAGCAATCACATGTGACCAATAATATTGCCCAAGATAAAAAGTATTGAATCTCGTTGATTCTCTACCCATGATAAGTCAAAGCAATAGTTACCAACCACACGTGATCCTATTTAAGGAACGAAGATTAAGAAATAACGAACCACTGAGGTCTAATTCTTCCTTGTTCAGTTCTGAAGAATTTGTCCTCCTGTAGGTCCTATTCAGTGCATCAGTCATGCACTAGTGTAATCTCTTGGTCAAGACAAGCCAATCTGAGCCTTACACTTCAAACTTTCATGATGGATTGTTCATTTCCATCTAGGTCGTGAATGGTGTACTTTTAGTTACAAGGGACTGTTAATTTAATCTTCTGTGATCTGATATCACTAAATTAACTACAATGTAACACGTACTATTTAATGAACAGTTATGCAATAAATATATGTAACATTCGATGATATTTAAAGCATCGGTGATAAACAATTTATTTCAGTAAATAAGTCCGAAATTCAGTTTTGATTATACAAAGTAAAAAACATACTTTCCCGTATAATCCCAACACATACTCCTCCAAGACTGTTTGCAAACTCAAAACTATTGTCTAGAAGCACGTTGTTTTAAAGTTGTTAGGCTCTGATGGTGTTTTGGAACTCTATTAATGGAACACTGAAAGAGATTAATTCTCACTATTCCAATGCGGTTTGAAAACAAGTTCATAAGCACTTTTAAAAAAATTGTTAAACATAATTATTTTTTTAAAAATAAGTGCTTCTGAATTTTGTATTGAATTTATAACAAATATCCCCTCAACTTTTAAAACAATGCTAGCTTTTACTTTTTGTTTGAGTTTGCAAACATGCCTTTTATGGACCATCAACTTTGATTTTTCGAGCAGCAGCATGTGCTTCTGTCTTGTTTAAAAATTGAGCTATAATGTATGTCTTAATCGTGTATTCAATGATGCATGCCACCACAAATTAATGGATGGATCTAGCTTCTACATTTTTTCTCGAGAAGTTTGGATATAATGTTAGAAAATGGTCCCTTTTCAATATAATTAATTTATTTTTTTTTTGAAATCAAAGCACAATCACATGCAAGAGTGACAAATATCGAGAAGGCCCTCCACAAAATCCGGAGGCTCGTCCCAACAATACGGATTCTCAAAATAACAAGACATCCGAGCTAGAAAATGTGCCACAAGATTGACATTTCGATTCACCCATATCACATTATAATTACTACAAACTTGAAGAATCCCCCTGCAAGCTTTAATCCAATCCCCAAACAGGGAATCATCCTTAATTTTATTAGTGTAAATTAGGTGTATTCTAATAATACTATTACTATATATTTTAATGTAATAAAACACTTTACGTCTAAAGTGTAATTGGTGTCTCGATAGGCCCACAACCCATTATTCGAGGGGCTTGATCAGAAACAACAAAGTGGGATTTTGGCCCGATTAATTAAACCCACAAGAGTAGGGGCGGACATTGGGCTATTCTGTTACCGAATCAAACTGAAATAGCAAACTGAAATAATCATATTATTTATCATAATAAATCAAAATTGAACCATTAACTAAATAACCGATCTTAACCGAATCGAATATTTCTATTCGGTTCCAATAGAAAACAAAAAAATCAAATTTATTTGACATTAATGAAATTAAACAAATTTAAAGGTACATGTCCATTTTTATGGTAGAAATTAAAAAATTAAATAAATAACAAAAGGTCCAATAGTACTACACCACTAACACAAGTTAACAATCAACATGTAGTGTATATATAGTGATTATTTTGGTTAGAAAATGAATAAATGAACTAGAGCTAGAATTATTTTTATAGAACGTATTATTTCGGCTCGATTTTTAATTTTTCGGTAACTTTACCTTAAAATCCAAAAAAAACCAAAAAGTTTAAAATAAAAAATCCAAAACCGTCCAAATACTAATTTAATCGAACCAAAATTTAATTTCGTTTCGATTTGACCCGAATTTTCTATTTTTACTGAATAGTGCACACCCTTGCACAAGAGTGATTGGAGGCCATCTCTATTGAACACAAGTATATTGCACGGATTGTACGTACCACTTGTTCTTGTACAATTGTATGTGAGGTACTTCTCCGTTCAATTCGTTTATCTTTAAATTATTTATAATATAAAAAATATAAATTTGAGTGCAATTTTAAATTTTCTTAATTAGATTTATTTCTCGAGGATTCAATCATTTAAGGCCCCGTTTGGTTCGCAGGATTAATGGGGATATATCAGGATTATGATTTTAATTCCAACTAATCTACCGTTTAGTTTGTGGGATGGCGGTCCATGATATACTTCAAGCCCCAGGTAGAAAATGTATTAAATCTCTCCATGGAGGGATATGTCAATTTCATGTGAAAGGTGAGATAGAACATATTCCAAATACGCGCAATATTACAAATTGTCCTTCTATTGTTTGAATAGATTCACAAGAATAACGTAGTTGTTTCAATTCAATTTAAGGGTATTTATGACTTTTCAATAGGTATCTCATCTAACTCTTCAATCCAATCCTACAATATAAATGCATATGATATTGATTTAAACAAATTCAGTCTAATCAATCAAATCTTACTCAATCCTATCAAACCTAATCAATCCAGTCTCGTGAACCAAACGCCCCGTAAAAATAAGTCATATAGCTAAAATTCAGAAATTGAAAGATCTTACACCTTAACAAAAAAAATTGCGACAAAAAAAAAAAAACTGGTAACTAAATTCTTGATATTTATGATAAACGAATAAATTTACCTTAACAAATAAATTTGCGATCAAATATTTATGATGTTATTTATTGCACTTATCTTGTATTAAAAACAACACTAAAGTAGAGCAGGAAATTGGATCCAACCAAAATGACAACCGGGGTTGATAATTAATTAAGCAGTCTGAGATTCTCCATAATTAACAACCAGTTATCATTCACTAATGCACCTCCAAATTAAGGGCTCCACTTTTCAGTTAATTCAAGCCACCTTGCCCTGCTTTATACCCTTTATAATCCTCACCCTTTCTTTCTTCTCAACTCACTCCTCCATCTCTCTCTCTCTCTCAAATCAATGGCATTCTCTTCAATTTTACCCATTCTTGTACTAATTATATTATGCCTCATATTCCCAACTCTCATGGCCTCCACCCCAACCCTACAAGACCCTGAATTGGTAGTCCAAGAAGTACATAGGTATGTCCTAGAACATTTGCATTCGATCATAAATTTCTTTTTCGAGTTAGAATTTAGAAATGCACCACGACCTAACCAATAAAAAAATAAAAATTGACCTATAATGACATAAATGGTCTAAAATAACATAAGTAACGACTTTCTAGTCATTAATGACGTTCAGGTAGAGAAGTTATAATGTCAGAATTTTTGTAATTATATGTCAATTTTCTTGTAGTGCACTAGGTCCGCACCTCACATTTATACGCATGCTAATTTGTACAAAATTTTAACTTGACATTTTATTTTTTAATGTATGCAGGAAATTAAATGTTTCGAGGAGAAAATTGGGATTCCTATCGTGCAATACGGGCAACCCTATCGACGACTGCTGGCGTTGCGACCCCAATTGGGAGGCGAACCGTCAGAAGTTAGCCGATTGCGCGATCGGGTTTGGCAAGTCGGCCGTTGGGGGTAGAGACGGTAAAATTTACGTGGTAACGGACCCGAAGGACGACGACCCGGTCAACCCTAAGCCCGGGACCCTCCGTTACGCCGTTATCCAAGACGAACCGTTATGGATCATATTTGCACGGGACATGGTCATCCAATTGAAAGAAGAGTTGATGATGAACTCATTCAAGACCATCGACGGTCGAGGTGCAAGCGTGCACATTGCTAATGGTCCATGCATCACCATACAATATGTGACCAACATCATCATACATGGGGTTCACATACATGATTGCAAGCAAGGTGGGAATGCTATGGTGCGGGACTCCCCAGGGCACTACGGGTGGAGGACTATATCGGACGGTGATGGCGTGTCGATCTTTGGTGGGAGCCACGTGTGGGTTGATCATTGCTCCCTTTCGAATTGCAATGATGGACTAATTGATGCTATACGTGGGTCAACGGCTATTACGATTTCGAATAATTATTTGACTCATCATAATAAGGTGATGCTTTTGGGACATAGTGACACGTATACTCTAGATAAAGGCATGCAAGTTACTATTGCGTTTAATCACTTTGGAGAAGGGCTTGTGCAAAGAATGCCGAGGTAAAACTACTAAACATATAATATGTGAGTTAATTATAAGAATCGTCATGCAATTTAGGTCGTGTACGGGTTTAATTTTTCAATTTGATCATTTTGGGGCCAAATTTGGTCCTTTGATTTTTTTTATGTTCAATTTTATTTATGTATGTTTTTTTCTTCATTTTGATTATTTTGGTGTCAATTTTGATCCAAAATAATTAAATTAAAAAAAAAAACATATCAGACTAAATTTAAACGTGGCCGAAGTTACAAGAATGATTCTCCATATTAACTGATCTATAGGCACACTTGCGTGAAACTCTCACAATGAGACGGGTCACAGTATGTGCATTGACACTTTAACTCTTTGAGAGAAATAAATGTTGATTTGTGTCGATTATACTCAGTCTCATACGAGTTTTTGTCATAACCTCTAACTCTATACTATCTAAACGTCACCCACTCTACACACATTCACATATTTATTTACGTGTACGTACATGTGTAGTAAGATTCATATAATAGTAATAGAACGTAACTTCATGATTTGCTTTATGTTATTATCGAAATTAACGACCGACACTACATGATATGTTTAATGTTGTTATTTGAATACTGCATGCAGATGTCGACATGGGTACTTCCATGTGGTGAACAATGACTATACACATTGGGAGATGTATGCCATTGGAGGAAGTGCGGACCCCACAATAAATAGCCAAGGCAACCGATTTCTTGCCCCAAATGATATATTCAATAAAGAGGTACGTAATTAATAAAATTGAACATGCCCCATGTGCCTAGTATTGTATCACATCACGAGTCACGACTATACTAGATGTGAAATTGTGAATATAAGATCTAGAACACATTAAATTAGAGTTGTCGGTTGATAAATTAATAAATAAAAATAATTGAATAATACTTTTATGTATTTTTTTTAATGTAATTTAGGTGACCAAACATGAGGATGCTCCCGAAAATGAATGGAAGAATTGGAATTGGAGATCGGAAGGAGACCTAATGCTAAACGGTGCTTTTTTTACGCCTTCCGGTGGTGCTTCCTCATCGAGTTACTCTAAAGCGTCGAGCTTAGGGGCGAGGCCATCGACCCTAATCAGCTCCATTACTTCCGGAGCCGGTGCTTTGGTATGCCGGAAGGGATCTCAATGTTAATATAAAAACAAAATTATATAGTAATATATACATTGTAGCCTACAAGTTAAGGCTTACAATTAGTGTTGCTTGTTTTTCAATAGTATTGAAGAACGCCACATAAGTGGTCCGAGTACCGTGCATTATGTAGGACCCTTTTTTTTTTTTTTCGTTCTCTAATTTTCAGCTTCAAATCTGAAAGTGTATACTGTGTATTACAGAATTCCAAATATATGAATTTGATCAATTTCTATAATAAAGTAATAGTTGCATCGAGGATCACATTAATTTTTTTTAATTAATTAATAATCGATGGATTACTTTTCACACATGACTTATATATAATTTGGAGACCAATTTTAAGATGCATGTATATCATATACATACGAAAGAGTAGTGATTGATATTTAACCTAAATAGAGTTTCTTATAGAGCTCAACAATATACTCTAATTTTTTTTTATATATATTTGAATAAGACAACTAAATATTTAAGACAAGGCAACAACCTCATTCAAATGACAATCAATATATTTTATTACTAATTTCAGGCATGCAACTATTAATTGTTTGGTATTTAACCTATTTGGTGGGGAATGTTGACTTGTACGTGACAACAGAAGCAAATGCACATGGGCTACGTTCTTTCAATGGGCCTGCATTTTGTACCCACTATAATCGGTTGCAATTAAATCGATATTTTCTTTGGCAAATTATTTGTGATCAATTTAATTCAATACACAATTTCTTTAGTCTTTAATTCACTCACCTATTTATCCGGCGCACGTTGATTTGAACATTTAATACTGAGACATAGTCTGACACCACTAATGCATAAATTCTTCAAAAATTAGCAGCATGCACTATTGAATACGCCGGGGTGTGGGTGTGGGTGGGATGCGGGTGAGATTAGTGTCGGATTCGCACCCGATACGCTACATGGCGTATTTTTTTTTTTTTTTTAAATTCGGATTCGCGTATCCGGCCCCCTTCGAAGATGCGTGTGTCGGATATTGGGGTTTTTTTTAAAAAAAAATTACAACTAGATACAAGATTTGAGTACAAATAACAACCAGGTACAAAGTGCAGAAAATTTGAACAAACTCCAAAGACCCAAACTTACGCCTCCCTCCCTCTCCGTCAGCACTCAGGTATGTCAATTTCTCAATTATTGTACGGTTAAATGATTTGGGGGAATTTCTAGTTTTTATTTGATTTAATTGTTGTTTTGCTACTTATGTGGATGAATTTCTTGATATTAGTACATGTATTTTAACTACTCTTGATATTATTACAGGTGTTATATATAATTGTTGCAAGTTTTTTGATATTATTACAGGTGTTATATATAATTGAATAAAAATAAATTGAAGTATATATCCTCGCCGTATCGTATCCTAAAATTTTTAAAATCTCCAAATCCACATACCCAAATCAGATCAAGATCTACAATAACGCACCTGCATTCGCAATGTAAACAAATCGACACTTACCATATTTTAGTATTATATAGTATTTTATTTTATCAACGCATTCAAACACATACATAAAATGCAAATACTTTTATGCATGATATCATTGTATTGCGTAATTTAAGTGTATTTTAAAAGATATTAGTTCACTATAAGAAAATAGTGCATTGTCTACAAAAATTTTCAATATTTTTTCAACATACATATGAAATTTCTAACGAAAATAATTTCATCCTTAAATGGTAAGACTTGCCTACGATTTGCGTACAAAATTTTCTAATTACATAGGCTATTTTTAAACTATAATTGCCTAGGAAATTATTTGTTTAGGTAAATTTGTCTATGAAAATTACAAATGTATAGGTAGATTGCTCGTAGGTAATTTGTTTGCCTAGAGAATTATTTGTGTTCAAAGATTATTTTAAAAATTGGTAGGCAAATCGTAGGCAATCTTCACTTTTTAAGGACCAAATTATTTTTGTAGAAAAATTTCGTAGCCATTTGAAAATTTTCGTAGACAATTCTTCATTTTCTTGTAGAGGTTAATCCTACTAAAATGTATTAGTTGGTCAACTATATTGTTTTGAGAATAATGTTTTTTTAGCTAGAACAGTAACTTGGGGTTGTGTTTTAAGGACAATAATTTTATGGACTTGGAAATATAATACAAAATGTTTTATAATTTATACTGTAGGACAATATGTTTTAATCTTGTTCTTGTCTGGTGTGTGAGAGATCTGAGATAACAAAAAGAAAAACTGCAGAGATGGCTTTTGCTGCTTTGGGTTCTGTTATGAACACAAATGAGCGTCTTCTAAATTCTTCCTTGTATTTCAATTGTGTCCCACAGTCGAGAAATCCTAGAATTTGCATATCATGAAGTTGAGTCCTTAGCAAAAGCTCTTGAAAGTATGAAGATTAGTGGAAACCAGATGAGAAAGGCAGGATTTAAAGTAGAAGATGTGCTTGAATCCCATGTTTCAAACCAGTTTCTTTTACAATCTGAAAGCGTTACTCTGTTTGAATGTACAAGATTTAAGACAAGATATTGATAGCTTTATACAACTGACAAATTGCGACGCTGTGCCTTCCGTGGCATATTGTGAAGTAGGTGATTTCGAATTCCCAATGCTTAGAAACTTAATCATAAAGCAATGCTACAGTAGAAGAGTTCCAATGGCAATTTGATTATTTTTTTTAAAGAAGTAGAAGTTGTTGCTGCAACCCTTTAGCTGCAGCTTGTATACACCGGATATAATTGAGGAGAGTGTGTACATTCCGTGATGTTCATGTCTGTTCGTCGCGGGATGATGGAACCTCAAGTCTGTTTGCACGTGAAAAGGTTATAAGTCCTCAAACTTTACTTCAATTATTAAGACAAGATACATATGCTTTGTGTAATTCAGACAAGATAATGAATGATTGTCTTGGAATATCAGAAACCAACAATCTAAGAAACCAACCTTTCCTGCAATATCAAAAGCAAACTTTGGCACATCCAAACACATTTTTTCTTGTTCAAATTCTGATTTATTTTCTCTTGTTTTCCCAGCTTGGGACGAATATGGACATCAAGCCCCTGATGGAATTCAACAAAACCATTGCCAGAAAGCCTATACCAAAGCTTATGCTATCCAACAACCCGGGATTCAAGAATTCGTCATTTTTGAACAAACAGAGGAAAAACACTTCATCTGTAACCAGAGATCCTACGATCATGGCAATAAAGAAGCCTAATGGAGTTGGAAACTCGGAGAAAAGCTTGTCTTTATATGTGAAACTGTCGCACAAGAAATATCCCTGTTTCTTATTCCATCTTGTAAATTAACAAATGCTATGTATTGAGACTACAGAAAAACACAAACTGAAATTTTAGAAGTTGTGACACAGTATCAACTCGGAGTAACAATCAAGCGAAGATCACTTAGGCTAGGCGAATTGCTGAAAGAATTCCGTCTCATCTAAAAGTCCGACTTTGTAGAGAGGTGAGGAAGTCCGAACTTGTAGAGAGGTGAGGAATTAATTCTTTTATATATAGTTTCCTAATACTCTCCGTTACTTGTGGGCTGAGTTATCCTCTATCATTAGGAGGAAGAAGAGGCTCAATAAGTGCAGCTATCCTCTATCATTCGGAGGAGACCCAATATATGTATATATAAATTAATGTGAGTAGAATTTGTTGTCAGCAGGGTTTCCCAGGACGAGGGCGTGAGCCTGTAGACTCTGATACTATAAAAGAATTTCATCTCATCTAAAAGTTTGAACTTGTAGAGAGTTGATGAATTAATTCTTTTGTATATACTTCTCTAATAATTGCAACATAGGTTTAAAGCATGTGGAAACTAAAAATTGCCGTATAATTATGTCTATTCTATATGGGATTGATGGGTATCATCTCCTCATTATGAACTTGATTCGAACTGTGAAACTTGCAATAGTGAATATTGAACTTTATTCACTAGCCCATGACCGTAATGAACAGAATATGAAAAGCTTCAATGAGAAACAATGAAAAATGAGTAATTTAAGGCTCTGGTTGAACAAAGTAAATATGGAGAACTCTATTCTTATTGTCTTACTTTGGAATGATACATAGGAGTATTTATAGTACCGGTGGAAATATCTACACAAAGAGAATTCTAGAATACATAGGAACTAACAGACAATTAAAGACTTTGAGTAAAACTAAGACACTCATTAAAGGTGATGTTTCTACATTAATTTAGAAGCTTTAAGAAATCAGCTTTAACTTTCAACACTCCCCCTTAAAGCGATTTTTTGAAGGTCATGCCAAGCATAGTCCGCAATTTCTCAAAAGGTCCTTTAGAAAGTGATTTTGTAAATATATCCGCGACATTTTTACTGCTCCGTACTTCAAGTGCAGAAATTACTCCGTCGAGAATTTTCTCACGAATAAAGTGATGCTCTAGTTCAATGTGTTTCGTTCTTGCGTGACAAATAGGATTTGATGCAAGCTTTATAGCACTCTGATTGTCACCATATAGTGTAGTGGATTTGAGAGTCTCCACATGAACATCGCTGAAAAGTCGTCGCAACCAAATACATTCTTGAGCTGCTAATTTAGTGCTGTTATACGAGCCGAGCGAACCCGAGTACCTAGTGTTCGAGATCGACTCGAAAATGTTATCAAGCTAGGCTCGAGCTCGCTCGGTAAGGTTATCGAGTTAAAATTGAGGCTCGGCTCGGCTCGTATTTTTGGGGATTAAACTCGAG
The DNA here is from genome assembly GCA_037126765.1 of Stenogyne calaminthoides. Taxonomy (NCBI): domain Eukaryota; kingdom Viridiplantae; phylum Streptophyta; class Magnoliopsida; order Lamiales; family Lamiaceae; genus Stenogyne; species Stenogyne calaminthoides. Next base: position 36,364,387 of record JBBCBC010000020.1, on the reverse strand, counting down.
CTCGAGCTTGAGCTCGACTCGTTTAAGAAAACGAGCCAAACTCGATAGAGCTCGAGCTCGAGCTCAAAATTCTGTGAAGAATGCTTAAAATGCTGAAATTCCTTAAAAACACAACAAAAATATAATAGTACATCATTACTTTAAAATTACTTAGAAATACCACATTATCCATACTTTAAAATAACATACATCACAACTAATTAAACTATTGCAGCAGCAAGTTCATGAGTCATGCTTCAACTACTACAAACTTCAAAAGTAAGTGCATCACACAACTAAAATATTACAAAAACTTCAACAAGAAGTCCATACTTCAAATACACCAAAGTAGATTCATCAATTACAACCAAAATATAAAGCAGCAAGTCACAACCAAAATATAACAGCAGTAAGTTCACGAATAAAATGGGAAATGAGAGATAATTCAGCAGCATCAACTTTGTTCAGATTCAGCAGCAAGTCCAAATCTTCAATCTTCTCTTCAATCTTGATCATTCCAGCATCAACTTTGTTCAGGAAGATCAATTTCTTGATGAGTAGATGATTCAGAAATATCAACATCCAATGATTCCTACAACAATAAAAATGAAATTTTATTAAATACAAATTATGAATAAATGTATGAAAGCAATTCAAGTGTATTAGAATATTTATTTCACTTACACGAGGCCTTGTTTTAACATTATGAAGATTGCGTATCCTATCATTGCCACAAAGTAGCATTTCCTTACCTGTATTATAAAGGTTTTTTTTCTTCTGACATTTCGTCTTCAGAGTTCTCTGAGAGAATACGTTGAAATCTCTGGTTGTTAGAAGAGATTTTGGAGAGTGAAATCTATTCATATTTTTGAAAGAGAATCAAATAAAATCCATAGAGTATTAAAATCCATAGACTATTGAATACCTAAAGATTTTTTAAGACTTTTTAAAATCCATATTGAATATCTAAGGATTTTTAAAGACTTTTGAAAATCAGGATTGAATACCCCCAGACTTTGAAAGTCTAAAAAAATCCTACAGACTCCACAACCAATACACCCCCCTAAGTGTGCATTTGCAAACTGAAAAATGTTGAGTAAAAGCACTTTTTTCTAAAACTTGTTAGACTCAATTTTTTTTTAAAAGTAAGTGATTATACTTTTTCCAAGGGGTTTGCAAATGGGTACTAAATGTGTTTGTTAGTCTTATTTCAAACCAAAATGTTCTGATTTTTCTTAACAGTGTGAATTTTGAATATTGAATTATGTTAAACTTTCATACTCAATAATATCAGGTTGTTATTCATTCATATAAATTAATCTCACATTGTCACAAACGCATTACGTATAATTAATTGATTGATGTTTCTTGCTTGCATATATATTTGAGTGAGGACTGTAAATTTGCACATGGTATGACTGATAATACTATAAGTATTAATGATATATTAGTTCAAAAAAAAAATATTATTATTCGCATAATCTTCATTTCCATCACCGTTATGCCTCGGCCTCATTTTCCACATAGTATTAGCAATACTCGTTCTCCATGCATTAGCTTCCGTTCTTTGTTGTAGTTGGCTTTGAGAAAGCAATTCCGTTATTTGTTGTAGTTAGTTTCCGTACTTGTTTAAATGAAAAGATTTACTTGTTTAAATAGAAAAATATTACTTGTTTATATAGAAAATTATTACTTGTTTAAATAGAAATGTATTACTTGTTTAAAAGAAAAGTATTATTTGTTTAAAAGAAAAGTATAACGGAATATTATCTTTCTATCCACACAGTTTCTATCCACACAGTTTCTATCTTTCTATCTCCCAAGTTGAGAGAAAAATTCAAGGAAGTGTAGGTCATAGCATGTCAGATCTTAATTATTCCTTACTAATATTATCTCCCTCATGTACAGGTCCCTTCTTCCAGAATATGACATGTTAGCAAGCCTTTGAAGCAAAGTGGATGGAATAATACTACAGATTAATGTTATTTTGGGACTTGGATAATGGTGAAGTTGGTTACTGTTATTTCTGTTTTTATTGTTTAGGATATTGGATGTTTGAATGTATTTCCTTATGCCATATTTGAGATTTTACATGTACGTTTGTTGATTTTGTTATGAAAATATGAAACTGATTGAGTATGTATGATGGGAATATCTCGTTGTGTTGGATAATGCATTGATGATGGAACAATGGTTTCTAGTATGTCTTACCTAAACTTGGAGAAATTGAGACGGGATAATTTAAAGGCCAAGAAGTTGTATAAGTTCATTGCCAATTTATTTATCATTTTTATATATTTCTCGTATCAGTTATAAAAATAAGGAAACAAAATCTATTTTCTACCGGTATTCGTCAATAGAATTACATTGTCTACTCCTCTTTTTATCTCTGCTTTTTGTTTATATTTTTGTTCCGAACCCATTATTCATTAGAAAAGCATATTGTATGTAAACAAAACATTAATTGGCCTAATTTAAATAAAAAATATAATAATATAATTTTTTGTACTCAGCCCGCAAATTTCGCGTACTAGTGTGTATATATATATATATATACATATTTCTTTTTAAAACTTTTTTCCCACTGAGTCGAGCACAAAAAATAGTTGATCCAGAAATAACTAGGACGAGATGCTTGAATTTTCATGGAAAGTGTGGTTTATATATAAGGAATCCGAGAAATCCATGATCCTTGAAGAAAACTTTGCCTAATTTATCATATCATCACAAGTAATATATATACAGTATATATATATATATACGGATGAATTCACCCTCATTCTTTCTCTCTCGCATAGGCGCTCCGAAGGGCTCCCAAATTTCTAAGGTAATCGAATTGGACTCAAATTCTTCAACCTCTATATACATTCATTGCTTCAAATCACTCGCCTCTTGTCGTCTATTTTGTTCAAATTCTTGTGTCATTCACTCCAGTTACTTGAATCTCAAAAGCAATCTCTGGTATGTTCAGACTCAGAGTATTCAATGATTAATAGTAATTCTTGGTTTGATTTCACATTCCATTCATCAATTCACTGTTCTTGTTTGGTTGGTAGAGTAGAGACTCTGATATTCAGTTTGGGACCAATTTGAATGTTTGTTGAATTGCATCTATGGAAAAAAGGTCAATTTTGACTTGTGACTTGACTGTTGTGGAAAGAATTAACCCATGAATTAATTAATATCTTTATCTTTTATTACTTGACAAGCTAATCAGTCTCTCAAATTAATGCTCTGTGTCAATTTTCATTTAGTGGGTTCATCAAATGTAATTGCTTGGTTTTCTGATTGTTAGCGTTTTTGTGTGTGTGTGTGTATGTATAAAAGAAGCATGACGAAAAGAACCAAAGGGCGTACGCAAAAGAAGAATAAGCCTAAACCTGTACTTGTACACAAGGTGATGTTTGTTTTCTGTTGGAAGAAACATCTTTGTTTTTTATGTACTTACTATTTATGTATATGTTTCCTGCCTTAATATATATTATCATGGTGAATATATAGCAGAAGGAGGCACATCCTGATGAGAATGTGGCAGACATAGTTAGCCAATTATCGGATGATATTCTTGTATCCATAATCTCCCATCTCCCACTGAGAGAAGCTACAACCACTAGTGTCCTTTCAAGTCGTTGGCATCATCTCCACACTTGCCTCTCTCGTCTCATCTTCCCTCAGTTTTCTACCGAATTAGAGAAAACCACTGAACTAGAGAAACTGCAATTGATAATAGAGCAAAACTTTAGAAAATACATAAAGACGATCAATCATACTCTGGATTCATACAAGGGTGGACGCACGTTGAAAGAGTTTAGGGTACACATGCTCCGTACCGAGGGTGCCAATATCTACAAGTGCTTCAATTTTGCCTTGTCTAGGGAAGTTGAAATTTTAGATATACTTCGCCCTGATCCTAATTATTATGGAGCCAGATGTGATTTTTACAATCTTCAACTCGAGAATTTAATAAAGAGTGGATGCCAAACATCCCTCAAATGTCTGAGGGAATTGTCTCTATGTCATGTTGATACGGGTGATGTAGAGATCAAACTTTTACTCTCGAATTCTCCTCATCTCGAAAGCTTTTCTCTGGACTGTACTCGTGTGCAGGGAAATGTTTCGATTGAAGGGCATTCCAAGTTGCAGCACCTTAGTATAAGTCATCCAGTTGATCTTAAATCCATTGAGATAAAAAACATGCCCAACCTCGTCTCTCTGAGGTGTCTATGGTTGCGGCTATGGCAATCTGAATTTGCACGCCTCGATAATCTCCCCAAGCTTATTGAGCTCGACACTAGTGTCGAAGGATCTTACACGAGTAACACGACCACACTTTGTCATATCTTGTCTAAGTTACCGCCATCTTGCATATGCGGTCAACTAGTGGTACTACGAGTTTCGAGCACCTGCACATTTAGTACATTTAGTAATGTAAGTTTTCTACTTGCATATTCACTATTCAGTTATATATAGTAATCTTTTATGTCTGACATGAATTATTAATGACTGTTATATGCTTGTTTGATGTTGTAGACTTTTATGTTCCCCAAGTTGATAAATGTGAAACATCTGGAGTTGGAATCTCATTTTCCTAATTGGTGTCATGATGCCTACCAATTAGTTAAGCTGGTTGTAGCATGCTGTTCCTTAGAGAAACTTGAGATGAAGGTACTACGGTTGACCAATCAAAATTATTATTTGATTTTCAATAGAATAATAACTATTTTGATTTTCAGTCATTTTGTAGTCATTGTGGTGTCGGGAGTATTTTGCAAAACGCGCGAAAATTGGTGTTAGAGGGGAAGTACGTAGATATTGTTGGTGGGAAAAGGCGTCCCCAAAATTGAACAAGGTGAAGCTGTCGGGATATGTGGGAAGCCCAATGGAGTTGGAATTTGCTACTTACATCATCCAAAATGTTGAGGCTCTTCAAGAATTGACTGTTGAACCTTGTAGTTTTTCTAACCATATTCGACACATGGCAACTGCTAATTTCTGGAAATAACTCCGACCAATAATACCACAATCCCTTAAGTTAATATTTATTTAGATTTACTACTACCTACGGTAATGATCGATACCCGTGCTTGGTACCAATATTTTTTAATATATTTTTTGTTAATTTTCATTATGTCTTAAAGTATATGGATTTAAATGTGTACATGATATGTTCATTCAAAATAGTTCACCTCTATTTCCTCCATTTTCACCAAAGCTTTATCCGCCCCCACTATTTTCACTTACAAGATGAAGCAATTTTTTGCGGTTCAGAAATGATCTCTCTCTCCCTGCCTCGAATTGCAAGTATAGCAAAAAATAAAATAAAATTGGTTGCTCTGCTATATCAGTACGACCTATGTTCTCAAAATAAAAAGACTCAGATTCAAGTTAGTCAGGTTTAATTACTTTTATATTTTACTATTCTTAACAGTGTGAATTTTGAATATTGAGTAATGTTAAACTTTCATACTCAACAATATTAGATTGTTATTCGTTCATATAAATTCTCACATTGTCACAAACTCATTAAGTATAATTAATTGATTGATGTTTCTTGCTTGCATATATATATTTGACTGAGGACTTTAAATTTGCACATGGTATGACTGATTATAATACTATGAGTATTAATGAAATAATTAATAGATTCTATAGTTTTCCAAGCATGAATTTTGTCGAGAAAAAAATAGGAGTAATAATAAAATAAAAGGTTCAATCCACACAATTTCTATCTTTCTATCTCCCAAGTTCAGAGAAATTAAAATTCAAGTAACTGTAGCTCATAGCATGTCAAAGCTTAATTATTCCTTACTAATATTATCTCCCTCATGTACAGGTCCCTTCTTCCAGAATATGACAGCCTTTGAAGCAAAGTGGATGGAATAATACTACATATTAATGTTATTTTAATATTGAGTAACTTGGGACTTGGATAATAATGGTGATCATTTGTTTTTATTGTTTAGGATGCTGGATGTTTGGATGTATTTACTCATGCCATATTTGAGATTTTTGCATTTTTTTATTTTGTGTCTCGTGTTTCAAATGTGTACTGAAGGAGATATGAAAATATAGAACTGATTGAAGGGTCAGCTTGGTATGACTTGGGAATGGTGATTACAATGAGTATCATTGAGGGATAATGAATGCATTGATGATGGAACAATGGTTTCTAGTATGTCTTACCTAGAAGTCTTCCAATGATACTCTCCCTAGACTTGAAGAAATTGAGACGGAATAATTTTAGAGTGGGTCTCATCATGTGCATCCAGGTGCATCGTGCAGTCATAGTGCATTTTATAATCGTGCAATTTGTTATAATAGTTGCACGTTTTAGTATAAACAAGTTTAATATTTCAATATAACAAGTTGTACGGTTCTAAAATGCACTAATTCCATCTTCATAGGTAAATTTTACACAAAACATCAAATTCCATATTCATTATGAATTTTACCCAAAACATCAAACAATATTTCGGTCAAATTTTCAAATTCCCACAATTGCCCAACAAAATTAAAACCCTTCAATAGTAGATAAGTAAGAAATACTTACCTTCAATAGCTTTCCTGGGTTATGAGAAGGAGATGCCGACTACAATCGACTGGTATGAACGCCGACTACAAGCGACTGGTATGGAAACACTTGCGATACCAACTAACTAATGAAAGATTCGGTCGCAGGAGATGGGTAAAGAAGATGATTTTCGTGACGGACGGTCAACAAACAAATTCGCGACGAACGAGACTTATACGGAGACGGACGGCCAAAATCAAATTCGCGACGAGAGTAAAAGTAAAAAAAAATAAAAAATTAACATCTACTATTAATTTAACTATTTACTGTTTTTTATGTAATGAGGTTGGTAATAACCGTTCGCTACAGTGATATGAGATTGAGATTTGATACATTGGGATTGAGAGGTAAAGAGTTAATTCATCACCCATTCATTTAGGAAGGACATTAAAAAGGATAAATATGTTCTTTTCACATAAACAGGACAAAAAACTTCAACTGATTACAAGACAGGACATTTTGGTTCTTTTCCCATTATTTAACTGTTATGTACTGCCATTACAGCTAAGGTTTTTTATAGTTAATAAATTTGTATTCGGGCCACCTCTTAGGAACACATGGAAACTCATACCTGCTGCTACTAACAACATTAGTTTCAATGGACTAAAATATAGTCATTGAATTTATGTTACTCCCCCCATCCTCTAAAAGTATGCTTTGTGAACTGAAACATGTTTTATGGAAATATAGATTAAATACGTTTATGAGCATAATTTTTTTTATTTTCATCATTCAACAATCACTTAATTACTCAAGTTATCATTATACTTTACTCATAATCAATTATGTTATTTATAAATGGACTTAATTTACGTTTTCGTAAAACATATTTTAACCATGTGAGCATACTTTTGGGGGACGGAGGTAGTATTATACATCTTGTTGACCGTGTCTTCAAGTAAAGGGTAAGCATGAACATTTTATTATCATTAAATTTTAATCAACTACAGCTGGCCATGACGGAAGCATTTGGTACTACCTTACACTTTTATATTGCAAGTAGTTCCTAAATTATTAAATATTACGCTCATTGAACAATCACCTATAATATATACCGCTAGTGTACAACACGTGTGTTACACGAGATTTTAAATAAATTAAAAATTTTAAATTGTAATATTAAAATTTTATTTTAACTTAGTTAATATAAATTTTAACATTTATCATTTTATATGACAAATTATTATAATAATATTTTAATATAAATTTAGTATTATAAAATAAAATATAAATTAATATAGATGTAATTAATTTATAAAATAATTAATTTTAAATCAACACGTATAATGAAAATATCATTTTTTTTATTTACTTAATAATAACACGTATAAGGGGAAGTGAATGAACCTCTAATATAAAAAGTAGTAAAACTAAAAGTTTAAACTAAGCAAACCAATTCAGAAATTGACACTACTAACAAAGGCGAGAGAATTGAGAGGCGAGCGGCGGATGACTGACATCGAGAAAAGCATGACAGAAGGCAGACGATGAGAAGGGAACGATGGGACGATGGAGGCGGAAAGAACAACTTGAGAGGCCTAAAAAAACAAAATTTTCTATTGTTTAAGACGTACTTAAATAGAATGACACATAGGATGACACATATGATTTATTTTAATGATATGTCTATCAAACTTCTCATAGAATGACACATAGATTAAATCAATGTGAAATTGACACATCATCAAGGAAAAACTCCATATTAGTATATAGTGGGATGGAAATTTAATGACTAACTTGGCCATTACTTGCTTGGACCATTCTTAGCATGGAAATTTTAATCACTAATTTTGTGCTACTCTCTTTTTCTTGAATAAATTAAATAATAAATCTTGATTCAGATATCTGCTCTCTAACTTGTTGACTCTTCCTCCCCCTCAACGCCCATCCACAGTTACAATCTGCAAATTTCCTTCCACAATTCAACCCCTTTTCAGTCTATCTCAATCTGCAAATTACAGCGCAGAGTCCGCTCAGCTGTACGGAGGGAGTAGATATCCAGCAACTTTGGATTTCCCACTCTCTTTTCCACCTTTGCTATTGGAACACCACTTTCTTCTTCGTCCTTTTTCTCAAACCCTTGCGTGACAGATTACCAATTTGCAGAAATTTGATCGAGAGAAAGAAAGAATGAAAGACGGAGAGAGGGAGAGAATAATGGAGAGAATGAGAGGGCGAGAGATGGGGAGGGAGAGGGAGAGAGGGAGAGGTAAAATCAGACACCAGAGGCGGAGGGAAGAGAGAAATCTGATCACAAAGATGGCTTTTACTGCCCTGAATCCTCTCGAATTAACAATTAACGGCCTTCTCAATTCATCTCGTGTTTCAATTGATTCACCCAGTCTAGAATTCCTAAAATTTGCAGACTGTGGTGTGAAGGAGGCAGTGGCGCTTCTCAAATCCCTCGAAGATTTCAGGGACTGCATCGAGAGTAAGAGGATGAAGGGTCTTGAAGCAGAGATAAATGAGGCAGCACTTAAATTGGAGGATGTGATCGATTTCCATGTTTCAGGTCAGTTTCTTTTGCAATCTGAATCTGAAATAAGTCCGTTGTTATATTCCGTAGAAGTGGAGGGAATAGAACAAGATATTGATGGTTTTGTAGAAAAGATTATTGAAATGGACAAGTTATTGAACCCCTGGTTGGAGTTGGATATGTGTGAATTATCTGATGAATCTGAAGTATCTTTAACTAGAAGTTGGTTCGTGAATTGTATTGCAACAAAAGCTGCTTCAATATTCTTGGGGATGAAGGAGGAGTACATTAAAGAGTTAGAGAACCTGATGCCTGAAGATGAAGAAGACGACGATTTTTACAACAATGTTTGTGTTCTTCTACTCACAAGTGCTTTTTCCAGATGCAAGTCAGAGGATTGCTTTAGCAGAATCAAAGATGAGCTTATAATTTGGTGGATAAACAAAGTTGCTTCAATCTTTGTGAAGGAGGAGGAGGAGGAGGAACAATTGAGCAATCCCTTGCTTGAAGATGGTGATGATGATGATGTTCCACCAAGAACTGGATATGCTCTGAACTTGCCAAATATGGTTGGATCAACTGATCTGTTTTGCCAAATAAGAAATGAGCTTTTTTATCATGAGGGAAGATTTGGAATGGGTGCTATTGTTGGTATGGCAGGTATAGGGAAGACTGCTCTTGCTAAGAAGATCTTACAGGATCCATTAATTTCGAGCAAGTTCGAATGCCGTATCTTTGTGAGGCTGGGCCAAAAATATCAGCCCAAAGAAATTATGCAAGCTATTCTAGCTCAAATGCCCGACGCTGACAAAATGCTTATGGAAAGAGAAGAGGATTTAGTTGAGTATTTGGGCAAAACTCTCAAGGTTAAGAAATACCTCATTGTGTTGGATGATGTATGGGACCGAGATCTCTGGAGAAACTTATTGGGAAGATTATATCCTTCTGACGGTACAGAAAGTTGGTTCTTGGTGACTACTAGGATAAACAAAGTCGCAATATCTGACGGAAGAACTTACCAAGTGCCGTTCCTGAATAAAGAAGAAAGTTGGGATCTTCTATGCGGGAAGATGTTTGGTGAAAAGAGGTGCCCTAATGAGCTTGAGAAAGCTGGAAAGAAGATTGCTGAGAATTGTGAAGGCCTTCCTCTTTTGATCCTTACCGTTGCAGACCTCCTATCCAAAGCTGAGAAGACGCCAGAGTACTGGAGCAGGATAGCAGCAAACAAAACAAATTCCATTTTCGTGGAAGCATATGATCAAATATCAGAGGTAGTATATCCGAGCTACTCCAACTTACCTCAACATTTAAAAGCATGCTTTCTCTATTTGGGAGCTTTCCCTCAAAATGATGAGGTCCGTGTTTTTAAGCTCATCAGCTTGTGGAGTGCTGATGGATTTCTTGGTGCTTCATATGCAATTTTAAAAGAATATGTGGGTAGTTTTTTAAAGGAAATTGTGTCTAATAATGTTGCGTTGGTATCCCAGTGGAGCTTCATTTTAGACAAACTAAAAGCTTGTGGTCTTCATTCTGTCTTCTGGTATCTGTGCAAAAGAGAAGCTTGGAATGAAAAGTTTTTACTTGTCTTAAATAGTTATCTAGATGCTAGGGCAGAAGGTATAGAAACCAGACGACGTCTTTCCATCTATAAGAACGTCATTCTGAGTATCAAAGGTGTACATGGCTCAATTGCATCAATGTGGGCTGTGCGTTCACTCCTATGTACAGGCCCGTATCATCAATATCAAGTACCTATATTTTTCGGTTTAAGGTTGCTTAAGGTACTTGATGCATTAACAATCCGTTTCTATGAGTTTCCATTTGAAGTACTGAAGTTAGTTCGGTTAAGGTACCTTGCCCTCACTTGCAATGGAAACCTCCCTCCTTCCATATCCAAACTTTGGAGCCTTCAAAGCTTGATATTCCATCAACATCTGAGCATTAAGTCCTCTGTATATCAGACATATCTTCCTGTGGAGATATGGGGTTTGCAAGAGTTGGAATATCTTCAAATCATGGGTAGAAACCTACCAGATCCTCCTCCTGGCGCTGTCTTAGAAAACCTGTTGATACTTTTAGATGTGGGTGCTCACACTTGTACCAAGCGCATACTTGGAAGCATCCCTAATCTAAAGAAGTTAAGAGTTCAAATTGAGTTGATGCCTGTTGCTGCTGATCTACCCCTGAGCTTCTGTGATGATATATCCCATATCCAGACAATAGAGTCACTAAAGTTTGTCATCGTGAATCCTGTACTCATGTTTGAAATTGCTGCCCCTGCTGCTTTTTTTTCCTTCTCAGAATATCTTGAAAAGTTAACTCTTAGTGGCTGTGGATATCCTTGGAAAGACATGAATAAGATTGCTGAATTGCCACATCTTTATGTGCTCAAACTGAAATGTTATGCCTTTCGAGGGGAAAAGTGGGAAGTAAAAGAAGGGGAATTCCAGAACCTCAGATATCTCTCAATTGAAGACACTGACCTTGTGCAGTGGACAGGGATCCTCCTAGGCCTCAATCGTTTAACAATTAAAAACTGCTACAAATTACAAGAGTTCCCTAAGCTCTCATCTGAATATCGATCTCTATTAGAGATCCGGCTAGTGGATTGCAACCCTTCAGCTGTGACTTGTGCAAAGCAAATGGCGACCCACAATTGCAGTGTTTATGTTGATTCTACATGGTTGGATGATAGGAAACATTCATAAGGTTAGCGATATTCACCCCTATTTCTCACTCTATCTCTATCTCTATCTCTCACTGGTCAATTACCCACGTTTGTCTAAATGTATGTGACTCTCTCGTTATACTTTTGGACCTTTTTTATAGTACTTTAAAACTCGAGTTCAATCAACAAAATTTGTCTGCATTTTATATATTGTTATTCATTCATATCATTGATTGATGTGTTTCTTTTTCATCTCCATGCATAAAACTGTTTGCCATACTCTTGCTTGCATATTTATTTGACTGGGGACTGTAAATTTGCACTTTGTATGACTGAAAATACTATGATTGTAAAAGAAAATAATTGATCCTTAATCCTTTACATTTTCCTGGCGTGAATTATGGAGACAAATTCAAAAGCAAGTAAAATAAATTAAAGGTTGAACCCGCACAATTTCTTTCTTTCTAACTCCCATGTTCATAGAAAATTCAAAGATTGATAGCTCATGGCTCATAGCATATGAGAGCTTATTCATTAATTACTAATATTTTCTCCCTCATGCACAGTTGAATTCTTCCAGAATGGCACATGCTAGCACGCCTTTGAAGAGAAGTGGATCGAATAATACCACATACTAATGTTATTTAAGTATTGAGTAATTTGGGACTTGGATAATGGTGAACTTGTTTACTGTTATTTCTGTTTTTGTTGTTTAGGATATCGGATGCTTATATGTATTTCCTTTTAAATTTATGGACTTGTACATGTTACCTTACGCAATATTCCAAGATTTGTGCATGTACATTGTTGATTTTGCGTCTTCGTGTTTCAAATGTTTACGAAATGATCATGTTGATTTTCTTCTTTTATTGTTTTGGATGTTACTAAATGCTCTGGTTTTTCTTAACAATGTGAGCTTTCAAATTTTCAATATTCCATTATGTTACTATATTATCTAATAAGATCTAGGAACAGAGAAAAATAGAAAAGGTGGAATGCACATAACTTTTGTCTTACTCTCTCAATTAAATTTACAAGGAATTCAACAATGAAAGTGTAGAGGATGACTGTTTAAGCTCGAACAAATAGTTTTCTCCCCCTCACAGGCCTTAGTGATCTGAACTGCATTGGGAGTAAGAAGATGAAAGCTTTGGAAGGGAAGAGAAGTTCTTAAATTTGATATGGAATCTGGTAATTCTATCATGTGTTTTTTTAGGGTTAATTCTAAATAAATATACGACATTTTGGTCAAATATCAATTTAATCACGAACTTCAAGATTATTGTATTAAAGTCCAACCTTTGATATTGTTTCGATACACATTTTTTTCCTCCGCCCATGAAGAGGTGGCGTAGCTCACCGGAGCATGTGTATACTTGCCAGTTAGGATGATGCATATTAAATAATATTTTTTAATTATTTCACATCATATTACACATCCTCTATCATTAACACTTTTGAAATAAATTAAAACAAAAAATAATAATTAAAGGAAGTTAAATCTTAAAAAAACAATTAAAATATAAATAAAAATAAATAAAAAACTAAACAATTCAACTTCATCATCCGTTCATCTTCACCCTTGTACCGCCACATCTTCACCAAAAAAGTCAATTGGTTCTGCAAAACCTAACACCCTCATAATCGCAAAACCACTTACTCCACACCAAATATGAGTTATGTGAATCCCCAAAGTTGAATTTTGCACCAAAATCACAAAATTCCCAAAATCGCATACGCGAATTTGGTTCAGATTTGCAGGAAATTTTTTTTTACCTAAAATTTGCAGAACTACACATCTAATAAACAACAATTAAAATAAAATTAATTTCAAATTATAAATAAAATTTCTATCCATTTCATAAAATTGATCGAATTTCAGTAAATAATTCACAAATTTAGTTTAAGGAGGTGGCCGGACTGCGATGAGAACAACAAGTGAGGGGTTGAGAGAGTGACAATAGACAATAGATGGACTAAAGGGGGAAGAGAAACTGGGGGATTACATTTAATTTTGTTTAATTTTAAAACATGGGAACATTTAATTTTGAAACATTGATGACGGGAATTAGTTTTTAAAGTTTGAATTTCGATCCTATTCTTACCTAAATTCACAATAAAATTAAAAAAAAAATTAAAGTGTAGAATGGCTCGGCTTATTCATTACTGACATCTTTCGTCTTTCAGCGCAGTTGCTTTCTTGAAGGATGGAGCATGTTAGCAAGTGTTTTGATGCCAAGTGGGTCAAATAATATTGGATCGTTATAGGTTATAAGGTTGTGTATGAAATCTCTCCGAATATTGGTTAAGGGCAGTATAATTATTTTGTATTAGGCCTTTTTTAATAAAATATTATGGGATGTATACAAAGTAGCCAAGAATCTGAATGACCTTTGCCCGTATGCTATTTTCAATGAGAAACAGTAAATTAATATATGCACATGAAGTTGTACATTGATTTTGCTTCCCTACCCAACATCCATGGGAAAGGTCCAAATTGAAAATACAAAACGATGTTGTTCTGATCGATTTGAGACTAAAATTGAATATTATCAAAGTTATTGAGATTAAGTTATCAAAATTATTGAGTATTAAACTTCACCATATCCTTATCAACCCAATCACCCTTTTCATCATCCAGCGACCCCCCAGGACTGCTGCTAAGTGCAGGCCAAGGAGGTGAGTTCATGAAATCCTGAGGATCAAAGCTTTGCATCCTTGATACAGGCGAAGACTCACTTTGTCCCTGCAGAAGGTAATATACTGTTTAGTATACGAAGTAATACCTTATCACTGTTTCGTGATTTTGAGAAGAATAACACATAAAAAAATAAAGAAGTGATACTTTGTATGCTAAAACATGATACTTCATACGCTAAAAGGTATTACCTTGCAGAAGAGTGTTCATGTGAACCTGGTTCACGGGAAACGTGCTCTTCAAGTTTAAGGTGAAAATCTATAGATGTAATATTGCATCATTTAATATAATACTAATACTTTATATTTCTGGTTGATATTCATACCTCTGATCTACTGATACCTCCACTACTTCTCCAGGATGGAGCTGGAGAAGATGCAAAAGATCCAGCTGTTAGTCTATCGGTCTTGATTGCTGAATGCCCTGCTCTCCTCTGTCTTTCCTTAATAAGGCTGCTTTTAAGGCTAGCTATCTGGATATAGTTAGACAACAGTCATGGGAGAAAAATTACTATAATTTCGAGCCATAATGCAAAGAAATTAATGCATGGATGAAGTAAATATACTCAAAATATGGATCGTATCAAACCTGTTGTTTTAGTTCTCTGACATCATTATTGCTTGTTCGACCAGCACCAAGCTCACCATCCTGGGATTTCCCGCTCACTCTTTTCGTTCTCTTTCTCGAACCCTTTTACTCTCTTTCACCCATCAACTCCACATATTTCCGATCTTCAACATCGATTTGCAGTTGCATCATAATTTCATTTACAGATCGACTCTTTAATTTGATTCTTTTATTAAAATGAGAGACAGGGAGAGAGAGAAATTGATGGAGAGAATGAATAAGAGGGAGACAGTGAGGGAAGGAGATGGTGGAAGTATTGGAAAAGGCACTATCTGACAAAAAAGGATAGGTTTTGTCGACCTCAATCCGATTTGCGTCACAATTTACCGCCTTCTAAATTCATCTCGTATTTCAATTGATTCACGCTGTCGAAAATTTCTAATGTTTGCAGACTATGGTGTGACGGATACTGTGGAATTTCTCAAATGCTTGGAAGAGTTCCGGGAATGCATCGAGAGTAAGATGATGAAAGGCGTTGAAGCGGAGATAAGAGATGCAGCGCTTAAATTGTAGTATGTGCTCGATTCCCATGTTTCAGGTCAGTTTCTTTTGCAATCTGAATCTGAAAGATGTCCATTGTTATATTCTGTAAATGTGGGTGGAATAGAACAAGATATTGATGGATTTGTAGAAAAGATGATGAGATGAAATAGTTTGATTGAGAGAAAAAATGAGGTAGGAAGAGAGACAGAAAATGATGGAGAGAGTGATAGAGAGGGGGAGAAAGAGAGAGGGAGATGAGATGAAATCTCTGTCTTGTGTTTTCCTGAATTCTCTTGGCCTGTCAATTTTCTTCCTTCTAAATTCGTCTCGTGTTTCAATCGAACCACGTAGTCGTGCATTCCTTATATTTGCAGAATATGGTGTGATGGAGGGAGTAGAGCTTCTTAAATCCTTGGAGAAATTCAGAGACGGCATAGAGAATAAGACGATAAAAGCTGTTGAAGAAAAGATAAGAGACGCGACATGGGAATTGGAGAAAGCGCTTGATTCCCATGTTTCAGATCAGTTTCTTTCACAATCTGAAACAGAAAATCGTCCGTTGTTGTTTTCCCTAAACCTGGAGGGAATAGAACAAGATATTGATGGCTTCGTTGAAAAGGTGATGAAAGTGAAAAAGTTATTAAACCCGTGGCCTGAAGGAATGGAGTTTGAAATCTTTGGATTATCTGATCATTGTGGCTCAAGTGTAACCAGAAGATGGTTTATGAGTCGGTCCGCAACAAAAGCTGCTTCAATATCCTTGGGGATGAAGGAGGACTACATTCAAGAGTTAGAGAAGTTGTTGCCTGGAGACGAAGAACATGATGGTTATGCTGCTCTAATCACAAGTGGTTTTTCCCGAAGCAAGTCAAAAAGATCGCTTTAGCAAAATCAAAGACGAGCTTGTAACTTCGTGGATAAACCAAGTTGCTTCAATCTTTGCAATGGCGAGGGAGCACACTCTACGATTAGAGAACCCCTTGCCTCAAGATGATGATGATCTTGTTGATGCTATTCCATCAACAACTGAATCTGTTGTAAACATGGTTGGATTATCTGATTTCTATTGCAAAGTAAGAGATGATGTATGTATGAAAAATCCAGGAGCAGGAATTGGCGCTATTGTCGGAATGGTAGGCATTGGTAAAACTGCTATTGCTAAGAAGATCTTACAAGACCCATTAGTTTCCAGCAAATTTGAATGCCGCGTCTTTGTGAGTGTAGGCCAAAAAATGCTGCCGAAAGAAATTAAGCAAGCTATTCTAGCTCAAATTCCTGATGCGGACAAAATTTTGATGGAAGGAGAGGGAAATGTAGATGAGTATTTGCGCGAAATTCTCAAGGTTAAGAAATGCCTTATTGTGTTGGATGATGTATGGAACCGAGATCTCTGGAATACCATGATAAACCAAATATATTCGTGGGAACAAAGTTGGATCTTGGTGACTACTAGGATAAACGAAGTCGCAAGAAATCTTTATGGAGTGATTTATGATGTGCCACTCCTGAATAAAAAAGAAAGTTGGGATCTTCTTGTGATAAGATTTTTGCTGAAAAGGGGTGCCCTCATGAGCTTGAGAAAGCTGGAGAGAGGATTGCTGAGAATTGTGAAGGTCTTCCTCTTTTGATCCTCGCCGTTGCAGACCTCTTATCTAAAGCTGAGAGAACACCAGAGTACTGGATTAAGGTAGCAGCAAACAAAACAAATTCAATTTTTGTGGAAGCATATGATCAATTATCTGAGGTAGTATATCCAAGCTACTCTGACTTACCTCCACATTTAAAAGCATGTTTTCTCTATTTCGGAGCTTTCCCTCAAAATGATGAAGTCCGCGTTTCCAAGCTCATCGGCCTGTGGAGTGCTGATGGATTTGTTGGTGTTTCATCATATGCACTTTTACAACGAAATGCGGGTGAGTTTTTACAAGAAATTGTGTCCGATAATGTTGCTTTGGGAACCCAATGGAGCGACGTTTGTCAAAGACTTAAAGCTTGCAGTCTTCATTCTGTGTTTTGGTATCTGTGCAAAAGAGAAGCTCGGAATGAAAAGTTTCTCCATGTCCTGAATAGTTATACCGATGCCAGTGTAGAAGGTATAGAAAGCCAACGACGTCTTTCCATTTACAAGAACAGCATATTTAGTATCAAAGACGCACGTGACTCAATTGCATCCATTTCAACTGTTCATTCACTCCTATGTACAGGTCCATATCATCAATATCAAGTACCTGTATGTCTGGATCTAAGGTTGCTCAAGATACTCGAAGCTCTTTCAATTCGTTTCTACGAGTTTCCAATAGAGGTAGTGAAGCTATTTCAGTTAAGGTACCTTGCCCTCACTTGCAACGGTAACCTCCCTCCTTCCATATCCAACCTTTGGAGCCTTCAAAG
The DNA here is from genome assembly GCA_037126765.1 of Stenogyne calaminthoides. Taxonomy (NCBI): domain Eukaryota; kingdom Viridiplantae; phylum Streptophyta; class Magnoliopsida; order Lamiales; family Lamiaceae; genus Stenogyne; species Stenogyne calaminthoides. The sequence goes on along the minus strand of JBBCBC010000020.1, from coordinate 36,346,494 downwards.
CTTGATACTCCAACCGCATCTAAACATCAACTCCTCTGCATCTCAATCGTCATATCTCCCCGAGGAGATATGGGACTTGCAAGAATTGGAGTACCTGCAAATCATGGGAAGAAACCTACCAGATCCTCCTCCTGGCGTTGTCTTTAAAAAGCTCTTGATACTTTTAGATGTGGGTGCTAATACTTGTACCGAGCGTGTTCTTGGAAGCATTCCTAACCTTGAGAAGTTAAGAGTTGAATTGAGTTGATGCCTAGTTCTGCTGAACCCCTGAGGTTCTGTGATGATATAAAATCCGTCTTCAAGCAGTACGTTCACTTCAATTTGTCGTCGTTAATCCTCAACTCATGTTTGAAACTGTTGTCCCACCTCCTTTATTTTCTAGCTTCTCAAAAATTAGAAAGTTAACTCTGAGTGGTTGTGGATATCGCTGGGAGGATATGAACAGCATGGCTGCGTTACTCTATCTTGAAGTGCTCAAACTGAAATATTATGCCTTTCGAGGGGAAAAGTGGCAAGTAAACAGTTACAAGGAAACGAGGTTTCAGAGACTTAGATATCTTTCAATTGAAGATACTGACCTTGTGCAGTGGACAGGAGAATACAGAAACTTCCCTGTTCTAAGTTTCATGGCCATTAAAAACTGCTACAAATTACGGGAGATCCCTAATGTAGTATATGTAGGAGAGATCCAAGTAGTGGATTGCAACCCTTCACTTGTGGCTTGTGTAAGGAAAATGGCAGGCCAAAAACGCGATATTTTTGTTGATTCCTCATGGTTGAGTGATAAGAAACTTTCATAAGGTTAGCCATCTTCAACCCCTCTCTCCCTCCTCCCTTGGGGTGAATTTTTTTTGTATCAAAAATTTTACATTTATACTTTAAAATCGTAAAATTTTATCATTTTGTCCCCGTTGAGATTCTAAAATTTCTTCACCCTTACTGAATGAAAATTTTCGCCCCCCTTGAAACAAAATCCTAGATCCATCCCTGCTTGCATATATATTTTACTGGGGACTGTAATTTTGCACTTGATATGATTAATGAAATACTGTCACATTTTTCAAGATTTCATTTTTTTTATCCTTCCTGCGCAGTTGCCTTCTTCCAGAATGGGACATGCTAGCAAGCCTTTGAAGCAATTCAAGCAGTGGATCAAATAATTTACAGATTATATTTTAGTATTGAGTAATTTGGGACTTGGATAATGATAAACTTAATTGCTGTTTTTTATTGGTTGTGGAGTTTGATGCTTGAATTAGTGTGTCTCCTTTTAATTTATTGACTTGTGTTTCAGTTTTTTCATAATTCTGAGATTTTTGTATGGTTTTGATTTTATGTCTTCGTGTTTCAAATATTTATGGAGGGATGTGTTAGATGATGAATGAAAAATGATTTTTGGAACTTTCTGCATTATAAGTTTTTGACATCTAGTTATAATAGGAATTCACAAGACCGACATCAAACATTAATCAAGGAAACTAATATATACAATCCCAAACTCTTGTAATTTTAAGCTACTCTCAACTTCAAACTCCCTTCCTACCCAAATGAACAAATAATGACCAAATTTCCAGCAATAACAATTCCCATCCCTAACTTCTGCATACACGGCAAGTTTTCTACATCACCAGTCGTCTGATTATTTATAAATATAACATATTGTACAAAATGTACCTCCTGGCGAACATATTGTACCTGACCATACCGAAGGAGTTGTTGCTGAGGGGGCTGAGCATAATTTGTTCGACATCTCTCTCCCGTCCACCCCCAATTATGAATTTGCTCCTTAGTATAGTTTCTGTTTTGTCGAACATATGTTGTGTAATTTTTGTCTTCTTCATTTTGTGTTCGAACAGTGTCTTCCATACTTGTAATTTTTTGTTGATTTCTTCTCTTTTGTTCGAACACTTTTGAAACTGAATGGTTGAATTGCATATTGAACTGTTTCCTCTAACCTGATTGTTGAGGATGAATGTTGATACTTGTGTTGCTTGATGTTTGCTTTGTTGCTTTGTGTTCGCTTTGTTGCCTTCTAGTTTTTGCCCTTTTTCTTCTGAATGAATTCGAACATTGGGTTTGCCTATGCCCGCTCCTGACTTTTTTCGGTTTTGATTGTCTTATTGACGTTGCAATTGGTTGATCGCCTTATTTAGGTGCGACCAGATGGGTTACTTTATGAACCCCCCCTTTCTTGGTTCGCGATCGTCTTATTTAGGTGCGATCACTTCGTACTAGGGCCGTCTTATTTAGCTGCGACCCAAGACTCATCACCCTTGCATTTACGGGTATCTGTAAGTACGGAGTCGTCTTTTGGGATTGCGTACCCATTACTCACTTTTTTTGTGGGGGAATCGAGTACGAACTCGTTCGTCAGGTGAACATAGACTTGGGCTCGTTCGTCTTTGTTCGGGCCGTCCGGCTTAGGTGCGACCTCAAATAGGCTTGAACTAGAAAATCTTAGCGAACAAAAATACATATATTTTTTTCTTTTTGCAACACTTTGTGTTCTATTACAACCTTCATATTTGAAGAAGACTATCTATTACACAACTATGGATATCTATAGATATCAGACTAGGGTTTTGAATTTAAACCTTGTCTTGAGTAGACACGAACTGGCCTCACCTTGTCCGCGGAATTGATGTTGACAAGGATGTGGCACATCATCTCGTCTACCCTTCTTTTTTAGTAACATGCTTTCAGCGGCAAAGAAGATAACCTTTTGTCCTCCCTGGACAAAATTTGTGATTATCTTGGGTCGCCGGACATGAAAGCATGTGGCGCTGCGATACCGCCGCCTATAAAGCAGTCTAGCAAAAATTTTATTTCGCACCATTACATCCCCTCCATAGATGCCTAAGCATCGTCGTCCCCGATATCGCTTTGAGCGGACACTATGACATCCCTTCTTCGGAGGAGATTTTGGGGATGATGGGGACGATGACTTACTATTGCATAAGCGGTGAGTAAAGTGGAGTGGCAACCATGACTCGCTGAAAGCATCTTGAGTCCGCAACGAGCTTCAACTGTGCTCGTAATGTCATCTGGTAAAAGACTCAGATCGGATAGATCTTTCGATTCAAATTAATGATTCTTGAATCGAGAGTCAATTCTTCTACGCCTGGGGCGTCTCAACCAATTCATCCGAGAATTGTAATATTTTTCCTTTTTCTTCTTCATCTGTTTTTTTTCTCTGCTTTTTCAATTTATCGGATGCCCTATTTATAGAACTATCCCAAGCTAGTCTTTGTCATAGCTAGTAGTCTTTGGCTCTCTTACTTTTGCTCCCCTTTTTGACATGTCTGTTTGAAATTTTTGCCGGCTCTTGTTTAAAGATTATTTCGTCCGCCTTTGGTTGCCACCACTTGTCAACTCGTTCGACAAGTATCTTACATCTTCGATAGTCTTTGGCTAGCATTTCTTTCCTGAAGATATGTATCGAACATAATGTGTTCTTCTTTCAGGATTGTCCTACTCGTTTGAACTGAATGACATATTATGTTTAGCCATTTGTGTTCGTTTCAGCTACATCGGCCATTATGTTCGGCCAACTAGGATCGCTTCAGCTGTGTGGATGACTTTGTTCGGCCAACTATGCTCGCTATTATTGATAATATTTTTTCAAATTTGACGCATTCCACGAGTAGGACAATGGGACTCCATTCAGGTCTTCCAAGTCATATGCCCCGTTTAGCTAACATTCTGTAACTCTGAACGGACCTTTTCATGCTCGGCCGAACACACCACTTGATACCCCCGTTGCTCGTCTTAAAACCAGCTCGCCCACATTGAACCTGCGTGTTCGGACTTTGGAGTTGTAGAACTTCTCTGATCTCTTTTTGTACATAGCATTCTTGAAATCAGCCTCCGTCCTTCTTTCTTCCAACAGGTCTGCACTCAGGGCGAGCGCCTGGTCATTGATGTGCTCTCCAAAAGTCATTGTTCGATGACTTGGAATCTTGATTTCTGCGGGTATAACAACTTCCGCACCAAATGCCAAGGCAAACGTGGTCTCCGCAGTTGATGTTCTGAAAGTTGTTTGATAGGCCCATAATATTTCAGGCAACTCTTCAGCCCATCCTCCCCCCTTGGAATTATCAAGTCTGGCCTTGAGGGTATGCTTGATAATTTTATTAACGGCTTCAACTTGTCCGTTTGACTGGGGATAATACGGAGTTGAGTAATGCTTTTTTATGCCCCAGCGAGCACAATTCTGTCTGAATTCACTTCCATCGAACTGTTTGCCGTTATCAGTTACTAATGATTGGGGAAGCCCAAATCGACAAATGATATTTTTCCAAACAAATTTTCACATTCTTTGTTCGGTGATTTTGACAATGGCCTCGGCTTCTGCCCATTTAGTATAGTAATCAACGGCAACCACAACAAATTTTACTCCCAACGTGCCAGTAGGAAATGGGCCGATCAGATCGATCCCCCATTTAGCAAATGGCCATGGGCTATAAACTGACACTAATTCTTCAGGTGGGTTATGACCTGGCACTTGTGGCACACGCGAGCATACGCGAGCGAATCTTTTTTTAGGGTTGGCCAATAATAACCTTGTCTGATTATTTTATGTGCCAGGACGAGCCCACCTGTATGATTTCCGCATACTCCATCATGGATTTGTTCCAGAAGTACACGACCCTCTTCAGGAGTAATACATTTCAACAGTGGAAGTGAGAAGCTTCTTTTGTACAAATGCTCGTCTATGATAGTATAACGAGCAGATTGTAATCTGAGGCGAGTAGCTTGTGCCTTATTCTCAGGGAGAAGTCCCTTTTGTAAGTAACTCAGGATTGGAGTCATCCAAGTTTCTTGTTCGCCTGTTACTTGGGCGATCATAACTCTGGGAACTGATGGCGAACAAGTTGTGACGACCACAATGTCCGTTGTGTTCGTCACTCCTTCTGCTGTTGCCAGGCGTGCCAAAGCATCAGCGAACGAATTACCCAATCGTGGTAATTGTTCTATGAAAACTTGTTCGAAATGCTCGAGCAACTCTTTCGCTAGTTGTTGGTACTGTGCCATCTGTTTGCCTCGGGCCTCGTACTCGCCTGTTACTTGATAAACGATTATCTGAGAATCGCTATAAATCATCAGCCTCTGAATTCTCATTGTCATTGCCATCTGTAATCCAGCGATCAAAGCTTCATATTCGGCTTCATTATTTGTAGCTGGGAAATCAAAATGGATGGCTGTTGTGAATGTTTGTCTGGTTTGGCTGATGAGAACTACGCCGGCTTCGGCTCTTGAACTTGTTGATGAGCCATCAACATACATATGCCATGGTTGGTCAATAGCTTTTTCGTGCATTTGTGGATATGTCAACTTGACCATGAAATCGGCCATAGCTTGGCCCTTCATTGCTGTTCGCGGGGCGAACGTAATGCCAAATTGCCCTAACTCCACCGCCCACTTGAGTAATCTGCCTGTAATATCTGGTCGGTGGAGGACTTGGCGCAATGCGAATGTGGTCAGTACCTCAACTGAGTGATCGAAAAAGTATGGTCGCAATTTTCGAACACTCATTACGAGAGCATATGCTAATTTCTCCAGTGGAGGGTACCGGAGCACGGCTTCTTTAAGCACTTGGCTTACATAGTGTCGCGAGTCGTTTTATACGGAGAGTATTATGTGGCTAATTTGATAACAACTCGCAAACAAAACATGTACGTATACGATAAGCTGTAAATAAGATGAATTTGTTGACCCAGTTCGTCGGGAAATGACTACACTGGGGGCATACCAAGCCAGGATGTGGTATTGCGAGCTTTACACGCACAATATTTGATACACCTTATGAAGATGAATCATTACAGATGGAGATTATTTGGAGAATTCGCCTCCGGGTGCTAGGGTTTCTAGTAGGAATAAATGATCACTCGAATTTTTTTTGTTCCTCACCTCTCAAGCATGGGTATGACTTTTTGGGAGATTTTTTCTGAACCTTTTTCTTCTTCTTTTTTCTTCCTTTTATAGCACTCCGACAAGCATGAGCTGGGTTGGTATGCATGAGCTGGAGACTCCGAGCCATGCAAGAATCCTGGTGATATTGCCACGTTCCCAACTTCGTCTTCTAGATTGATCTTGGAACTTGCTTGTCTATAATGCACTCCTTTTGGTCGTCCAAATTAACCTTTTGTTCGGTTGGATGCTTTGTTCGCCCCTTTAACCATATCGGTTTATCTTTTGGAATATTGTCCTCCTCGAAACTGCGGAGCCCGCCGAGGATGTTGGTCTTGAGATATATCGAGTGTCGGCACTCGACCCTCGAGATATCCGAGGTCTTGGACATCTTGACCCTCGGGATATCGAGGTGCGAACATACCGACCCTCGGGATATCCGAGGTCTTGAATATCTTGATCCTCAGGATATCTGAGGTCTTCGGACATACTGACCCTCAGGATATCTGAGGTGCGAACATACTGACCCTCAGGATATCTGAGGTCTTCGAACATACTGATCCTCAGGATATCTGAGGTCTTGAACATCTTGACCCTCGGGATGTCGAGGTCTGCGAACATACTCGATATGTCGAGGTCTCGAACATATCTTGACCCTCGGGATATCCGAGGTCTTCGAATCATCTTGACCCTCGGGATATCGAGGTCTTTCGGGGATTTTCGAGTATTTTGTTTGCCCGAGCCTCGATTTGCTTATGGCCTTCTTGACTTAGCTCATCTCGATTCTTCTTTCTGACCGAAAGTGGCGAATACTTGTCCATTGGGCATGAATATTTAAATAATACTGCGTGTCGCTCTTACGTGTTCGATTAAACTGAGTTCTTATATCGAACACAACAATACCCCGTAGGGTGATTTTTTTTGTATTCAACATGGGGCCTTTATTAAAATTTTATTGGGCCATAGTCGATGTCGTTTATTGATACGTGCCGAAGTTTTCAAATCGAATCAACATTTATATATACCTTATTTCTCCGCCTTAAACCCTTTCTTCCTCTGTCTTTCAATCTTTCCTGTGTCTGAAAATTTCCGGCGAGGGTTTCATCATTCCGGCTAAGAATTTTACTCAGGTAACCGTTGCATTCTTTCTGTAATTGTGATTATGGCCTCTTTCAAACTCTTCATTCCCCAGAATCAGACCACCATAGTTCCTCTTCTTCCCCTCGTCGTTAGAATCCCCGTGGCGACATAAATGCACAGGAGACGAATGTCTCGGGTTCAGGAATTCGTTGGCAAATTCGGCAACCGTTTGTCGTTCTTTCCTCTGATTCTGACGAAGCCCTAAATGAATTGGATAGGGGCTTGGTCCGTAATGATTCTTCGGACGATTCAAGTGATAATTTTTTGCCCCAAATTCAAATTGGGTCTAGGGCTGTTGATAATGTTAATGTAGATAGGAATGATAATGTTGTGAGGGGGGAAATTTTGGCGGCTGTAAATATAACCGAATCGAACATAGGGGTAGTTGGAGAGCAAAATTCTGAGCTTGATATACCTATTGGTGTCCCTCATAGTCCAACGTATAACGAGTATAACGCTAGTTATAGTTTTGATTGGCCCGAGCAACCTCATAGGATTAGGATTGAGAACGAGTACCAAATGAAAGCAAGATAGCGAGCATAATTGATCTTGATAGGCTCACTCCTTTGCATTGGATTTATGAAACTCCAAAAGATGTCTTTTTTCGGGCACCGGAGTTCGATGGCCGGGCGACCAACCCCCTGAGGGTTGTGTCGCTGTAAATTTAGACACAATGGAAGCTGGCCTTCGATTTCCCCTCCATCCGGCCATCACCCGTTTGCTCGTGGAATGGAACATCACCATTACGCAGCTCAAGCCGAACGGGTGGCATATGATCATGAGTTTCCTGACTTTGTTCGGCAAGATGAAGCCAAGATATTATCCCTCAGCAGCTGAGCTTGCTCGATTGGTGCACTTGACTCGTCCGAGGGGTGAACACGGGTGGTTGTTTATGCAAGCTAATGCCAAGTGCAAAATCATTGAGGACGTGCCGAACAAAATCGATGATCGAAAAAGAAGTTACGGTTCGTTGGGGCGATTGGAAAAGCCCGGCCGAAGAAAAAAACCAAATGCTCGTTTAGACATCCCCACTGACTTCGGGGTGTACCAAAGCAAGTGATTTTGTGTCTTTCGTTCTTCGATTTGAACTGATTTTAACTCGCTTTTTATTTCAGGGATTCTAGCTGCGACGGACAAGGAGACAAACGACGGCTATTTTAGCAGCGTTTGGCAAATTGATTTGGAGTCTCGTTCGGAGCGATCTGTGAGAATCCTGAATACTGCTTATCAGAGAAAGAAAGGAGGTTTGTTCGTGCCTCCTCATCATCTTGTTCTTTGTTAATCCTCTTGGTAAGGATTGCCTCTTTGTATTTGTATAAGTTTTTGTGCCATTTTGTTCGTTATTACCCTTCGCTCAGATCTTGAATTATTTTGTTTATAGCTTTCCCCGATGTGACCGTTGCTATGAGTACATCTGAACATACTGAGATGGCTCGGAGAAAAAGGCCACATGAGCTTGTTTTCGGATTCAGCCGGCGGGAGGCTCATTGAGCGAAGTAGGGGAGGTGAGCAAATTTACCAGATCCGCGTCCGGTCCTGGGGAATCAAGCCGACCGCAAAGGAGCACTCGTTCGGCCGAGCAAGGGGTTGGCGAACAAGCTCCGTCACCGAAGAGACCGAGGGTGGAGATCGGCGGAGAGGGCGGCGAACAAACTTCGACGACGGCCTGAGAAGTGAACGAGCTCGAGCGAGTCCCGATCTTGCGTCGGGGTGACTTCGGACCCCTCCGAGGCGATCGAGCGGGCGCCTCCGTGGTTGGTCAATTTCTGATTGTTGAAATGGAGGTTGGCACATCTTTCTCCACCTCCCTTGGGACCCCCGATCATGGACTCCGTTAGATCTCGAGCTCCGGTCCCCTGAGGATAGATCATTCTTGGGATGAGATCCGGCTCGTGTGGGCAGGTACATTTTGTTCGATCTGCTTCTGTTTTGGTTATTTTTGTTCGCCCTTTTTATATTCATTTGCTCGAATATATATGTAGGTTGAGCGAGGTTGTCGCTTTTGATGCCCAATCTAAAGAACTACTTACGCTTTCGTAGGCGTTCGCAAGGTTCGGGCATTCTGAGCATGTTCGGAAGGCTTGCCGAGACTCTCGTTTGGGCATGGACTACCGATCCTGGAAGAGTCCACTCTGGGTCCCACCCCCGGAAAATATGCATCTGGTCAGTGCTTTAGGCCAATCATGGTCGTTCTTGAAAGCCTATGCTCGGTCCGCCAACCTCCATGCCAACTACTTGGCTTTGATCAGAACTTCAAGAAAAGGTGGGGTGAGTAACAGATTCGGGATGAACCGAGGTTGGCTCGGGGACAATCTTCTTTCTAAGCCTGGTGATGCTCACCTGCTCGGGAGGATCTCGCAAGGCTCAGAAAATGCTCGCCCGATTTCAGGAAGATGCACGCCTGGCTCGGGAAGATGCTTTCGGACAAAGGAGGAATTGATTCACTCTCGGAGGAGGTGGCGATTATAACGAAGAGCTCAAGAGGATATGAATGTTGAGCCAGAGACTCGGAAGCCGGGTGTCGAGGCCATGGAAAATGAGAGGGATCTTATTTCGCCAACAACTCATCATTCTTGAGGAGACCAACACTCGTTTGGGTCTCGAAAATTCAAAGTCGCTGCGATGATGAGTATGTTGATTCCATGTCCAACTTCTCATACATTTGTGCCTTTGTCGATGCTATCCGGTCGGTCGCGCCATGCATCCAAAGTGACGAACAAATTGCCCTCTCATATCCGGGCCAAAGAAGACGATCGACAACCCATTTGGACGGTAACCTTCCAATGTCGATTTAAATGATCGTGTGATTTCTCCGTTCTTCTGAAGGGATCAAAGTTGATGATCCGATTACGGATGAGAAAGAGGGCTCGAACATGAATATCGGCGAGGTTCTTGGCCAAAATCTTGACCGAAGTCTAGGACCGTCAGTCTGTGCCGCGAAAAGGGACCTCATGTGGCGAAAGCGAATGTACCTTCCGGTGAGCATTTGGTACCGACCATCTTGAATGAGTTGTTCTTTGAGGAAATTTGAGCACAATTTGTTCGACATCTCTCTCCCGTCTACCCCCAATTATGAATTTGTTCCTTGATGTTATTTTTATTTTGTCGAACATACGTTGTGTAATTTTTTGTCTTCTTCACTTTCTGTTCGAACAATATCTTTAATACTTGTAGTTTTTGCTGACTTCTTGTCTTTTGTTCGAACATATTTACAACTGAATGGATGGATTACATATTGAACCAACTCCTCTAACCTGATTGTTTGATAATTGTCGAGGATGAAAATTGATACTTGTGTTGCTTGATGTTTGCTTGGTTGCTTTGTGTTCGCTTTGTTGCTTTCCAGTTTTTGCCCATTTTCTTCTGAATGAATTCAATCATTGGGTTTGCCTATGCCCGCTCCTGACTTTTTTCGGTTTTGATTGTCTTATTTACGTTGCAATCGGTTGATCGTCTTATTTAGGTGCGACCAGATGGGTTACTTTATGAACCCCCACTTTCTTGGTCTTGCGATCGTCTTATTTAGGTGCGATCACGCCCCCGTCTTAGGGCCGTCTTATTTAGTCTGCGACCTTCGCACTCATCACCCGCTTTTGCTTACTGGTATCTGTAAGTCTGAGTCGTCTTTTTGCGATTAGCGTACCCATTACTTCTTTTTTTTCTGCGGGGAATCGAGTCTGAACTCATTCGTCGGTGAACATAGACTTGGGCTTGTTCGTCTTTGTTCGGGCCGTCGTCTTTTAGGTGCGCGACCTCAAATGGGCTTGAACTAGAAAATCTTAACGAACAAAAGTACATATATCTTTCTTTTTTTTCTTTTTGCAACACTTTGTATTCTATTACATCCTTCATATCGAAGAAGACTATCTATTACACAACTATTGTTATCGACTAGGGTTTTGAATTTAAACCTTGTCTTGAGTAGACCTAATCGGCCTCACCTTGTCATGAGAATTGATGTTGACAAGGATGTGGCACATCATCCTGTCTACCCTTCTTTCTTTAGTAACATGCTCAGCAAAGCGGAAGATAAGCTTTTGTCCCTCCTGGACAAGCCGTGATTATCGGGCGATCAGCGGGCATGAGCATGCATGTGGCGCTGGCGCATTCTCGCTTTCCTTTAAAAGTAGGTGCGAGCAAAACTTTCATTTCGCACCATCTCATCCCCTCGGTAGATGCCTAAGCATCAAGATCCACATCTTGTTTTGAGCGGACACTATGACATCCCTCCTTCGGAGGAGATTTTGGGATGCATAGGGGGGACTAATGACTTACTCTTGCATAAGCAATTGAGTAACGATGGAGTGGCCACCATGACTCTGCCCGAGCATCTTGAGTCCAAGAACGAAGCTTCAACTCAGGTGCATAAAGTCATACGGGTAAAAAGACTCAGATCGAGGATGCTTTCGATTCAAATTTAATGATTCTTTGAATCGAGAGTCAATTTTCTTCTACGTCTTGGGGCATACTAAACCGACTTCCTTTCTCGAGAATCGCAAAGATTTTTCCTTTTTTCTTCTTCATATGTTTTTTCTCTGCTTTTTTTTCGGCCAAGATATGCCCTATTTATAGAACTATCCCAAGCTAATCTTGGCATAGCTACCGGTGCTAGCTCTCTTACTTTTGCTCCCCCTTTTGACATCTGCCTTTTTTGACGGCTCTTTTGCTCAAGATCGACATCATCGCTTGATTGCCACCACTTGTCAACTCGTTCGACACGTATCTTCGTTGACATTTCGTTCTCGACATCGCATCTTCTTGCTTTTCCGATAGTCTTTGGCCAACATTTCTTTCCACGAAGATATGTGTCGAACATAATGTACTCTTCTTTCAGAATCGTCCTACTCGTTTGAAGTGAATGGCTGATTATGTTCGGCCCTTTGTGTTCGTTTCAGCTATGTGGATGATTTTGTTCGGCCAACACTATGCTCTCTAAAACTGTGTGGACGATTTTGTTCGGCTAACACTATGCTCGCTAAAGCTGTGTGGACGATTTTGTTCGGCCAACACTATGCTCGCTTCAGCGGTGTGGAAAATTTTGTTCGTCCGACTCTATGCTCGCTTCAGCGGTGTGGAGAATTTTGTTCGGCCGGCTCTATGCTCGCTATTATTGATAGTATTTTTTAAAATTTAACGCATTCCACGAGTAGGACAATGGGATTCCATTCAGGCCTTTCAAATCATAGGCCCCATTTAGCAAACGTTCTGAAACTCTAAACGGACCTTCCCATGCTCGGCCAAACACACCACTTGATACCCCCGTTGCTCTCCTTAAAACCAGCTCGCCCACATTGAACCTGCGTGTTCGGACTTTGGAGTTGTAAAACTTCTCTGATCTCTTTTTGTACATGGCATTCTTGAAATCAGCCTCCGTCCTTCTTTCTTCCAACAGGTCTGTACTCAGGGCGAGCTCCTGGTTATTAATGTGCTCTCCGAAAGTCATTGTTCGATGACTTGGAATCTTGATTTCTGCGGGTATAACAGCTTCCGCACCAAATGCCAGAGCAAACGAGGTCTCCGTAGTTGATGTTCTGAAAGTTGTTCGATAAGCCCATAATATTTCAGGCAACTCTTCAGCCCATCCACCCCCCTTGAAATTATCAAGTCGGCCTTGAGGGTATGCTTGATGATTTTATTAACTTACCTCAACTTGTCCATTTGGATGGGGATAAGACGGAGTTCACAGAGTGCTTTTTTATCCCCCAGCGAGCACAATTTTGTCTGAATTCACTTCCATCGAACTGTTTGCCGTTATCAGTTACTAATGATTGGGGAAGCCCAAATCGACAAATGATATTCTTTCAAACAAAGTTCCACATTCTTTGTTCGGTGATCTTGACAATGGCCTCGAAACCTACGCCCATTTAGTATAGTAATCCGCAGAACCACAACAAATTTTACTCCCGACGTGCCAGTTGGAAATGGGCCGATCAAATCGATCCCCCATTTAGCAAATGGCCATGGGCTATAAACTGACACTAATTCTTCAGGTGGGCTATGAATAAGTGGAGCATGTACCTGGCATCTGTGGCAAGCTCGAGCATACGCGAGCGAATCTTTTTTGAGGGTTGGCCAATAATAACCTTGTCTGATTATTTTATGTGCCAGGACGAGCCCACCTGTATGATTTCCGCATACTCCATCGTGGATTTGTTCCAGAAGTACACGACCTTCTTCAGGAGTTATACACTTCAAAAGTGGAAGTGAGAAGCTTCTTTTGTACAAATGCTCGTCTATGATAGTATAACGAGCAGATTGTAATCGAGGCCCAGTAAGCTTGTGCCTTATTCTCAGGGAGAAGTCCCTTTTGTAAGTAACTCAGGATTGGAGTCATCCAAGTTTCTTGTTCGCCTGTTACTTGGGCGATCATAACTCTGGGAACTGATGGCGAACAAGTTGTGACGACCTCAATGTCCGTTGTGTTCGTCACTCCTTCTGCTGTTGCCAGGCGTGCCAAAGCATCAGCGAACGAATTACCCAATCGTGGGAATCGCTATAGATATCGAACTTATGTTCGTCGGAAGATCTTTAGGCGAGGTATTTGCTCGCTGGCTTGGCTCACCAATCTCCCATGTTTGCTCCATCATATTGACGATGCTTTGTTTTTCTGGTGCACATGATAGCAAACAATCTTGAGCTTTCTTCTGATCTCCTTTTACGCTTCCTGTTCCATCTTGTGTCAGAAATTTAACACAATAGTAATACGTAGAACAGGCCGCTTTGAATTCCTGAATAAACTGGCGACCTAAGAACCCGTTATAAGTAGACGGAGCATCGACGATTACAAAATCTAGCATTCTAGTTCGTCGGATGTCCGGATTCAGAGTTGATTCTAACTCGACTCCTAACCTAATCACACCATAGGGTCAAGATTCTGATTCCCCAAAACCCATTATGGTATGATTACACGGTTCAATATAACTGCTCAAGTCTCCAACTTGTTTTTCCATCTGGCGAAGGGTATTGACGAACAAATGTTCGCATAAGCTTCGGTGTCAACCAGGAGACGGTGCACCTTCAACCCGAGGAGACGAGCACTGATGGTTAAGGAGTCATTGTGGGGAGTTATGATTCCGTCGAGATCATCCTCCGAAAACATGATTTGGGTGCGAGGGTGGGCGTCTTTGGTGATGTCTTTCGCCACCTTCACTTGATGGATGTTTTGCATGGCACGCATCTCCATCTTTTTTTTAAATGCATTTGACAATGTCGGTGCACTGGTAACATCCACCCATTGGACCATATTCGGGGACGTATCATGTGAATCTCTTGACTTTCTCGACCTCTTCCTGATGAGGAGGCCTCTTTTTGGGTATTTCGGTCATTTTTCGTGATTCTTGGGGATCATCGTCGGATGTTTGTTAGAACTTTCGGCTTACCCTTCGATCTTCCATTTTTTTTGGTTCGATTTCTCGCTCACTTGCTTTTTTCAAGAATTGGGTAAAGACGATTATCTTAAAGATAGCTTCCAAAGTCATGAGTAAATCGCGACACTCTTGATGTTGTGCCCGATGTACTCGCGTGGTAGTTACAATATTTGGAAGCATTGAGCGATGTTTATCCATTATGATTCTTCTCGGCCTTTCCAACATGTCGATCTCTCGATTTGGTTAAAGATTGTCTCATTTGAAACGCCCAAAAGACTTCAGAGGGCGTTTGCTTCTTTCTTTCTTGAATGGTTTGAAAGAGCACAGGGGGTTTGTACCCCCTTCATTCATCACTTTCTTCCCGAAAACTTTTTCTAGTTGTAGGTTCGACCAATCGTGATTGGGCGAGCAAATCTTGCATGACTATGATTTTTGGCCGCTTCTCGGAACTTCGAATATGTGTTCGCCCGGTCTTGATGCATGGCCTTCCACATATCAAGATTTAGAGTCAGGCCCCGACCACCGCAAAGGATTTTGGCATCCTCTTCAATGGGGCCCCATCATACGGACATTTATCAAATCTTTCTATGTACGCTCGTCGGACTCACCTTTTAATTGGGAAAACGCGCCAATCTTTGTTTTTGGATCCGGGCGAGCACACATGGACGAAAAAGTGGGGAAGAAATTGTTGTACCAATTGAGCGAAAGATGTGATTGACGCAGCGGGCAAAGTAGAAAACCATCTATGTGCCCG
Source organism: Stenogyne calaminthoides (assembly GCA_037126765.1). NCBI lineage: Eukaryota > Viridiplantae > Streptophyta > Magnoliopsida > Lamiales > Lamiaceae > Stenogyne > Stenogyne calaminthoides. The sequence goes on along the minus strand of JBBCBC010000020.1, from coordinate 36,331,323 downwards.
ATCACCCAAAGTCATGGGGAATGATCGACAATGCGTCGCGTTTGTGGCCCCCATCGCGATCATAAAGTCTGAATACTTGCTGAGATGGACATGAGGGTCAGACTCAGCATCGAATATGGGAATTGGTGGTCGGGACTTCGCCACTTTCTCCTGTATTTCAGCCGCCATGATCGCCGGTGACAATGGCGAGCAGGGTATTGTGCTCGCTCGAGGTTCGCCTTTGGTCGCGACCAAATTTTGTGGGATTGAAAGACTTAGATTGGGGCTGTTTCCCATCATGAGGACCCAGTGGGTCATGCTCGTGATGGGGCAGTCCCCCTCTCCAAGTTTGTGCTTGACTACCCAATCGATGATGGATAGACAATTTTGTTCCCGCCGATTTTTGTTCGGCATGCGGATGATCATGAAGATCTGAAGGTGCGAGCATTTTTATTGGCTGTTCCTTTCCTGGATCCTGTCGCCTATTATTGCAGATTCGGTCTTTAGCGGAGAGCCTCAAACGTCCAACTGCTGATGGTCTAGATCCTTGAGGCTGTTCGTCATCAGATGTGTCATCGGCTTTTTTACTTTCCCACTTCACAATTTTCTTTTTAACTTGCTCACTATCAGGTGTACGTGAGCGTCGCTCTTCACGATCTTTAGTTTCTAATTTGGCCAATTTTTTCTCAGCCCTCTCTTTCTGCTTTCAAAGAAGAAAGTGATGGCCATTTAATATGTGTGGGATCATTCACAATATCCTCGAGATTGGTAATCTCCACTCCACGATCTTTATGAAATTTGGGGCGAGCCTCTTTTCGGTCATGTAATTCGGCTTTGTCCGACCTCTCCGTTTGTGTGTTCCTAGATTGAGGCATTTTATTTATTTTTTCTGCCTCGACTCTCTAAGGGTTCGTATATGGGTTGGTTTTTGGGCGAAGCACCCTCCTTCTAGCTCTAGTTGTCGCGAGTCATTTTATACGGAGAGTATTATGTGGCTAATTTGATATCAACTCGCAAACAAAACATGTACGTGTGCGATAAGTCAGTAAAATAAGATGAATTTGTTGACCCGGTTAAGGGGAAATGACTACTCGGGGCATACCAAGCCAGGATGTGGTATTGCGAGCTTTACACGTACAATATTTGATACACCTTAATCATTACAGATGGAGATTATTTGGAGAATTCGCCTCCGGGTGCTAGGGTTTCTAGTAGGAATAAATGATCACTCGAATTTTTTTTGTTCCTCACCTCTCAAGCGTGGGTATGACTTTTTGGGAGATTTTTTCTCAACCTTTTTCTTCTTCTTCTTTTTTCTTCCTTTTATAGCACTCCGACAAGCATGAGCTGGGTTGGTATGCATGAGCTGGATTGGTATGCATGAGCTGGAGACTCCGAGCCATGCAAGAATCCTGGTGATATTGCCACGTTCCCAACTTCGTCTTCTAGATTGATCTTGGAACTTGCTTGTCTATAAGGCACTCCTTTTGGTCGTCCAAATTAACCTTTTGTTCGGTTGGATGCTTTGTTCGCTCCTTTAACCATGTCAGTTTTATGCTGGAATATTGTCCTCCCCGAAAGCACATCGAGCCCTCGGGATGTTGGTCTTGGATATATCGAGTGTAAGGCGCTCGACCTTGAGATATCGAGGTCTTGGACATCTTGACCCTCGGGATATCGAGGTGCGAACATACTGACCCTCAGGATATCTGAGTCTTCGAACATACTGATCCTCAGGATATCTGAGGTCTTAGAACATACTGGCCCTCAGGATATCTGAGGTGCGAACATACTGACCCTCAGGATATCTGAGGTCTTCGAACATACTGATCCTCAGGATATCTGAGGTCTTCGAACATCTTGACCCTCGGGATATCCCGAGGTGCGAACATCTTGACCCTCGGGATATCGAGGTCTTGAACATATCTTGACCCTCGGGATATCGAGGTCTTGAATCATCTTGACCCTCGGGATATCCGAGGTCTTTTCGAGATTCTCGAGTATTTTGGCGCTGAGCCCTCAGTTGCTTATGGCCTTCTTGACTTAGCTCATCGATTCCTTCTTTCCCCTTTGAGTGGCGAATACTTGTCCATTGGGCATGAATATTTAAATAATACACGTGTAAGCTCTTACGTGTTCGATTAAGCCCGAGTTACTATATCGAACACAAACACATAGTAAATAGGCAAATGTGTTGCCCTTACGCAAATCACGAGCACAACACCGATTGCATGTTGGATCAAAGAAGATCTGAGATAGAGTTGTTCTTTGGGGCCGAGGCTTAGGCGATGTCCGAGTATCTGCTAGAAATCTTTCAATGATTCGAATCCATTTTGGCAATGCTCGGTCCATTTTGGAATTTCCCTTTGTTTAATCGTCAAAGAAAGGTTTGCATTTGTCCCCGGTTAAATGATATAAACAAACTACGGAAGCTAAATGTCGGTTAACTTTTGGACCTCTTTCACACTCCACGGGGCCTACATATCGAGCATGGCTTGAATCTTTGATGGGTTAACCCGATCCCCCGATTGGTGACCATATGTCCAGGAATTTTCTGAGTGAACCCCAAAGTTGCATTTCTTGGTTAGCTTCATATTGTACTTCCGAGTATATCGAGCGTTTGTGCGAGGTGGGTGATGTGGTCTTCCTTGTGTTCGCTCTTTACCACAATATCATCAATATATACCTCAATTGTTCGGCCGATGTGTTCGTCGAACATTTTGTTCACTAAACGTTGATATGTTGCTCAGGCATTCTTTAATCCGAACGACATGCGTTGCCAACAGTACATATTCTTTTCACTGCAGAATACCGTATTCTTTTGATCGTCCGGATGCATGGGTATTTGGTGGTAACCAGCAAAAGCATCCATGAAGGTCATGAGCTCATGGCCTGCTGTATTATCGACCAAATAATCGATATGCGGCAGCGGGAAATTATCTTTCGGTCATGCCTTGTTTAAATCAGTGAAGTCAATACACAATCTCCAAGATCCATTCGACTTGCGGACGAGCACAGGGTTCGCAAGCCATCTTGGGCATTTCACCTCTCGAATCAGTTTGTTGTCGAGCAACTTTTGATTTCACTATTCATGGCCGCATATTTCTCCAGACTGAACTTTCTGCGCTTCTGGATTACTGGAGTTTGTATTGGATCAAGATTGAGAGAATGGCATGCATGTTTTGGATCAATGCCAACCATGTCCTCATGCGACCATGCGAACACATCCAAGTTTGCTTGAAGATAAGCAATCATTTCTGTTCGAATTGGTTCAGGTAATTCCAAACCAATGAACACTTCTAACTCAGGTCTATTCGGGTCGATATTGATGGACTCCATTTGTTCGACAGGTGTTGCTTGCTTTCTTTTTTGTTTCCACCGAGGATCTTGAATGGACCCCCGGTGTTCGTCATCAACCTCCATGGGTTCGAAACCTATGCGAGATTATAGGTCCGTTTGCTCGTTCGGTGGATCAATATTCATTTGATCTAGGAGATCTGGGGCATGAGTTGCCACCGGATTACGTGGTTCGCAAGATTACGTGTTTAGGGATGCTTTCGTCAAACTTATGTTCGTCGGAAGATATTTAGGCGAGGCATTTACTCGCTGGCTTGACTCACCAATCTCCTATGTTTGCTCCATCATGTTGACGATATTTTGTTTTTCTGGTGCACATGATAGCAAACAATCTCGAGCTTTCTTCTGATCTCCTTTTACGCATTTACTGTTCCGTCTTGTGTTGGAAATTTAACACGATAATGTCGTAGAAACGAGGCGCTTTAAATTCTGAATAAAGCGGGCGACCTAGGAACCCGTTATATGTAGACGGAGCATTGACGATTACAAAATCTAGCATTCTAGTTCGTCGGATCTCCGGATTCAGAGTTGATTCTAACTCGACTCCTAACCTAATCATACCATAAGGTCAGATTCTGATTCCCAAAACCCATTATGGTATGATCACACGGTTCAATATAACTGCTCAAGTCCCCAACTTGCTTTTCCATCTGGTGAAGGATGTTGACGAACAAAATGTTCGCATAAGCTCCGATGTCAACCAGGAGGCGGTGCACCTTCAACTCGAGGAGACGAGCACTGATGGTTAAGGAGTCATTGTGGGGAGTTATTATTCCATCGAGATCGTCTTCTGAAAACATAATTTGGTGAGAGGGTGGCGTGCTAGCTGATGTGCTCGCCACCTTCACTTGATGGATGCTTTGCATGGCACACATCTCCATCTTTTTTTGTATGTTCGATAATGTTGGTGCCTGGTAACATCCACCCACTGGACCATATTCAGGACGTATCATGTGAATCTCTTGACTTTCTCGACCTCTTCCCACAGTAGGAGGCCCTCTTTTGGGTATTTCAGACCTCTTACGTGATTCTTCGGGATCACTGTCAGATGTTTGTTGAACTTTTACGTTTACCCCTTCGATCTTTATTTTTTTTTTACGTCGGGAGTCTCTCGCTTTCGGCTTTTTTTAAGGCCCCGGGTAAGACGATTATCTTCGTATAGCTTCCAAAGTTGGCGGAGTAAATCGCGACAATCTTCTATATTATGCCCGATGTACTCGTGATAGTTACAATATTTGGAAGCATTAAGCCGATGCTTGTCCATTATGATTCTTCTCGGCCTATCCAACATATCCCGATCTCTGATTTGGTTAAAGATTGTTTCCGCTGAAACGCCCAGAAAACTTCGTAGGGCATTTGCCTCTGCTCTTTCTTCGAATGGTTTGAAAGAGCCTCGGGGTTTGTACCGCCCTTCATTCATCACTTTCTTACCAAAAAATTTCTTAGTTGTAGGTTCCTGACCCAATCGTGATTGGGCGAGCAAATCTTGCATGGCTATGATTTTGGCCGCCCGCTCTCGGAACTCTGAATATGTGTTCGGCCAGTCTTGATGCATAGCCTTCCACATGTCAGTGTTTAGAGTCAGGCCCCCGACCACCGCGAGGATCTTGACATCCTCTTCAACTGAGGCTCCATCATACAAACATTTATCAAATCTTTCGATGTATGCTCGCTCAGACTCAACTTTTAGTTGGGAAAAATGCGCCAACCTTTGTTTTGGCAGCACACATGGATGAAAAGTGGGGACGAAATTGTTGTCCCAATTGAGCGAAAAGATGTGATAGGCCTTGACGAGCAAAGTAGAAAACCATCTATGTGCCCGATCACCCAAAGTCATGGGGAATGATCGGCCTTTGCGCGTCGGTGGCCCCATCGCGATCATAAAGTTCGAGTATTTCTTTGAGATGGACATGAGGGTCGGACTTCGAAGATCGAACATGGGAATTGGCGGTCGGGACTTCGCCACTTTCTCTTGTATTTCGGCCGCCATGATCGCCGGTGACAATGGCGAAGCGGTATTCTTGCTTTCGCCGAGGCGTTTTGGCGGCTACCAGGTCTACTGTAAACCCTCGATGGCTTTTGCATTTCCGCAAATTTGTGGGCGACAGACTTAGATCGGGGTTGTTTCCCATCATGAGGACCCGGTGGGTCATGCTCGTGATGGGCGTCCCCTTTCAAGTTCGTGCTTGACTACCCAATCGATGATGGATAAACAATTTTATTCCGCCGATTTTTTTGTTCGGCATGCGGATGATCATGAAGATCCGAATGTCTTTGGCATTTTATTGGTTGTTCCTTTCCTGGATCCTGCCGCCTATTATTGCCGATTCGGTCTTTGGCGGAGAGCCTCAAACATCCAAACGCTGATGGTCTAGACCCTTGAGGTTGTTCGTCATCAGACGTATCATCGGCTTTTTTATTGGCCCGCTTCGCAGTTTTCTTTTTAACTTGCTCGCTATCAGGTGTATGCGAGCGTCGCTCTTCATCATCTTGAGTTTTTAACTTAGCCAACTCTTTTTCAGTCCTCTCTTTCTGTGCTCGTAGCAAGAAAGTGATGGCCCTTGTTGTGGTCGCCGGATCATTGGCAATATCCTCAAGATTGGTAGTCTCCACTGCCTGATCTTTATGAGGCTGGCGCTGAGCCTCTTTCCGGTCATGAGGTCGACTTTGTCCCGACCTCTCTGTTTGTGTGTTCCTAGATTGAGGCATTATATTTCTTTTTTTTTTGCCTCGGCTAACTAAGGGTTTGTGTATGGGTTGGTTTTTTGGTGAAGCCACCCTCCTTCTAGCGCCAATTGTCGCGAGTCGTTTTATTTGAGGAATATGATGTGGCTAATTTGGGAACAACTCACAAACAAAACATGCACGTGTAAAATAAACTGTAAATAAGATGAATTTGTTGACCCAGTTCGTCAGGAAATGACTACTCTGGGGGCATACCAAGCCAGGATGTGGTATTGCGAGCTTTACACGTACAATATTTGATACACCTTATGAAGATGAATCGATACAAATGAAGATAATTTTGAGAGTTAGCATATGAGTGCTAGGGTTTCTGTATGTGTGGATAATCACTCGAATCTTTCTGTACCTCGCCTCTCTAGGGAATTTCTTGTGTGGGTGTAACTTTTTCTGGGAAATTTTTCTGAACCTCTCTCTTCTTATTTTTTCTTCCTTTTATAGCACTCCGACAAGCATGAGTTGGGTTGGCAAGCATGAGTTGGAGACTTTGGATCATGCTAGAATTCAGGTGATATTGCCACGTTTCCAACTTCGTCTTCTAGATTGATCTTTGCGCTTGATTATCTGTAAGACACTCTTTTGGTCGTCCAAATCGACCTTTTGCCCGTCTAGATGCTTTGTTCGCCCCTTTAACCATGTCAGTTTTATGCTGGAATACTATCCTTCTCGCGCATACTGAGCCCTCAGGATGTCTGGGTCTTCGGGATATCTGAGTGTCGAGCACTCTGACCCTTCAGGATGCCTGAGTCTTCAGGATGCCTGAGTCTTCAGAATGTTTGTGCTGCGAGCATATTGACCCTCAGGATATCTGAGCCTTTCAGGATATCTGAGTTGCGAGCATACTGACCCTCAGGATATCTGAACCTTTCAGGATATCTGAGTTGCGAGCGTACTGACCCTCCGGATATCTGAGCCTTTCAGGATATCTGAGTTGTGAGTTGCGAGCATACTGACCCTCAGGATATCTGAGTTGCGAGCATACTGACCCCTCAGAATAGTCTGAGCATTTTGGCCGTCTGAGTCCTCAGATTTGTTCGTGGCCTTCTTGACTTAGCTCATTTGATTCCTTCTTTCCTGATCTGAGTGGCGAGTATGTTTGTTTTGGGCGACAAGTGGCGAACTGGTCGAACAAACTTGTTTGGTCGACGGTTGGCGAGCACACTTGTCCATCAGACTTGATTATTTTAGTAAATATTATACGTGTCGCTCTTACGTGTTCGATTAATCCTGAATTATTATATCGAACACAACACATTTGATCATCAACAATAACCAATTCACAATAACAAGGCGGTCACTCTTACAAAATGATAAACAAGTAAAATAGCAGTTATTAGGTGATTGGTAAACAGGGTTTATACTTCAACTACTAAGAGATTCCGACAAAGGAATGAACTTTCTATGAGTTGGAACTCTCTGAATAACCATGCTAAGTGACAGTGAGGAGATGGATGATCCATTTTTCAAATTTATAAGATCTGAAAACTTCTAAGATGCTGCTTAAGGTAGATTTTATCTATAAGATTGAGGCAGAATTAATGAAGATTTTATTTCTTGTGTCAAAGGGAGTACCTTTTTTTATTATATTATGCTGATTAACTGCCATCAAACATAATAGAAACGCCAGATTGTTCTATCAAGCACCCAATTCTGATAATGGTACAACTTGGATCTTTTATATTATAACAGAAAAGAAGTATGTTTTTTGCTATTCCCAGACCAACAACTATTTACAACTAGGGTCTTACTATCATGGTAATAAAGAAGCCTAATGGAGTTGGAAACTCGGAGAAAAGCTTGTCTTTATATGTGAAACTGTCACACAAGAAATATCCCTGTTTCTTATTCCATCTTGTAAATTAACAGATGCTATGTATTGAGACTACAGAAAAACACAAACTGAAATTTTATAAGTTGTGACACAGTATCAACTCGGAGTAACAATCAAGCGAAGATCACTTAGGCTAGGCGAATTGCTGAAAGAATTCCGTCTCATCTAAAAGTCCGACTTTGTAGAGAGGTGAGGAAGTCAGAATTTGTAGAGAGGTGAGGAATTAATTATTTTATATATAGTTTCCTAATACTCTCCGTCACTTGTGGGCTGAGTTATCCTCTATCATTAGGAGGAAGAAGAGGCTCAATAAGTGCAGTTATCCTCTATCATTCGGAGGAAGAGGAGACCCAATATATGTATATATAATTTAATGTGAGTAGAATTTTGTTGTCGGCAGGGTTTCCCAGGACGAGGGCTTGAGCCTGGAGACTCTGATACTATGAAAGAATTTCGTCTCATCTAAAAGTTCGAACTTGTAGAGAGTCGATGAATTAATTCTTTTGTATATACTTCTCTAATAATTGCAACATAGCTGTGGTTTAAAGCATGTGGAAACTAAAAATTGCCGTATAATTATGTCTATTCTATATGGGATTGATGGGTATCATCTCCTCATTATGAACTTGATTCGAACTGTGAAACTTGCAATAGTGAATATTGAACTTTATTCACTAGCCCATGACCGTAATGAACAGAATATGAAAAGCTTCAATGAGAAACAATGAAAAATGAGTAATTTAAGGCTCTGGTTGAACAAAGTAAATATGGAGAACTCTATTCTTATTGTCTTACGTTGGAATGATACATAGGAGTATTTATAGTACCGGTGGAAATATCTAGACAAAGAGAATTCTAGAATACATAGGAACTAACAGACAATTAAAGACTTTGAGTAAAACTAAGACACTCATTAAAGGTGATGTTTCTACATTAATTTAGAAGCTTCAAGAAATCAGCTTTAACTTTCAACACTCCCCCTTAAAGCGATTTTTTTAAGGTCATGCCAAGCATAGTCCGCAATTTCTCAAAGGGTCTTTAGAAAGTGATTTTGTAAATATATCCGCGACATTTTTATTGCTCCGTACTTCAAGTGCAGAAATTACTCCGTCGATAATTTTCTCACGAATAAAGTGATGCTCTAGTTCAATGTGTTTCGTTCTTGCATGACAAATAAGATTTGATGCAAGCTTTATAGCACTCTGATTGTCACCATATAGTGTAGTGGATTTGAGAGTCTCCACGTGAACATCGCTGAAAGTCGTCGCAACCAAATACATTCTTGAGCTGCTAATTTAGTGTTGTTATACGAGCCGGGGGCGAACCCGAGTACCTAGTGTTCGAGATCGACTCGAAAATGTTATCATCAAGCTAGGCTCGAGCTCGCTCTGTAAGGTTATCGAGTTAAAATTGAGGCTCGGCTCGGCTCGGCTCGTATTTTTGGGGATTAAACTCGAGCTCGAGCTCGAGCTTGAGCTCGACTCGTTTAAGAAAACTAGCCAAACTCGATAGAGCTTGAGCTCGAGCTCAAAATTCTGTGAAGAATGCTTAAAATGCTGAAATTCCTTAAAAACACAACAAAAATATAATAGTACATCAGTACTTTAAAATTACTTAGAAATACCACATTATCCATACTTTAAAATAACATACATCACAGCTAATTAAACTATTGCAACAACAAGTTCATGAGTCTTGCTTCAACTACTACAAACTTCAAAAGTAAGTGCATCACACAACTAAAATATTACAAAAACTTCAACAAGAAGTCCATACTTCAACTACACCAAAGTAGATTCATCAATTACAACCAAAATATAACAGCAGCCAGTCACAACCAAAATATAACAGCAGCAAGTTCACGAATAAAATGGGAAATAAGAGATAATTCAGCAGCATCAACTTTGTTCAGATTCAGCAGCAAGTCCAAATCTTCAATCTTCTCTTCAATCTTGATCATTTCAGCATCAACTTTGTTCAGGAAGATCAATTTCTTGATGAGTAGATGATTCAGAAATATCAACATCCAATGATTCCTACAACAATAAAAATGAAATTTTATTAAATACAAATTATGAATAAATGTATGAAAGCAATTCAAGTGTATTAGAATATTTATTTCACTTACACGAGGCCTTGTTTTAATATTATGAAGATTGCATATCCAATCATTGCCACAAAGTAGCATTTCCACCGTCTCAACCTTCATGGAAGCTCGACGATCATCGACTATTCTACCACCAGCACTAAAAGTAGATTCAGAGGCGACACTTGTAACCGGAATAGAGAGAATATCACGAGCCATCATTGACAATATAGGAAACCTCAACCTTTCTGATTTCCATCAAGCCAAAACATCAAGATTTGCGGAGACATCATCACAAGAATACCTATTTTCTTCTAGATACACATCCAAATCTATTTTTTCTGGTGGAGTCTTCTCAATTTGAGTAACACTCATTTGAAACATTTCCTTACCCGTAAGAACATTAATCCCAAGTTTCATAGAGGTTGCCTTGCTGGTTGTCAAGGCCCTCTTATTTCGGCTTAAGAGCTGTTTTTGTGGGTCTCCGCCTTGAGAAGAGACATAAGCTTCAACATATTCATTATAAAGCTCATAAAGAAGCATTTTGATTTCAACAATCTTAGCCACAACTTTTACATCACCATAAATAATCGGAAAAACATGATCAACAAGTGTCATTTTATAAACTTCCCACTTGTGCAAGTTGAGATATTCAATCAGCAAGAATTTCAGTTTTGGGAAATTATAGTCGGGACACCACTCTTCGCCATGGAAGGCAAGCTCCTTCAGTTTCAGGACTTGAAGATTAGGCAATGCCGCGCCTTTGAGTGTTTGTACCTTGTTCCACCTTCTGAAGGTGGTGCTTTCTTAAATGGAAGAACATATCCTTTTGACAGAAAGAGACAGGGGAAGCCCCTTGCAATTCTTTGCGATTTCCCTTCCAAGATCCACCAAGTTTTCGGGGCACTCGTTATCGTCCCCGAACACCCAGTTACGTAGCAATGTCCAACTATCTTCTTAGAAAACATTAATATTCATAATTCATACTAGTGGCACTAAGAATATTAGTAGTTAAATTGAGTCATCGAATGGATTAGTTGAATCCTGACATTTCCAACACCTCGCATTTAAATGCACATCATTGTCCTAGATTTCCAAAATAAAGACGAACATGTACCAGAATTCCCAATGATAGTGATCATACTTTGAATAGATCAACTTTAAGTTAAAATTGCATAAACAAATTTCAAGCTACACTTTTTTATTTCTATCTCCGTGCCTAGAGACAAACAAAAAAACGTTATGTCCATCCTAACACAGATACACATAACCTACATTTCATGCATGCAGTACGAGAATTTAATGCAAAATCATTTCAAGGAGAAAAATGAGGCTAAATTGTGGTGTTTTCACTTTTCCATGTTCAAAAGTAAACAAACTCTCCTTTGAAATTTATTCATACTATGAAATACTATTACATTTATAAACTAATAACACTACTCTTATAAACTAATGTCTATAACATTTAATGTTATGATCTCAATTTATAAGTATAATGATATCAGTTGATAAATGTTGTTGTATTAGTTTACAAGTGTAGTGTACTATCAACAAGTTCTATTGAAGCCTACTCTAAAAACTAAAAAACTGATCAAGTGATAACAATATCTAGGAAATTTAAACCTCTACACTAAACAATATCTAGCTACATATTTTATATCTATCTCAATATAACACATAGAAATTATATATATTGAGATTTATACCACTATCTCATTTCTAGATATTTTATACCACTATCTCAATATCACTAAACAATATTTCAATATAACACAGAGAATTTATATTGAGATTTATAACACTGTCTCAATATCTAGAAATTAATAACTAAAAACAAGATTTACTACACTAAACAATATCTAGCTAAATATTTTATTTCCAACACCAAACAATATCTAGGAAACAAGAATCTCAATATAAAAATCCAAAACACAGATAATTTACCAATTTCAAGCTACATATTTTATATCTATCTCCGTGTGGAGGCAAACAAAAACGTTATGTCCACTAGCAAAACCGCATGTTGCAGACATCCTAATCCTAACACAGATATACATAACAATACAAATTATGCATTACGTGAATTTAATGCAAACTCATTTCAAGAGAGAAAAATGAGGCTAAATGGTGCGGATTGTAAGAAAAGCAGGAAATGGAACTTTAATCTGTAAACTGACAGTAGTAATTCAATGGAATTGGCATTATAAAGGAAATATATAAGATAAAAGGGAGATTTGATTGTTCATTAGCGTCCCTTGTTGCCTTATTACGCAACTCATCCAACGCCGCCGCGTACATCTCCAACTCCTCCACACCCTTCCCGTCAATGTTGTCCTCCCACCACTCACCGGTGGCGGCGGCGGGAACAGCCTTTCCCTTCTCCAAATCCAATTTCTCTTTTGCCTCGGCGTAATGTTTGTTATATTCCTCCATATTGAGAACCACCGCCGCCGCCGGCAAGTTCTCCTCTCCGCCACCGCCGCCGTATCTGAGGTAGCGGTCGATAACGGCGTCGGGCGTCGGGTGGCCGAACGAGTAAACATGCTTGTCGTTCCGTATCAAAATGACGGTGTGGGCCACGTCGTTTGGAAAACGTGACTTGACGGCTGCTTTTCTTTTCGATTTTTTTAATTTCAATTTTTCTCCGTCCCTGAGAAGTGAGATGTCCTCTTGCTCCCACTGCCACTGCCCTCATCGTATTCATTTCTTTTTTGTCTAAGTGAAAGAATAAATAAAAAATGGTGACTTTGCAAGCACTATATAGTTTAAGGCAAGAGAATTGAGTTGATGCCTGTTGCTGCTGATCTACCCCTGAGCTTCTGTGATGATATATCCCATATCCAGACAATAAAGTCACTAAAGTTTGTCATCGTGAATCCTGTACTCATGTTTGAAATTGCTGCCCCTGCTACTTTTTTTTCCTTCTCAGAATATCTTGAAAAGTTAACTCTTAGTGGCTGTGGATATCCTTGGAAAGACATGAATAAGATTGCTGAATTGCCACATCTTTATGTGCTCAAACTGAAATGTTATGCCTTTCGAGGGGAAAAGTGGGAAGTAAAAGAAGGGGAATTCCAGAACCTCGGATATCTCTCAATTGAAGACACTGACCTTGTGCAGTGGACAGGGATCCTCCTACGCCTCAAACGTTTAACAATTAAAAACTGCTACAAATTACAAGAGTTCCCTAAGCTCTCATCTGAATATCGATCTCCATTAGAGATCCGGCTAGTGGATTGCAACCCTTCAGCTGTGACTTGTGCAAAAAAGCAAATGGCGACCCACAATTGCAGATTTTATGTTGATTCTACATGGTTGGATGATAGGAAACATTCATAAGGTTAGCGATATTCACCCCTATTTCTCACTCTATCTCTATCTCTATCTCTCACTGGTCAATTACCCACGTTTGTCTAAATGTATGTGACTGTCTCGTTATACTTTTGGACCTTTTTTATAGTACTTTAAAACTCGAGTTCAATCAACAAAATTTGTCTGCATTTTATATATTGTTATTCATTCATATCATTGATTGATGTATTTCTTGTTCATCTCCATGCATAAAACTGTTTGCCATACTCTTGCTTGCATATTTATTTGACTGGGGACTGTAAATTTGCACTTTATATGACTGAAAATACTATGATTGTAAAAGGAAATAATTGATCCTTAATCCTTTACATTTTCCTGGCGTGAATTATGGAGACAAATACAAAAGCAAGTAAAATAAAATTAAAGGTTTCTATCTTTCTAACTCCCATGTTCATAGAAAATTCAAAGATTGATAGCTCATGGCTCATAGCATATGAGAGCTTATTCATTAATTACTAATATTTTCTCCCTCATGCACAGTTGAATTCTTCCAGAATGGCACATGCTAGCACGCCTTTGAAGAGAAGTGGATCGAATAATACCACATACTAATGTTATTTAAGTATTGAGTAATTTGGGACTTGGATAATGGTGAACTTGTTTACTGTTATTTCTGTTTTTGTTGTTTAGGATATCGGATGCTTATATGTATTTCCTTTTAAATTTATGGACTTGTACATGTTACCTTACGCAATATTCCAAGATTTGTGCATGTACATTGTTGATTTTGCGTCTTCGTGTTTCAAATGTTTACGAAATGATCATGTTGATTTTCTTCTTTTATTGTTTTGGATGTTGGATTAATCTCTTTTCATTTATTGACTTGTTTTTTGGTTTTTCCATAGTTCAAGATTTATGTATGGTATTGATCTTGGGTCTTCGTATTTCAAAGGCTTACGCCAAAGGGCACCCGCCCATTGCCTTTTTTATGTTGATTCTTCATGGAATAATGGAAGCTAGCTTCAAATCCTGACCGCTTATATGGGTCAAAAGGTTACCTATATATATATATTCATTGTCACGCTCACTCTCTTCCTTGATCTTTCTCACTGGTTACAAGACATCCCTACAATACGAGCATTCCCAACTTGTTTAAATGTATCTTTGTAGTCTGAATTCAAACTAAATGCTCTGGTTTTTCTTAACAATGTGAGCTTTCAAATTTTCAATATTCCATTATGTTACTATATTATCTAATAAGATCTAGGAACAGAGAAAAATAGAAAAGGTGGAAGGCACATAACTTTTGTCTTACTCTCTCAATTAAATTTACAAGGAATTCAACAATGAAAGTGTAGAGGATGACTGTTTAAGCTCGAACAAATAGTTTTCTCCCCCTCACAGGCCTTAGTGATCTGAACTGCATTGGGAGTAAGAAGATGAAAGCTTTGGAAGGGAAGAGAAGTTCTTAAATTTGATATGGAATCTGGTAATTCTATCATGTGTTTTTTTTAGGGTTAATTTTAAATAAATATACGACATTTTGGTCAAATATCAATTTAATCACGAACTTCAAGATTATTGTATTAAAGTCCAACCTTTGATATTGTTGCAAATCGATACACATTTTTTTCCTTCGCCCATGAAGAGGTGGCGTAGCTCACCGAAGCATGTGTATACTTGCCAATTAGGATGATACATATTAAATAATATTTTTTAATTATTTCACATCATATTACACATCCTCTATCATTAACACTTTTGAAATAAATTAAAACAAAAATAATAATTAAAGGAGGTTAAATCTTAAAAAAAAACAATTAAAATATAAATAAAAAAAATAAAAAACTAAACAATTCATCTTCATCATCCCTTCATCTTCACCCTTGTACCGCCGCATCTTCACCAAAAAAGTCAATTGGTTCTGCAAAATCCAAAACCCTCATAATCGCAAAACCACTGACTCCACCCCAAATATGAGTTATGTGAATTCCCAAAGTTGAATTTTGCACCAAAATCACAGAATCCCCAAAATCGCATACGCGAATTTGATTCAGATTTGCAGGAATTTTTTTTTACCTAAAATTTGCAGAATTACACATCTAATAAACAACAATTAAAATAAAATTAATTTCAAATTATAAATAAAATTTCTATACATTTCATAAAATTGATCGAATCTCAGTAAATAATTCACAAATTTAGTTTAAGGAGGTGGCCGGACTGCGATGAGAACAACAAGTGAGGGGTTGAGAGAGTGACAATAGACAATGGATGGACTAAGGGGGGGAGAGAAACTGGGGGATTACATTTAATTTTGTTTAATTTTAAAACATGGGAACATTTAATTTTGAAACATTGATGACGGGAATTAGTTTTTAAAGTTTGAATTTAAATTTAAATAATTTATTTTATTATATTTTATTTTTAATTCATCTTTTTAATATTTTTTATATTAATGATTTAGACATTTCATCTTATGTGTAGTCTAACATAACAAAAACAATAGTTTCGGCGAGCAACATCTTCTCTTCACGGCCAGTTTGCAACAATATTAAAGGTTAAACTTTTATACAATAATTTTAAAGGTCATGATTAAATTGATATTTGGTCTAAAGATCGTGTATTTATTTAGAATTAACCATTTTTTTTATTATTATTGATGTGTGTGAGCTTTCCTTCATGCGTAGTAGAAATATTTGCTAGGCTCTTGCTTGTATTTTTTAATTTTTATAAGATGATTTTGGAGCAGGGACTGTAGATTCTCTTAAATATCATTATTTATGATTACGAATGAAAATATAATGAATTCTCCACATTTCAGTAGAAAAGTGCAACGCAATTTCGATCCTATTCTTACCTAAATTCACATTAAAATAAAATAAAATTAAAGTGTAGAATGGCTCGGCTTATTCATTACTGACATCTTTCGTCTTTCAGCGCAGTTGCTTTCTTGAAGGATGGTGCATGTTAGCAGTGTTTTGATGCCAAGTGGGTCGAATAATATTGGATTGTTATACGTTATTAGGTTGTGTATGAAATCTCTCCGAATATTGGTTAAGGGCAGTATAATTATTTTGTATTAGGCCTTTTTTAATAAAATATTATGGGATGTATACAAAGTAGCCAAGAATCTGAATGACCTTTGCCCGTATGCTATTTTCAATGAGAAACAGTAAATTAATATACGCACATGAAGTTGTACATTGATTTTGCTTCCCTGCCCAACATCCATGGGAAAGCTCCAAATTGAAAATACAAAATGATGTTATTCTGATCGATTTGAGACTAAAATTGAATATTATCACATTAAGTTGACGACAAAATTTTTTATGGAATTAAAACTATAAAAAGTTATGGACCATTTGTAATTCAAACTCAACCAAACCAAAGATTCAGAGAAGAAAAGGTATTTTATAAAATTTATTGGAAGAGAAGTCATCGTGGTGGGGGGTGATGGTAAATTCATGTTGTGATTGTATTTTCTAAAGATGGGGTTGTGAATAACCTGGCTCAACATAATTTATTTATTTTTAAAGGAAAAGCCCAACATACTTAAAAGGCCCAGATATAAGCTTTTATTAAAAGCTATAGAATAGTAGCTCAGCCCACTTGCAAAATTCCCGACAGCATCCTGGGATTTCCCGCTCACTCTTTTCGTCTTCAGTTTCTTTTGCAATCTGAATCTGAAAGATGTCCATTGTTATATTCTGTAAATGTGGGTGGAATAGAACAAGATATTGATGAATTTGTAGAAAAGATGATGAGATGAAATAATGTTGCCATCCGTCAGCCCGATCCATTATAATTGATTACCTTAAAAAAAAAAAAAAAAAGTTAGCACACTGTACTAGATGGAATAACTGTTCCTTATATATTATCCTTACTCGTATATTTTGTTCAGACTACTTAAAAAATGAATTTCAACTTTTTTACGATGTTTCTCTAAAAAATATTGATAACTTCAACATTGGCGTGCTATTTTTTATTCTCTTGGGCCATGCCCATACCTATGTCAGTAATTTTATCTGCAGATATGCCAAAACTCATCCAATAATCTCATTTCACCAATGGAGTCCAAAAAAGAAAATTTCTGGTTTCAATTTTTCAATAGGTTGACGTACTATTGCATCATAATTTCATTAACAGATTGATTGATGCTTAGAAATTTGATTGAGAGAAAAAATGAGGGAGGAAGAGAGACAGAAAATGATGGAGAGAGTGATAGAGAGGGGGAGAAAGGGAGAGGGAGATGAGATGAAATCTCTGTCTTGTGTTTTCCTGAATTCTCTTGGCCTGTCAATTTTCTTCCTTCTAAATTCGTCTCGTGTTTCAATCGAACCACGTAGTCGTGCATTCCTTATATTTGCAGAATATGGTGTGACGGAGGGAGTAGAGCTTCTTAAATCCTTGGAGAAATTCAGAGACCGCATAGAGAATAAGACGATAAAAGCTGTTGAAGAAAAGATAAGAGACGCGACATGGGAATTGGAGAAAGCGCTTGATTCCCATGTTTCAGATCAGTTTCTTTCACAATCTGAAACTGAAAATCGTCCGTTGTTGTTTTACCTAAACCTGGAGGGAATAGAACAAGATATTGATGGCTTCGTTGAAAAGGTGATGAAAATGAAAAAGTTATTAAACCCGTGGCCTGAAGGAATGGAGTTTGAAATCTTTGGATTATCTGATCATTGTGGCTCAAGTGTAACCAGAAGATGGTTTATGAGTCGGTCCGCAACAAAAGCTGCTTCAATATCCTTGGGGATGAAGGAGGACTACATTCAAGAGTTAGAGAAGTTGTTGCCTGGAGACGAAGAAGATGATGGTTATGCTGCTCTAATCACGAGTGGTTTTTCCCGAAGCAAGTCAAAAGATCGCTTTAGCAAAATCAAAGACGAGCTTGTAACTTCGTGGATAAACCAAGTTGCTTCAACCTTTGCAATGGCGAGGGAGCAAGCTCTACGATTAGAGAACCCCTTGCCTCAAGATGATGATGATCTTGTTGATGCTATTCCATCAACAACTGAATCTGTTGTAAACATGGTTGGATTATCTGATTTCTATTGCAAAGTAAGAGATGATGTATGTATGAAAAATCCAGGAGCAGGAATTGGCGCTATTGTCGGAATGGTAGGCATTGGTAAAACTGCTATTGCTAAGAAGATCTTACAAGACCCATTAGTTTCCAGCAAATTTGAATGCCGCGTCTTTGTGAGTGTAGGCCAAAAAATGCAGCCGAAAGAAATTAAGCAAGCTATTCTAGCTCAAATTCCTGATGCGGACAAAATTTTGATGGAAGGAGAGGGAAATGTAGATGAGTATTTTTGCTTGAAATTCTCAAGGTTAAGAAATGCCTTATTGTGTTGGATGATGTATGGAACCGAGATCTCTGGAATACCATGATAAACCAAATATATTCGTGGGAACAAAGTTGGATCTTGGTGACTACTAGGATAAACGAAGTCGCAAGAAATCTTTATGGAGTGATTTATGATGTGCCACTCCTGAATAAAAAAGAAAGTTGGGATCTTCTTTGTGATAAGATTTTTGCTGAAAAGGGGTGCCCTCATGAGCTTGAGAAAGCTGGAGAGAGGATTGCTGAGAATTGTGAAGGTCTTCCTCTTTTGATCCTCGCCGTTGCAGACCTCTTATCTAAAGCTGAGAGAACACCAGAGTACTGGATTAAGGTAGCAGCAAACAAAACAAATTCAATTTTTGTGGAAGCATATCATCAATTATCTGAGGTAGTATATCCAAGCTACTCTGACTTACCTCCACATTTAAAAGCATGTTTTCTCTATTTGGGAGCTTTCCCTCAAAATGATGAAGTCCGCGTTTCCAAGCTCATCGGCCTGTGGAGTGCTGATGGATTTCTTGGTGTTTCATCATATGCACTTTTACAACGAAATGCGGGTGAGTTTTTACAAGAAATTGTGTCCGATAATGTTGCTTTGGGAACCCAATGGGGCGGCGTTAAGTCAAAGACTTAAAGCTTGCAGTCTTCATTCTGTGTTTTGGTATCTGTGCAAAAGAGAAGCTCGGAATGAAAAGTTTCTCCATGTCCTGAATAGTTATACCGATGCCAGTGTAGAAGGTATAGAAAGCCAACGACGTCTTTCCATTTACAAGAACAGCATATTTAGTATCAAAGACGCACGTGACTCAATTGCATCCATTTCAACTGTTCATTCACTCCTATGTACAGGTCCATATCATCAATATCAAGTACCTGTATGTCTGGATCTAAGGTTGCTCAAGATACTCGAAGCTCTTTCAATTCGTTTCTACGAGTTTCCAATAGAGGTAGTGAAGCTATTTCAGTTAAGGTACCTTGCCCTCACTTGCAACGGTAACCTCCCTCCTTCCATATCCAACCTTTGGAGCCTTCAAAGCTTGATACTCCAACCGCATCTAAACATCAACTCCTCTGTATCTCAATCGTCATATCTCCCCGAGGAGATATGGGACTTGCAA
The DNA here is from genome assembly GCA_037126765.1 of Stenogyne calaminthoides. NCBI lineage: Eukaryota > Viridiplantae > Streptophyta > Magnoliopsida > Lamiales > Lamiaceae > Stenogyne > Stenogyne calaminthoides. Next base: position 36,311,542 of record JBBCBC010000020.1, on the reverse strand, counting down.
GAATTGGAGTACCTGCAAATCATGGGAAGAAACCTACCAGATCCTCCTCCTGGCGTTGTCTTTAAAAAGCTCTTGATACTTTTAGATGTGGGTGCTAATACTTGTACCGAGCGTGTTCTTGGAAGCATTCCTAACCTTGAGAAGTTAAGAGTTCGAATTGAGTTGATGCCTAGTTCTGCTGAACCCCTGAGGTTCTGTGATGATATAAAATCCCATCTTCAAGCAGTACGTTCACTTCAATTTGTCGTCGTTAATCCTCAACTCATGTTTGAAACTGTTGTCCCACCACCTTTATTTTCTAGCTTCTCAAAAATTAGAAAGTTAACTCTGAGTGGTTGTGGATATCGCTGGGAGGATATGAACAGCATGGCTGCGTTACTCTATCTTGAAGTGCTCAAACTGAAATATTATGCCTTTCGAGGGGAAAAGTGGCAAGTAAACAATTACAAGGAAACGAGGTTTCAGAGACTTAGATATGTTTCAATTGAAGATACTGACCTTGTGCAGTGGACAGGAGAATACAGAAACTTCCCTGTTCTAAGTTTCATGGCCATTAAAAACTGCTACAAATTACGGGAGATCCCTAATGTAGTATTTGTAGGAGAGATCCAAGTAGTGGATTGCAACCCTTCACTTGTGGCTTGTGTAAGGAAAATGGCAGGCCCAAAACGCGATATTTTTGTTGATTCCTCATGGTTGAGTGATAAGAAACTTTCATAAGGTTAGCCATCTTCAACCCCCCTCTCCCTCCTCCCTTGGGGTGAATTTTTTTTGTGTCAAAAATTTTACATTTATACTTTAAAATCGTAAAATTTTATCATTTTGTCCCCTTTGGGATTCTAAAATTTCTTCACCCTTACTGAATGAAAATTTTCGCCCCCCTTGAAACAAAATCCTAGATCCATCCCTGATTGCATATATATTTTACTGGGGGCGGTAATTTTGCACTTGATATGATTAATGAAATACTGTCACATTTTTCAAGATTTCATTTTTTTTATCCTTCCTGCGCAGTTGCCTTCTTCCAGAATGGGACATGCTAGCAAGCCTTTGAAGCAATTCAAGCAGTGGATCAAATAATCCGACAGATTATATTTTAGTATTGAGTAATTTGGGACTTGGATAATGATAAACTTAATTGCTGTTTTTTATTGGTTGTGGAGTTTGATGCTTGAATTAGTGTCTCCTTTTAATTTATTGACTTGTGTTTCAGTTTTTTCATAATTCTGAGATTTTTGTATGGTTTTGATTTTATGTCTTCGTTTTTCAAATATTTATGGAGTGATGTGTTAGATGATGAATGAATAATTATTTTTGGAACTTTCTGCATTATAAGTTTTTGACATCTAGTTATAATAGGAATTCACAAGACCGACATCAAACATTAAAGCATTTCGTCTCATCTAAAAGTTCGAACTTGTAGAGAGTTGATGAATTAATTCTTTTGTATATACTTCTCTAAAAATTGCCGTATAATTATGTCTATTCTATATGGGATTGATGGGTATCATCTCCTCATTATGAACTTGATTCGAACTGTGAAACTTGCAATAGTGAATATTGAACTTTATTCACTAGCCCATGACCGTAATGAACAGAATATGAAAAGCTTCAATGAGAAACAATGAAAAATGAGTAATTTAAGGCTCTGGTTGAACAAAGTAAATATGGAGAACTCTATTCTTATTGTCTTACTTTGGAATGATACATAGGAGTATTTATAGTACCGGTGGAAATATATAGACAAAGAGAATTCTAGAATACATAGGAACTAACAGACAATTAAAGACTTTGAGTAAAACTAAGACACTCATTAAAGGTGATGTTTCTACATTAATTTAGAAGCTTCAAGAAATCAGCTTTAACTTTCAACACTCCCCCTTAAAGCGATTTTTTGAAGGTCATGCCAAGCATAGTCCGCAATTTCTCAAAGGGTCCTTTAGAAAGTGATTTTGTAAATATATCCACGATATTTTTACTGCTCCGTACTTCAAGTGCAGAAATTACTCCGTCGAGAATTTTCTCACGAATAAAGTGATGCTCTAGTTCAATGTGTTTCGTTCTTGCATGACAAATAGGATTTGATGCAAGCTTTATAGCACTCTGATTGTCACCATATAGTTTAGTGGATTTGAGAGTCTCCACGCGAACATCGCTGAAAAGTCGTCGCAACCAAATACATTCTTGAGCTGCTAATTTAGTGCTGTTATACGAGCCGAGCGAACCCGAGTACCTAGTGTTCGAGATCGACTCGAAAATGTTATCAAGCTAGGCTCGAGCTCGCTCGGTAAGGTTATCGAGTTAAAATTGAGGCTCGGCTCGGCTCGGCTCGTATTTTTGGGATTAAACTCGAGCTTGAGCTCGACTCGTTTAAGAAAACGAGCCAAACTTGATAGAGCTCGAGCTCGAGCTCGAGCTCAAAATTCTGTAAAGAATGCTGAAATTCCTTAAAAACACAACAAAAATATAATAGTACATCAGTACTTTAAAATTACTTAGAAATACCACATTATCCATACTTTAAAATAACATACATCACAACTAATTAAACTATTGCAGCAACAAGTTCATGAGACATGCTTCAACTACTACAAACTTCAAAAGTAAGTGCATCACACAACTAAAATATTACAAAAACTTCAACAAGATGTCCATACTTCAACTACACCAAAGTAGATTCATCAATTACAACCAAAATATAACAGCAGCCAGTCACAACCAAAATATAACAGCAGCAAGTTCACGAATAAAATGGGAAATGAGAGATAATTCAGCAGCATCAACTTTGTTCAGATTCAGCAGCAAGTCCAAATCTTCAATCTTCTCTTCAATCTTGATCATTCCAGCATCAACTTTGTTCAGGAAGATCAATTTCTTGATGAGTAGATGATTCAGAAATATCAACATCCAATGATTCCTACAACAATAAAAATGAAATTTTATTAAATACAAATTATGAATAAATGTATGAAAGCAATTCAAGTGTATTAGAATATTTATTTCACTTACACGAGGCCTTGTTTTAACATTATGAAGATTGCGTATCCAATCATTGCCACAAAGTAGCATTTCCACCGTCTCAACCTTCATGGAAGCTCGACGATCATCGACTATTCTACCACCATCACTAAAAATAGATTCAGAGGCGACACTTGTAACCGGAATAGAGAGAATATCACGAGCCATCATTGACAATATAGGAAACCTCAACCTTTCTGATTTCCATCAAGCCAAAACATCAAGATTTGCGGAGACATCATCACAAGAATACCTATTTTCTTCTAGATACACATCCAAATCTATTTTTTCTGGTGGAGTCTTCTCAATTTGAGTAACACTCATTTGAAACATTTCCTTACCCGTAAGAATATTAATCCCAAGTTACCCGTAAGAACATTTCCTTACCCGGGACACCACTCTTCGCCATGGAAGGCAAGCTCCTTCAGTTTTGGGAAATTGTAAACATGTTCAAGGCACATGAAGATATTATTGTGAACAGAGACGCGCCTTTGAGTGTTTGTACCTTGTTCCACCTTCTGAAGAACATTGTGGTGCTTTCTTAAATGGAAGAACATATCCTTTTGCGATTCCTTCTCTGCCAGATCCCGTAGACTATCGTGCATCCCACAAGATTTAAGTAGCCGCATACGTGTCTTCTGCCAATACTCTGCCTCCATACTCCCCTGTGAAAGTAATCCACCCATTACAGAAAGAGACAGGGGAAGCCCCTTGCAATTCTTTGCGATTTCCCTTCCAAGATTTCGGGGCACTCGTTATCGTCCCCGAACACCCAGTTACGTAGCAATGTCCAACTATCTTCTTAGAAAACATTAATATTCATAATTCATACTAGTGGCACTAAGAATATTAGTAGTTAAATTGAGTCATCGAATGGATTAGTTGAATCCTGACATTTCCAATACCTCGCATTTAAATGCACATCATTGTCCTAGATTTCCAAAATAAAGACGAACATGTACCAGAATTCCCAATGATAGTGATCATACTTTGAATAGATCAACTTTAAGTTAAAATTGCATAAACAAATTTCAAGCTACACTTTTTTATTTCTATCTCCGTGCCTAGAGACAAACAAAAAACGTTATGTCCATCCTAACACAGATACACATAACCTACATTTCATGCATGCATTACGAGAATTTAATGCAAAATCATTTCAAGGAGAAAAATGAGGCTAAATTGTGGTGTTTTCACTTTTCCATGTTCAAAAGTAAACAAACTCTCCTTTGAAATGATATTAGTTGATAAATGTTGTTGTATTAGTTTACAAGTGTAGTGTACTATCAACAAGTTCTATCGAAGCCTACTCTAAAAACTAAAAAACTGATCAAGTGATAACAATATCTAGGAAATTTAAACCTCTACACTAAACAATATCTAGAAAATTTAAACCTCTACACTAAACAATATCTAGCTACATATTTTATATCTATCTCAATATAACACATAGAATTTATATATATTGAGATTTATACCACTATCTCATTTCTAGATATTTTATACCACTATCTCAATATCACTAAACAATATTTCAATATAACACAGAGAATTTATATTGAGATTTATAACACTGTCTCAATATCTAGAAATTAATAACTAAAAACAAGATTTACTACACTAAACAATATCTAGCTAAATATTTTATTTCCAACACCAAACAATATCTAGGAAACAAGAATCTCAATATAAAAATCCAAAACACAGATAATTTACCAATTTCAAGCTACATATTTTATATCTATCTCCGTGTGGAGGCAAACAAAAACGTTATGTCCACTAGCAAAACCGCATGTTGCAGACATCCTAATCCTAACACAGATATGCATTACGTGAATTTAATGCAAATTCATTTCAAGAGAGAAAAATGAGGCTAAATGGTGCGGATTGTAAGAAAAGCAGGAAATGGAACTTTAATCTGTAAACTGACAGCAGTAATTCAATGGAATTGGCATTATAAAGGAAACATATAAGATAAAAGGGAGATTTGATTGTTCAGTAAAGGCTAAAATTTTAGTAGGTGTTACTAAAGATCCAGTAAAAATGGAGACTTCTCTAGTGTTATTGAAAAAACTGTAACAATAGTACTTCAAAATTTTCTGAATTTAAAAAGAACTAATATCTTTAACCAATTCATATGGCATTGGCAATGCACAACTTCACTTCCATGTACAATTTCTGTCCTAAGACAACCTCCAAACAACCTAATCTCACTACATAACATAGATTCATTGAACAACTCTATGCACTAAAAAAAAGATTGCAAAAAAAAAAGAGGCAATTCCACAATAAAGGAAAGAAAAAAACTGATGCGTCCATACAAGCAATTAAAATTGTCACTTATCACTTACCACTGCAAGAAAGCCAGAATAAAAACAAGTAATACGAAGCAAATAAAAAAAAAATATTAGGGGACTAGAACACTTCTATTACTGTGATTAGAGCCAAATATATGATTGCAAACTTAAGTTGTCATCATAATACACAAAATACCTCATTTTCCTCCTTCTGTAAAGCCTAAAGGCTACTGTTCCAACCTTCCAAAGGAAAAACTTAGGTCATCATAATAAAAATGTTCTGTAAAAACTTAAAGAGAAGCATGGATATCGCATTAAACTGTTTCATCCAACACCAAACAATAACTAGGAATCAAGAATCTCAATATATATATAAAAATCCAAAACACAAAGAATTTATTAGATCAAATCAAGTTTCAAAATCCCATAATCAAAACATAGTGCATATACGTACCCATTGGCAACAACTTATTAAATTTAAAATCAATTAGACACTCCCTAAGATTTTAACTAACAACTATATAGACATCTAAAGATTCTATATAATTAATGTAACATCCTAGAAAAAGAATAAAAAAACACCAACATAATAATTATTAATAAAAGAAAACACGAAACCCTAATTATATTACAATTAATCAAGTCGATTCAAACATGCTCTTGCCCGAACTCGTACCCATCCACTTGATTATTGATAAATCCATTCACAAATTCCGCCTCCGTGTCATCCAAACTCATCGGCGGCTCCTCCTCAATGAGCGCCGCGGGCAAAGGCGGAGGAAGCGAGTTGGATTTATTAATAACCATTAAATCTGTTGAAAATATTAGAAAATCCAATAATCAAAATAAAACAAGGAAAAGATAAAAACGAAGATCAAAGAAAAACCACTTGAGGCGTGCTTGAAATGCACTGTCCTTAAGGATTTACACTTAGCAATCCCCCAGGATTCAACAAGTCTTCTAGGATAAACCTAGGATCAGGAGCAACAGAATAATAAACCCAGCAAAGAGAATAGAAGAAAGACGGATTTACATAGCGTATGTTTTTCCCCATACGTTCTCAATAAAACATTATATTATATATATAAGTGTAAAAGAGATAAGTGGTGACTAATTCCACGCACAAAAATAGCAACAACAATTAAGTTGTTAGTCAAGACCATGTAAATAGGAAAAATGAGTAAGAAGAATTGACTGAGAATTTTGGTTGAGAGAATCACTCGTGAGTTGAAAGACGGGGATTATATATATTTGACTTGGTAAAATAAATAAAATATAATAAGTTTAAATCTAATAAAATATTTTATAAGTTTTTAATTATAAATCATTTTGAAATACAAATAATTTACAACAATCCCCACCTATTTCAAAATCATTTATAAAAACATTTATAAAGTCTCGAGGAAAAGATTTATAAAATGCAAAAATAAAATAAAAAAAGCTGGGTATCACAGGACTATGTAATGCATCGAATCTGGTGTCTTTTGAACTATGAACCAGACCTAGAAGAGATAAGATATAAACTACTAAGCATTGGTTAAGCATATAACTTCTATGAACCAATAACTTATTGTTGTAACTTAAATTGTTTATCCATCACATTACATGTGTTTATTTTGTTGCTCAACGAAGTTGTGCACGAATAGGCCATGCGTGTGCCTGGTTATTCATGAGTGCTCTAGAGACTTAGCCACTGTCTCATAGGAGCGGCCCCACTCCACACTCATATAGGTGAGTTCATCAAAGTATATTCTGCAAATAATATACCACCCATAAGGACTATGACTCATTAAAAGCTTTTAGCTTATCCTCCCAATTTGCAGTAAAGCACCACACTTATTTTAGAAATCATTTGCTTTAAAGCACTACACATTTAGGAAGGGATATAAATTAAGGTGTTAGCAGAACTAACAAGTGGCTTGTTATTACCCATATGAACCTTATTCATGGGATCTCCAATCACAAAGGTTGGATTCCCACCACTGTTAATTTTCAATTGGTTTGTCCCATTCCTCTTCAATTAAGACTAGTCAAATCATTTCATCTTCTACCAGCTGGTTAACCACTTCATTTCGTATACCAATATGTCTATTTTACCATTGAAAGTCTTATTCTTAGCAATGGTTATTGCTTCTTAGCAATCACAAAGCATCGACAACAGAGTGTCTGTTTCTCATCTAATTGAAATATAAGCTAAGCAATTTCTTAGCTTCATGGCCTCATTGCCAGACAATTTCAGAGTATAAAACTCTGACATCATAGTATGTTTAACAATTATAGTTTGTGCATCAAATTCTCAATAATTTGTGCAAACTCAAATTGAGCCACAAGATCACCTTGATATACACAACTATCTTCTTCAAGAGAAGTAAAGTCACTAGATAATAAACTTGATCACATTTCTCATGCCACTCATATAAATCTCATAATCTAAATTTCTATTTAGTACTAATTATTTTGATGTCCATTTGATGAATGAAAAGTTTGTAAAGAAAAGATAATTTAATTAAATCTCAAATGGACGAAATTATAGACACTTGCGAAACAGTGTGAAAATAATAAAGTTTTATTTTGAGTAAAACTATTGTGAAAATCCATTCACAACAAACAAGTTTACAACGTGATGATAAATCATTTAAAAACATATTTCAATAGAAAAAATATTTCAAAAAAATTTAATCATTTAAAATAATAATCTGAAAGGTTTCGGGATTCCTTCTCAATATGGTAAGTATTTAAAAAATCATTTGCAAAAATTATTTTCACTCACAATAAAGAATTATCTCATGATTCAAAGAAATATAAATACAAAAAATTCAACATTCTTTATCTCAACAATGTGATACCATCCAACACATTCAATCTCAACTATATGATACCATCCAACACATTCATCAACTCACGAAATCAGTACAGTAACATAATTTAAGCAAAGACAACCCCAAACTTTAAATATTTCAATCCGTAAAGTCTTAATGTTCAAGTGTTATATCTAAAATAATCTCATATCATTTAACCTCCTACGACAAAGGTTCAAACTAATTAATAAACAACAATATTAGGTTTCCAACATGAGTTCCAAAAGAATCAATTTCTCATGCTACATTTTAATTCTTTCAATAATTAAATAAGTCTGGATCAAGAGGAATAAAGTAAAACCTAATAAGCGTAATCGACAAATCATATGAACTTTTCATAGAGCCTTAAATATTGAAATTCATGCTCTGAAATCAACTTCACAAAATGCCTAACATAAAAGCCAAGCTCAATGATAATATTCCATTTGAGTGACGATCCGAAATTAATTGAAATATAAAGACATGCATCATGTTAATCTTTGATAAAGAATCTTTATATATAGCCAAATTCATAGGGTTCCATGCCTCTAATTAATGAGGTAATGAGGTGAAACGTAATATATTGTGTAAAGATAAAATCTGAGCAAATATAATTATTAAATGCATGACTACACAAACGTTCGCCCTAATCAGTATCAACATTCAACAATATCATCTCAAAGGTTGAGGGAGAAGCTATCAAGTTGGTTTAAACAAGAGCGAAGACATAAGTGTAGGGAAAACTCTAATTCTATTAACGCAATTAGAATAAAATTCGATGATGCTTTCTAAAGAACACGTAAAAGAATTTAAATGTAAAAGAATTTAAATTCTCAATAGAAAAACTCTTTTAGAAATCAATCAAAATAACGAGAATGAAACACCATATTTCGCGAGAGATTTTTATTTCCATTTTGTTTTACAAAATTTCTACTCTTAAAAGAAAACCCGCCCACAAAAATTAATAAGACGAATCAAATCAAAATAATAATATTCAATAACATACTATCGGAAGTAATCAATATTTAAATGCATAAAATATTCTAAGAAATTTCATTCAGGGTTACCTCAACCACAAGAATCATTCACGCATACCTCCAAGGAATTAGGGTTTATGACCATATCAATTTTTCTCCAACACCTGGCAAAACCTAGCGCAAAATTTCTCTTGTAAAGGACTAGTTATCCACTGCCGCTAACTTATCGCATAGTGCTACTTCGAGACAAAATTGTATTATGAAATGATTGAGAAACTGATCGAGTAAAATATGAATCAACGAGTACATGATGGTTATATAGATGAAATATGAATGATATTTGGTGACTGTAAATCCTTAAGATGGTTGGAAAATATTAGAAAATCCAACTATCAAAATAAAACAAGGAAAATATAAAAATGAAGATCAAAGGAAAACCACTTGAGGCATGCTTGAAATGCACTGTCCTTAAGGATTTACACTTAGCAATCCCCCAGGATTCAACAAGTCTTCTAGGATAAACCTAGGATCATGAGCAACATAATAATAAACCCAGCAAAAAGAGAATAGAAGAAAGAAGGATTTACACAGCGTATGTTTTTCCCCATCTGTTCTCAATAAAACATTATATTATATATATAAGTGTAAAAGAGATAAGTGGTGACTAATTCCACGCACAAAAATAGCAACAACAATTAAGTTGTTAGTCAAGACCAAGTAAATAGGAAAAATGAGTAAGAAGAATTGACTAAGAATTTTGGTTGAGAGAATCACTCGTGAGTTGAAAGACGGGGATTATATATATTTGACTTGGTAAAATAAATAAAATATGATAAGTTTAAATCTAATAAAATATTTTATAAGTTTTTAATTATAAATCATTTTGAAATACAAATAATTTACAACAATCCCCACCTATTTCAAAATCATTTATAAAAACATTTATAAAGTCTCGAGGAAAATATTTATAAAATGCAAAAATAAAATAAAAACGGCTGGGTATCACAGGACTATGTAATGCATCGAATCTGGTGTCTTTTGGACCATGAACCAGACCTAGAAGAGATAATGTATAAATTACTAAGCATTGGTGAAGCATATAGCTTCTATGAACCAATAACTCATTGTTGTAACTTAAATTGTTTATCCATCACATTACATGTGTTTATTTTGTTGCTCAACGCGGTTGTGCGCGAATAGGCCATGCGCGTGCCTGGTTATTCATGAGTGCTCTAGAGACTTAGCCACTGTCTCATAGGAGCGGCCCCACTCCACACTCATATAGGTGAGTTCATCAAAGTATATTCTGCAAATAATATACCACCCATAAGGACTATGACTCATTAAAAGCTTTTAGCTTATCCTCCCAATTTGCAGTAAAGCACCACACTTATTTTAGAAATCATTTGCTTTAAAGCACTACACATTTAGGAAGGGATATAAATTAAGGTGTTAGCAGAACTAACAAGTGGCTTGTTATTACCCATACGAACCTTATTCATGGGATCTCCAATCACAAAGGTTGGGTTCCCACCACTGTTAATTTTCAATTGGCTTGTCCCATTCCTCTTCAATTAAGACTAGTCAAATCATTTCATCTTCTACCAGCTGGTTAACCACTTCATTTCGTATACGAATATGTCTATTTTACCATTGAAAGTCTTATTCTTAGCAATGGTTATTGCTTCTTAGCAATCACAAAGCATCGACAATAGAGTGTCTGTTTCTCATCTAATTGAAATACAAGCTAAGCAATTTCTTAGCTTCATGGCCTCATTGCCAGACAATTTCAGAGTATAAAACTCTGACATCATAGTATGTTTAACAATTATAGTTTGTGCATCAAATTCTCAATAATTTGTGCAAACTCAAATTGAGCCACAAGATCACCTTGATATACACAACTATCTTCTTCAAGAGAAGTAAAGTCACTAGATAATAAACTTGATCACATTTCTCATGCCACTCGTATAAATCTCATAATCTAAATTTCTATTTAGTACTAATTATTTTGATGTCCATTTGATGAATGAAAAGTTTGTAAAGAAAAGTTAATTTAATTAAATCTCAAATGGACGAAATTATAGACACTTGCGAAACAGTGTGAAAATAATAAAGTTTTATTTTGAGTAAAACTATTGTGAAAATCCATTCACAACAAACAAGTTTACAACGTGATGATAAATCATTTAAAAACATATTTCAATAGAAAAAATATTTCAAAAAAATTTAATCATTTAAAATAATAATATGAAAGGTTTCGGGATTCCTTCTCAATATGGTAAGTATTTAAAAAATCATTTGCAAAAATTATTTTCACTCACAATAAAGAATTATCTCATGATTCAAAGAAATATAAATACAAAAAATTCAACATTCTTTATCTCAACAATGTGATACCATCCAACACATTCAATCTCAACTATATGATACCATCCAACACATTCATCAACTCACAAAATCTGTATGTAACATAATTTAAGCAAAGACAACCCCAAACTTTAAATATTTCAATCTAGGTAAAGTCTTAATGTTCAAGTGTTATATCTAAAATAATCTCATATCACGAACCTCCTACGACAAAGGTTCAAACTAATTAATAAACAACAATATTAGGTTTCCAACATGAGTTCCAAAAGAATCAATTTCTCATGCTACATTTTAATTCTTTCAATAATTAAATAAGTGCGGATCAAGAGGAATAAAGTAAAACCTAATAAGAATAATAAACTGATCATATGAACTTTTTCATAGAGCCTTAAATACTGAAATTCATGCTCTGAAATCAACTTCACAAAATGCCTAACATAAAAGCCAAGCTCAATGATAATATTCCATTTGAGTGACGATCCGAACCAGTTACTAAATATAAAGACATGCATCATGTTAATCTTGATAAAGAATCTTTATATATAGCCAAATTCATAGGGTTCCATGCCTCTAATTAATGAGGTAATGAGGTGAAACGTAATATATTGTGTAAAGATAAAATCTGAGCAAATATATTTATTAAATGCATGACTACACAAACGTTACGCCCTAATCAGTATCAACATTCAACAATATCATCTCAAAGGTTGAGGAGAAGTTATCAAGTTGGTTTAAACAAGAGCGAATACATAAGTGTAGGAAAACTCTAATTCTATTAACGCAATTAGAATAAAATTCGACGATGCTTTCTAAAGAACACGTAAAAAGAATTTAAATGTAAAAGAATTTAAATTCTCAATAGAAAAAACTGTTAGAAATCAATCAAAATAACGAGAATGAAACACCATATTTTCGAGAGATTTTTATTTCCATTTTGTTTTACAAAATTTCTACTCTTAAAAGAAAACTCGCCCACAAAAATTAATAAGACGAATCAAATCAAAATAATAATATTCAATAACATACTATCGGAAGTAATCAATATTTAAATGCATAAAAAATTCTAAGAAATTTCATTCAGGGTTACCTCAACCACAAGAATCATTCACGCATACCTCCAAGGAATTAGGGTTTATGACCATATCAATTTTTCTCCAACACCTGGCAAAACCTAGCGCAAAATTTCTCTTGTAAAGGACTAGTTATCCACTGCCGCTAACTTATCGCATAGTGCTACTTCGAGACAAAATTGTATTATGAAATGATTGAGAAACTGATCGAGTAAAATATGAATCAACGAGTAGATGATGGTTATATAGATGAAATATGAATGATATTTGGTGACTGTAATCCTTAAGATTGTTGGAAAATATTAGAAAATCCAACTATCAAAATAAAACAAGGAAAATATAAAAATGAAGATCAAAGGAAAACCACTTGAGGCATGCTTGAAATGCACTGTCCTTAAGGATTTACACTTAGCAATCCCCCAGGATTCAACAAGTCTTCTAGGATAAACCTAGGATCAGGAGCAACATAATAATAAACCCAGCAAAAAGAGAATAGAAGAAAGAAGGATTTACACAACGTATGTTTTTCCCCATCTGTTCTTAATAAAACATTATATTATATATATAAGTGTAAAAGAGATAAGTGGTGACTAATTCCACGCACAAAAATAGCAACAACAATTAAGTTGTTAGTCAAGACCAAGTAAATAGGAAAAATGAGTAAGAAGAATTGACTGAGAATTTTGGTTGAGAGAATCACTCGTGAGTTGAAAGACGGGGATTATATATATTTGACTTGGTAAAATAAATAAAATATGATAAGTTTAAATCTAATAAAATATTTTATAAGTTTTTAATTATAAATCATTTTGAAATACAAATAATTTACAACAATCCCCACCTATTTCAAAATCATTTATAAAAACATTTATAAAGTCTCGAGGAAAAGATTTATAAAATGCAAAAATAAAATAAAAACAGCTGGGTATCACAGGACTATGTAATGCATCGAATCTGGTGTCTTTTGGACTATGAACCAGACCTAGAAGAGATAAGGTATAAATTACTAAGTATTGGTAAAACATATAGCTTCTATGAACCAATAACTTATTGTTGTAACTTAAATTGTTTATCCATCACATTACATGTGTTTATTTTGTTGCTCAAATTTCGCGCATGCGCGAATAGGCCATGCGCGTGCCTGGTTATTCATGAGTGCTCTAGAGACTTAGACACTGTCTCATAGGAGCGGCCCCACTCCACACTCATATAGGTGAGTTCATCAAAGTATATTCTGCAAATAATAAACTACCCATAAGGACTATGACTCATTAAAAGCTTTTAGTTTATCCTCCCAATTTGCAGTAAAGCACCACACTTATTTTAGAAATCATTTGCTTTAAAGCACTACACATTTAGGAAGTGATATAAATTAAGGTGCTAGCAGAACCAACAAGAATTTAAAGAGAAGCATGGATATCGCATTAAACTGTTTCATCCAACACCAAACAATATCTAGGAAACAAGAATCTCAATATATATATAAAAATCCAAAACACAAAGAATTTATTAGATCAAATCAAGTTTCAAAATCCCATAATCAAAACATAGTGCATATACGTATTCATTGGCAACAACTTATTAAATTTAAAATCAATTAGACACTCCCTAAGATTTTAACTAACAACTATATAGACATCTAAAGATTCTATATAATTAATGTAACATCCTAGAAAGAGAATAAAAAAACACCAACATAATAATTATTAATAAAAGAAAACACGAAACCCTAATTTTATTACAATTAATCAAGTCGATTCAAACATGCTCTTGCCCGAACTCGTACCCATCCACTTGATTATTGATAAATCCATTCACAAATTCCGCCTCCGCGTCATCCAAACTCATCGGCGGCCCCTCCTCAATGAGCGCCGCGGGCAAGGGCGGCGGAAGCGAGTTGGATTTATTAATAACCATTAAATCATTAGCGTCCCTTGTTGCCTTATTACGTAACTCATCCAACGCCGCCGCGTACATCTCCAACTCCTCCACACCCTTCCCGTCAATGTTGTCCTCCCACCACTCACCGGTGGCTGCGGCGGGAACAGCCTTTCCCTTCTCCAAATCCAATTTCTCTTTTGCCTTGGCGTAATGTTTGTTATATTCCTCCATATTGAGAACCACCGCCGGCAAGTTCTCCTCTCCGCCACCGCCGCCGTATCTGAAGTAGCGGTTGATAACGGCGTCGGGCGTCGGGTGGCCGAACGAGTAAACATGCTTGTCGTTCCGTATCAAAATGACGGTGTGGGCCACGTCGTTTGGAAAACGTGACTTGACGGCTGCTTTTCTTTTCGATTTTTTTAATTTCAATTTTTCTCCGTCCCTGAGATGTCCTCTTGCTCCCGCTGCCACTGGCCCTCATCGTATTCATTTTTTTTTTTGTCTAAGTGAAAGAATAAATAAAAAATGGTGACTTTGCAAGCGCTATATAGTTTAAGGCAAGAGAATTGCAAGATTCACCTTTTATTTTTTATAAAAACAATGAAATTGCAAAGTAAAATTAGGGTGTGAGTTTTCTGTTGGGAACGTCACTATATATATACACTGGCGTGGAGCATATCTTAATTGTTAATTGATATGCATATAACCCTTTCTTAAATTAACATTTCAAGTTATTAATACTATAAGTTTGGATAAGTTTTTTAATTTCTATTATTTACATTGTTTTTATTGCAATGTGCTTATTTGTTGAATTATTATTTTATTTTTCAACCCTTTCTTAAATTAACATTTCCAGCTTTTTTTATCGAAAAAATCAATTATGAAGACCGAATAATATCATATCATATGGTTCATAATACTAGTACTAAAATAACTATGTAGACTTCCAATATTCACTCTTTCCATCGCAGTTATGCAGATTTAAAAAAATATCATTTTAAATTAAATATTTTAAAATTTTAATTAATTCAATTTATTTATAGTTATAGCTTTTATTATTTAATTTGTGTTAGGCAAAACTGCTCCCGTAACAGATGGTGAAAACCGTGGAAATTGAAATGAGATGAATTTTATTTTTTTTGTAATAACACAATAGAATGAATTAGATAAGGTTTAAAAGAATGATGTATGATACTATAAATAACTCTACATATAATTTCAAGATTTTAAAATAAAGTGATTTGAATTGATAGGGATTGATTCTCAATTAATGGAGGTAAGACTAAGATTATTAAAATTATAATATCAAATAATTAGAATTAAATACCATAAATAACTCTTAATCTAATTTTAAGAGATAAGGGTTAATTACCAATTAGCAGATATAAGATTTATGATTCAAATAAAACGAAAAGATTTTTTTTTTTTTTTTGAAACTCAAAGAAAAGAAAATTTTAAACATGAAAATTAGTTTAAAATCTTTTAAATTGGAAATAAATTTCCAGAAAAAAAGAAATATCGACGAATACATTAGCTGACCAACACGGTTTCAGTAAATTTGGTCCTTAATTATTGCAATAATTTTTGGGCCAAGTGATGTATTAATTAAGGCCCAGGCCCATCGTTCCGCAAAATTATGGGTTTTGGGCTCTACTAAAATAAAAAGGATGCATGCACTCAGAAACATAACAATTATTAGTTCAAAACTATAGTGCCCATATTGGTCGTATATGTATGGATGGGTAGGTCTTCGATGAAATTTATTTATAATATAATTAAATTTATACCATTATACTTATAAATTGATACATTTTCATTTATCAAGTGATACCACTATACTTACAAATTAATATTATTACACTTATCAACTGATACCATTACATTTATAAATTGAGATCATAATATTAAATGTTATAAGTACTAGTTTATAAGAGAAGTGGTATCACTTTATAAATATAATTGTACGTGTTTCATACTATGAAATATGAACAAGAGTCATCCTTAATTTGGTTAGTCCTGTCACAAATTGAATAATCCTATAGCTTTTAACATTTTGGTAAGGTGAAACATCTGAATGACGTTGATGTGATATAATCTAATTAATCAACAGAATGTTTCACCTACTACAACCGGATACTGGACCAAAATATCGAAAAATTGAAAGTTACATGATCATGAGACAACTACACCATTTCTGCTACCTACAAAGCTTTTGTTATGGATCTTGAATATTGGGAAACACATCTATCCACACAACTTGCATTAATGAACTCTTAAAACTCCCGTTACAGCTAAGTTTTTTTAAGTCAACTAATTTGTGTTGGGGCCACTCACCAACAGCTTAATATAAACAATGTTAATATTATATCATCTATGCGCGTTGGAGAATGGTCTATGCAGAAGCTGCCAACTTTATGATTAAATTTCATTAAAATTTACCAACTTGAAATAGAATATTCTGAAAAAACAAACACTTGCTGTTGCATCATAATTTCATTAACAAATTGATGCTCAAAAAGCCAAAGAGTTTTACCAGTAGCTGAAATCTGTTTGAGAGTGAGAAAAGTAAGATCAATCCAGAGGGATGGCTCTTGATGCCCTGCGTCCTCTTGACTTAACAATTCGCCGCCTGTTAAATTCGTCTCAGATTTCAATTAAATCCCCCAGTCAAGAAATGTTGGATACCGAGCAACACTTTCGAAGTGTGATGTAATTACTTTTTATTAGAGAAAAGGAGTAATTACAATTGACACTACAATCGTCAAGACTCAAACACTCAATTTTTATATGTGGAACACTTTAACTCACTCTTTATTTGGAGACACACCTCACACCACTCTTACTTCTTGACACTATGTCACGCACTCACTCTTTCTCACACACACTTTGTCACACTCTCTCACTTGCTCACTCACTTAGGAAGCATCTAATATTTATAGTGTACCTAAGAATATTCTAGCTTCTCCTCCAAAGTTCTATCTACTAATAACTTTGATGATTCTAGAAGAATCCATAAGCTTGTGACCTTTAGTAATTCTAGAATGATCTAGCCAATAATATACATATTAGATTATTCTAGTCACATTACATTTGCTTATTTGAGCAACTAGAATGATCCACAAATTATTGTAATGTGGATGCCCTTGTGTCTTCTTGATCATTCTAGAAAATTCCCAAAGTTGGTGATGATATTTTTCAATACTCCCCTCAACACCAACACCCAAGGACGCGTGGGAAACTTTTGCTACGCTATTCTCCAAGAAGATGTTGGGATTATACTGGAAAGTATGCTTTTTACTTTTGTATAATCAAAACTGAATTTCGGACTTATTTACTGAAATAAATTGTTTATCACTGATGCTTTAAATATTATCGAATGTTACATATATTTCTTTGATAATCGTTCAATAAGTAAATGCGTGTTACATTGTAGTTAATTTAGTGATACCAGATCACAAGAAGATTAAATTAACGGTCCCTTGTAACTAAAAGTACGCCATTCACGACCTAGATGGAAATGAACAACCCATCGTGAAAGGTTGAAGTGTAAGGCTCAGATTGACTTGTCTTGACCAAGAGATTACACTAGTGCATGGTGATGCTTTGAATAATAGGACCTCTGAGGAGGACAAATTCTTCATAACTGAACAAGGAAGAATTAGACCTCAGTGGTTCGTTATTTCTTAACCTTCGTCCCTTAAATAGGATCACGTGGGATTGGTAACTATTGCTTTGACTTATCATGGGTAGCGAATCAGTGAGATTCAATACTTTTTATCTTGGGCAATATTATTAGTCACATGTGATTGCTAAGATTTATCTGAAGAATCGTGTGCAAGCACGCTTGTTCGATTTGCCCCTTGGGAGGTTCATAAGCTTTATCATACCAAATCTTGCAAGTGGAATTAGTTTCCGGTATGGATAATAATGTTGAACCGTTCCTTGACCAAGGATAAAAGATATTAATTAATGGAAAGCTATTTCAGTGGCTTGAATTAATTAATGGGCTAGATAATCTTAAACATGGGAAATAATAACCGGGAGCCATATTGACTGTAATATGAGTTAAGATTGATAGTGCAATATTAATTATGTAGTGGGATTAATTAATATTTATGGGCTTGAATAATATTGTGACTCAATATTAGATATTCAAAGTCCATTAGAAGGTCCAATCTTAATTCTCCTAAAGGCCCCCTAAGTAGCCCAACATATAGTCCAATAACTGAAAAAGGTGATTAAAATAAAATAAATATTGTTGCTTATTTTTCCAAGTAATTTTCGAATATTATGGATAAGTTGGGAGAAAGATTTTCTTTGAATTTTGTTATGGAATGAAGATATGTATTCTTGGAATAGAAGATTATCTCATTAAATTCAAGAAATCTCCCACTTGGTTATTCATAAGAGAATTTGAAATTTTTGAAATATAGTGGGCAAGAAAGATTTTCTTGATTTTCTTGAAAAGATATTATGGAAGATATGTATTTCTTGAAATACAAGAATGTCTCATAAATTCAAGAAGATCCAAATCTTGGATTCTTGGTACCTCATATTTTCAAAAATATCCATAATATATGAGTAAGTGCGATTTTTGTGGAATATTATAATTATGGGAAAAAAAATATAAGAGATATATTCAAGATTTCTTGGAGATCAAGAAAAGATTTTCCCACATTGTTTTATCACAAAAATTTTGACCACCCTGTGCTCTATAAATAGGGGATGATTCTTTCATTCCCAAGTACAATTCCATGTGCTGGAAAAATTAGTAAATCCACAAAAGGTGGTGCAACATAATTTATTTTCCTTTTGTTAATTGTTCACAAGTGTCCTTCCACCGGATAGTCGAACAAGGGCTAAGGGAATACTTGGGAAGTTCTTTTGGTTAGTCTAATCAGCCACATCGTTGCCATCCCAAGAGGTACGTTCACGTAAACTAGTAGAATTCCGCATGCGTAGGTTTTACGTGAATTATTATATGCATGATATGTTGTTGAATTATTATTTGAATTAATATAGGATTAATTCATGCTAGTAATAATTATAAGAATTAAATTTGTATTTAAATATTCACCCCGTATAGATCTGTGCAACTTATTCTCCAACAGAAGAATGATGTGAGGCTGCAACTTCTTGAGAACGAACTTCTCTCAATTACACAAGGCGATGACAATAAACCAATACTTCGCCAAGGTAAAGTCTCTCTGTTGTGAAATCTCTACATTAGATTCTTCTGCTGGCATGTCCGACTCAAGAATTAGAAGAATTATCATTCATGGATTGAGGCCAGAATATAGAAGTTTTATTGCTGCTATACAAGGTTGGCCTACTCAACCCTCGCTTGTTGAGTTAGAAAATTTGCTAGCTGACCAGGAGGCGTTAGCTAAGCAAATTTCGGGATCCTCATCCAAGAATGACGAAGAAGCACTCTATAGTAATAAAACTAGAGGTCGGTTCAACAAGAATAATGACAGAAGAATCAAAAGAGACGATGATCCAGCTAATCGATCGAGGAGCTCTAAATCAGGGGGAGCTCAACAAAGAAACAACAGAGACGATGAATCTCAACAGAATAGGAGATTCTATGGCACGTGTTACAATTGCGGGAAGAAGGGTCACATAGCTAAGAATTGTTGGTCAAAGAAGAAAAACATAGAGGGCAATGCAGTCATGTCAAGTACGGGACGTACGAGTGATGATGAATGGGACATCGAATCTTCTTTCGTTGTGAAAGAGGAAGAGAAAGCTTTAACAACAACTGTCCCAAAATTGATCGACTACAATAATGATTGGATAGTCGATTCAGGCTGCTCTGATACCACTGTTGGGATTATACTGGAAAGTATGCTTTTACTTTGTATAATCAAAACTGAATTTTCAGACTTATTTACTGAAATAAATTGTTTATCACTGATGCTTTAAATATTATCGAATGTTTACATATATTTACTGCATAACTGTTCAATAAGTCGTACGTGTTACATTGTAGTTAATTTAGTGATACCGGATCACGAGAAGATTAAATTAATGATCCCCTTGTAACTAAAAAGTACGCTATTCACGACCTAGATGGAAATGAACAACCCATCGTGAAAGGTTGAAGTGTAAGGCTCGAGATTGGCTTGTCTTGACCAAGAGATTACACTAGTGCATGACCGATGTAATCGAATAGGACCTCTGAGGAGGATAAATTCTTGAATCGAACAAGGAAGAATTAGACCTCGGTGGTTCGTTATTTCTTAACCTTCGCCCCTTAAATAGGATCACGTGGGATTGGTAACAATTGCTTTGACTTATCATGGGTAAATAATCGGTGAGATTCAATACTTTTTATCTTGGGCAATATTATTAGTCACATGTGATTGCTAAGATTTAATACGGAGAATTGTGTAAAGCACGCTTTGTTCGATTTGCCCCCTTGGGAGGTTCATAAACTTTATCATACCAAATCTTGCAAGTGGAATTAGTTTTAGGTATGGATAATAATGTTGAACCGTTCCTTGACCAAGGATAAAAGATATTAATTAATGGAAAGCTATTTTTGGCTTGAATTAATTAATGGGCTAGATAATCTTAAACACGGAAATAATGACCAGGGAGCCATATTGATTGTAATATGGGTTAAGATGGATAGTGCAATATTAATTATGTAGTGGGATTAATTAATATTTATGGGCTTGAATTATATTGTGGCTCAATATTAGATATTCAAGGTCCATTAGAAGGTCCAATTTTAATTCTCCTAAAGGCCCCGAGTAGCCCAACATATAGTCCATTAAACTGGAAAAGGTGATTAAAATAAAATAAATATTGCTGCTTATTTTTCCATGAATATTTCGAAATTTATAGATAAAGTTGGGAGAAAGATTTTCTTTGAATTTTGTTATGGAATGAAGATATGTATTCTTGGAAAAAATTAGAAAATAAAGGGAGATTTTCGAAAAAATTAGAAAATAAAGGGCAAGAAAGATTTTCTTGATTTTCTTGAAAAGATATTATGGAAGATATGTATTTATTGAAATACAAGAATATCTCATAAATTCAAGAAGATCCAAATCTTGGTTTCTTGCAAGCCTTATTTTCGAAAAATCCATATATGTAGAGTAGGTGGGATTTTTGTGGAATATTATAATTATGGGAAAAAGAATATAAGAGATATATTCAAGATTTCTTGGAGATCAAGAAAAGATTTTCCCACATTATTTTATCACTAAATTTCGGCCACCTCATGCTCTATAAATAGGGGATGATTCTTTCATTCCCAAGTACAATTCCATGTGCTGGAAAAATTAGTAAATCCACAAAGGTGGTGCAACATATTTTATTTTCCTTTTGTTAAATCGTTCACAAGAATCCTTCCACCGGATAGTCGAACGAGGACTAAGGGAATACTTGGAAAGTCCTTACGGTTTGTCTAATCAGCCATACTATTTGCCATCCCAAGAGAATACGTTCACGTAAACTCGTAGAATTCGCGTCGTAGGTTTTCGTGAATTATTATATGCATGATATGTTGTTGGATTATTATTTGAATTAATATAGGATTAATTCATGCTAGTAATAATTAAAGAATTATATTTGTATTTAAATATTCACCCCGAATAGATCTGTGCAACTCATTCCCCAACAACTGGTATCAGAGCCACGGTTTCGGGCTCTGAATTTTAAATTGTAATTTAATTCGCAGACATTAAATTTGAAATTGGATAGTAGAATTGCTAGATCTATTTTGTGGTATCCAATTGTCATGGAATTTAATGTGTTTGTTTATGCATGCATATAACCGTGGTTTTTAATTCGATTCGCTCGATTCGCTTTTGCCTCGGAGAAAATCCACCGGGTAGATTAGAATTTGTTTGATTTGATCAATGTAATAGACTAGTCTAGATCTAGGTTTATTTATCTTTTGTAAATAAATTGTAACCGGATCAAAAACGAGGACAGAGACGAAGAATTAAAGGACGAAATCCGCAGAATCGTAAGTAGGCGGGCGTGTAGGTCCGCGAACGCGCTGAGGCGGGAGGCACGCGACGCAGACGCAGATGCAGCACGAGGGCGAGGCGAGGCCGAGGGCCGAAATGCGAGAATCAGACGCGACAAGACGGGCTAAGGCTCAGTTTCACGCGCAAGACGGCGTGAATTTCTGGCGTATGTTATTGAAGGAAACAAAAGAAGGAACGGGCCAGGGCGCCAAGACGGCAACGCAGGGCGACACGGGCGATGTGGACACGGGCGCGGGCGGCGACATCTGGCGCTTCGGTCGGGCGACATCGGGCTTTCTGGCGGGCGACATGGGCGCGGTCTGGCGATGCACGCTGCCAAGGCGCGACGGATGCGGTTGTTTCGGCAAGCGGCGGCGAACGCGGAGTGCATCCATTGCGAGCTACTTGGCGTGGCGTTCGAGGCGAGTTCTTTCGAGAAGATCGAGTGGGAGAAATTCAAGACGGTGTTTCTTCAAGATCAAGCCAAGAAAAATCAAACCATGACAATTGGATAATTCGTGCCCAATATGTTTATTTTTCTGTTTTGCTTGATTTATTTTGTGCTACCTTATGCTTTATTTAATTTGTTTAAATGTGTTTGCATGAGAGTTGCCAAATTAAAAATCTCAACATCAAAATCACTAAGTATGTTTAAATAATTAATTGACAATTTTATTTTGGATAATAAAATTGAATTAATTTTGACCTCCATGATTTATTTATTTGTGAATTCTTTTGGAGAAATTCCCCCCACGGGACGGTCAAAAGATAGCTTTCACATGAATGAATTCCAAGTGGATGATTGTGGGTTATTACTAGTGGCGACGATGACCCTCCCCACCAGGCTCGTTCAAAGCGAAATAATAATCCTGTATTTAATCATGGTTATTACTTAGGTATAAAATTGATATGCATATACTTCAAGTACTGTCTAAATTTTATATTGGTCAAGTGGGAGCCAACTATTAATCTGGATATTAAAGGTTTGTAACTGTTCTTGTTTGTAACCTGCTTGAATGTGTTTAAATAATGACCCACCCCACGTGGCTTATTTAATCTGTTTTGAGATGTTGGCTGATGCATGTTCATATTTTTTTGAGATTTTAATATGATGCATGTGATCGAATCTTGTGATATACTTGTGCTTTTGCATATAGTTATTTATTTCAGTTCAGCATGTCGTTACCTTTTAATCCACTTTATTATACTTAAAGTCAATACAATATGTATGGAAACTATATTGATTGGAAACGAAAATTATAATTGTCCTAACTGAACAAAAGCACAAGTGGATTTTTGACACACCAAAATTTAGATGAGCCAACTGACGAGTCAAAACATGTGGGACTCGTCAGATCACCTTGCGAGAGATGTCGTCGCTGAAAATGGTGGAGGGCAAACCCGTAAGGGATTACGTCCTCAAAATAGATGGCCCATCTGAACAAACTTGAGATTCTGAGTGCAGATTATGATCTGGAGACTCAGATGAATTTGGTACTTCACTCTCTGTCCAAAAAGTTTTTGAGCATTTTGGCCTCGCTAGCTAATTTGTTGCAAGCTTTTGGTCTCGGCAGAAATGTTGATAAGGCACCAAACTCAAGCTTTGAAGGCAAGTGGTTCGTCTCCATCTTCTAGGCCAAGGGAAGGTATGATAAAGAAGAGGACCAAAGGCCATAAGCAATAAAACTGTTGTTGCCAAAGGGCAATGGTAAGATGAGGAATGCTTGTTGTGTCAAGGAAAATCCAAAGAGGAAGTGCTTAAGCTGCGGTGAGAGAGGACAATGGAGGTTTTGCCTATTCCAACCCCAAAAGGGATGGAAAGAAAGGTAATTCTCACGCACTAGTTGTTAAAACTTGTTTAGCGGCGTATACTTCTCATTCGTGGGTGGTTGATACGAGATCCACTAATCATGTTGGCCTCACGGGTTCTAAATGATCCGGCAACTTAGTGGAAGTGGGATCCTCATCCGGGCTGACGTTATTTAAAGTAGAAGTCATTGCAATGCTACGTAAGTGGCAGATATTGCAATGCTACGAAAGTAACGATTATTGCAATACTACGCAAGTAGCAGACATTGCAAAGCTACATGAGTAGTAGTTGAAGCAGTGGGAGAAGTGCACCTATCTTTTGAAGATAAGTTTTTTTTGAGATTATCTTTATGTTCCCAGTTTTAGAAAGAATTCACTTTCAGTTTCTAAAATTTAATTAAAGGACACTAAGTTTCTTCTAATAAGAATGACATCATTTATTGAAATGATGAGTGTATCTGTTACAGGACATTGATGGAAAATCTCTATACAATTAACTGTGCACACCACTCACGAAATGCATCCTATAACACATCAACTATTTCCGACAAAAGAAAACGTGAACGAAACACTTCTTTGGCATCTAAGATTGGGTCATATAAATCCAAAGAGGATCCAAAGGTTGGTGAGAGACTGTTCACTGGAGCTTCTCCAAGTTGAACCGATTCTAACCTGCGAATCATGTTTGGAGGGTAAAATGACATAGAGGGCATTTGGAGCCAAGGGGAATAGGGCCAAAGAAGTGTTAGAGAACGTTCACACAGATGTATGTGGTCCAATGTCAACCAAAGCAAGAGGAGGTTATGAGTAATTTTATTGATAATTACTCAAGGTACGGTTAAATTTTCCTTATGAAGCATAAATCTGAGACCTTGAGAAATTCAAAGAATTTAAGGCTCAAACAGAGAATCATAGGGAAAAACGTATCAAGTCTCTACGATCTGATCGCGGAGGTGAATACCTCAGCGATGAGTTTTTGAACTACTTATCGATGAAGGATTGTATCGACTCATCGCAGACCAAACCCTCAACAAAAGCGGGGTTGCAGAGCGAAGAAACGAACTCTTTTGGAAATGGTTAGATCAATGATGAGTTATCGCGGATCTTCCGAAGTCGTTACGGGGTCATGCCTTGAAACAAAATGGCTTACATTACGAACTTGGTGTTATCCAAATCGGTTCCCAAAACTCCCAAAGTATTGTGGACCCCAGGCGCAAGCCTAGTATGAGACACATGAGAATTTGGGGTGTCCGCCCACGTGTTGGACAAGGAAGCCGATAAATTGGATCCTCGATCGTAATTAAAAAATTTTGTTTGTAGGATACCCCAAGGAACAAAAAGGGTGTATGTTCTTGGCAAACAGCAATGAAAGCCTAACCGAAAGTTTAAAATGGGTTCTATGTTTCATAATAGAGTGTGGGAACTAGTCGAACCACTTAATGGGGTCAAACTCATTGGATGCAAGTGGGTATATAAGAGGAAAATAGGGCCAGGGACGGGAAGGTTGAAACCTTTAAAAGCAAGACTAGTGGCGAAAGGTTACACTTTCGAGAAAGAAGGGATCGATTATGAGGAAACTTTTTTTTCGCCTGGTTGCCCATGCTTAAGTCCATTCAGTATTCTCTTATCGATTCTTTGCGCATTTCGAATTTAAAATCGGCAAATGGATGTCAAGGCGGCTTTTCCTTAACTAAGTCTTGATGAAGAGATCTATATGCAACAACCCCAAGGTTTCATGAAAGCAGGCCAAGAACACATAGTTTATAAGCTCAAGAGGTCCATTTACGGACTCAAACAGCATCGAGCTTGAAACCAATGTTTTGATCATGTTATAAAGTCTTATGGGTTTGATCAAAACGAGTTTGAAAGTTGTGTGTATAAAAAGCGTGTCGGAAGCTGCATTGGTATTCTTAGTACTATCGTAGATGACATTTCGATCATCGGGAACGATTTGAAGGTGTTATCGGGGCGTAAGGGCATGGTTTTTCAAAAGCAGGTTTGATATGAAAGACTTAGGGGAAAGCGGACACATCCTTGGGATCAAGATCACTTTCGAGATCGCAAGAAAATGATGATCGGGTTATCGCAAGTTTCATACATAGACCTTTGTCTTGAAATGATTCAAAGATGCAAGATTCCAAGAAAGGTTTTGTACCTTCGGGCATGGAATCCATCTATCCAAGAAAATGTCCCTAAGATTTAAAAGGAGATAGATGACATGAAAGGCATTCCTTGTAGCCGGTACTGTCGGAAGCCTTATGTATGCAATGTTTGTATGCGAGACCAGGATATCCGCTTTGTCGTGAGGCATGGTAGCAAGATATCAAAGTAACCGAGGAAAGGGCATTGGATTTACGTTAAAAAACATTCCGAAGTATAAAAAAGAACTCGGGATAGAATGTTAGGTTTATCATCCGATAGTCCAATCCCCATCGATTCTACGGACTCGGATTTCCAATCGGACTTAGATTCGTAAAACTATCCATTTTAGTTAGTGTGTTTCCATTTGGGAAGTGTAGCCATCAAATGGACGAGTGTGAAGCGTAAATGCATCCTTGACTCAACCATGGAAGTCGGGTAAGTAAGTAGTCGCTTATGAAGTAGTGAAAGAACCGATTTGGCTCTAGACTTTCTTAGTGGACTTGGATGGAGTTCCGAATTTGTCTAGCAATATTTGCTAGGGGCATTTGCAAATTCAAGGGAACCAAGAGTCCACGAGTCAAACAAGCACACTAAAGGAAAGACATCTTATACGAGAAATCGTTAAGAGAGGAGATATAGATGTGGCAAAGATAGCGTCTAAGGACAACCTAGCAGATTCATTCACAAAGGGTCTGCCTCTGAATACATTCGAGAGACATGTGGAAGGAATGGGTGTCATGACCGTTGCCAATCTGCATTGAGTATAAGTGGGAGAAATTATTAGGTTCGTGTAGGTGACATTAGATGTCACAGACTACACGAGACATGTTGTAGTATACTTAAAAGCAGACTTTGAGTATAAGTGGGAGATTGTTGGGATTATACTAGAAAGTATGCATTTACTTTGTATAATCAAAACTGAATTTTCAGACTTATTTACTGACATAAATTGTTTATCACTGATGCTTTAAATATTCTCGAATGTTACATATATTTACTGCATAACTGTTCAATAAGTCGTACGTGTTACATTGTAGTTAATTTAGTGATACCAGATCACAGAAGATTAAATTAACAGCCCCTTGTAACTAAAAGTACGCCATTCACGACCTAGATGGAAATGAACAACCCATCGTGAAAGGTTGAAGTGTAAGGCTCAGAGTGGCTTGTCTTGACCAAGAGATTACATTAGTGCATGACTGATATACTGAATAGGACCTGGGGAGGATAAATTCTTTAATCCGAACAAGGAAGAATTAGACCTCAGTGGTTCGTTATTTCTTAACCTTCGTCCCCTTAAATAGGATCACGTGGGATTGGTAACTATTGCTTTGACTTATCATGGGTAGCGAATCAGTGAGATTGAATACTTTTTATCTTGGGCAATATTATTAGTCACATGTGATTGCTAAGATTTAATACGGAGAATCGGTGCAAGCAACTTTTTGTTCGATTTGCCCCCCCTTGGGAGGTTCATAAACTTTATCATACCAAATCTTGCAAGTGGAATTAGTTTAGGTATGGATAATAATGTTGAACCGTTCCTTGACCAAGGATAAAAATATTAATTAATGGAAAGCTATTTCGGTGGCTTGAATTAATTAATGGGCTAGATAATCTTAAACACGGGAAATAATGGTGGAGCTATATTGGTATGTAATATGGGTTAAGATGGATAGTGCAATATTAATTATATGCAATGGGATTAATTAATATTTATGGGCTTGAATTATATTGTGGCTCAATATTAGATATTCAAGGTCCATTAGAAGGTCCAATCTTTATTCTCCTAAAGGCCCCCTGAGTAGCCCAATATATAGTACATTAACTGAAAAAGTGATTAAAATATAAATATTGTTGCTTCTTTTTTCATGAATATTTCGAAATTTATAGATAAAGTTGGGAGAAAGATTTTCTTTGAATTTTGTTATGGAATGAAGATATGTATTCTTGGAATACAAGATTATCTCATTAAATTCAAGAAATCTCCCACTTGGGTATCTATAAGGAGATTTTCGAAAAAATTAGAAAATAAAGGGCAAGAAAGATTTTCTTGATTTTCTTGAAAAGATATTATGGAAGATATGTATTTCTTGAAATACAAGAATATCTCATAAATTCAAGAAGATCCAAATCTTGGTTTCTTGCAAGCCTTATTTTCGAAAAAATCCATATATGTAGAGTAGGTGGGATTTTTATGGAATATTATAATTATGGGAAAAAGAATATAAGAGATATATTCAAGATTTCTTGGAGATCAAGAAAAGATTTTCCCACATTATTTTATCACTAAATTTTCGACCACCTCATGCTCTATAAATAGGGGATGATTGTTTCATTCCCAAGTACAATTCCATGTGCTGGAAAAATTAGTAAATCCACAAAGGTGGTGCAACATATTTTATTTTCCTTTTGTTTAAACGTTCACAAGAATCCTTCCACCGGATAGTCGAACGAGGACTAAGGGAATACTTGGGAAGTCCTTACGGTTAGTCTAATCACCATCTTCATTGCCATCCCAAGAGGAATGCGTTCACGTAAACTCGTAGTATTCGCATCGTGAGGTTTTACGTGAATTATTATATGCATGATATGTTGTTGGATTATTATTTGAATTAATATAGGATTAATTCAAGCTAGTAATAATTAAAGAATTAAATTTGTATTTAAATATTCACCCCGAATAGATCTGTGCAACATATTCCCCAACAACTGGTATCAGAGCCACGGTTTCGGGCTCTGAATTTTTTAAATTGTAATTTAATTCGTTGGCATTAAATTTGAAATTGGATAGTAGAATTGCTAGATCTATTTTGCAGGTATCCAATTGTCATGGAATTTAATGTGTTTATGCACGCATATAAACCGTGGTTTTAATTCGATTTGTTGGATTCGCTTTTGTCCTCGTGAGAAAATCCACCAGTAGATTAGAATTTGTTTTATTTGATCAATGTAATAGACTAGTCTAGATCTAGGTTTATTTTTTTTTTTTGTAAATTAATTGTGTAGGGACAAAAATGGCGGGGACGAGACTTAAGAATTAAAGCGACGTAATCCTTTAACCCGGGCGTGAAGAGGCATGGCGCTGCCTACCGGGCACGACGGGCGCAGGCGAAGGCCGAGGCGCCGAGAGCCCCGAGGAATGTGCCGCGCGATGGGCGGGGCGCAAAGCGGGGCACGCGCACCGCGGCGCGATCGGGCCGAAGCGGGAAGCGGACGCGCCGCACGCGTTGTACTGCGGGATGGCGCCGAGGTCGCGACAGCGGACAAGTGCTGGGCGGTCGCGCGGCGGATACGCTGCCGCCGTCGCCGAGGATCGTTGTTGCGCCGAGGCATCGGCGGGGCCCGCCGGGCCAGCAAGGTCGCCGAGGTGCCAAGGTCTAGGCTAAGCGCTACGGACGGGGATCTTGACATCCGTCCAAGGAGCCGCCATGGCGTGGCGTTCGAGACGGAGTATTTTTTCGAGACGATCGAGTGGGAGAAATTCGAGATGGTGTTTCTTTAAGATCAAGCCAAGAAAAAATCAAACCATGACAATTGGATAATTTGTGCCCAATATGTTTATTTTTTACATTTTTTGCTTGATTTTTTTTTGTGCTATCTTATGCTTTATTTAATTTGTTTAAATGTGTTTGCATGAGAGTTGCCCAAATGGAAAAATCTCACCTTCAAAATTACTAAGTATGTTTATATAATTAATTGACAATTTTATTAGGATAATAAAATTGAATTAATTTTTGACCTCCATGATTTATTTATTTGTGAATTCTTTTGGAGAAATTCCCTACGGGACGGTCAAAAGATAGCTTTCACATGAATGAATTCCAAACGGATGATTGTGTGTTATTACTAGTGGCGGCGATGACCCCCCCACGAGGGCTCGTTCAAAGCGAAATAATAATCTGTATTTAATCATGGTTATTACTTAGGTATAAAATTGATATGCATATACTTCCCGAAGTCCCCTGTCAATTTTATATTGGTCAAGTGGGAGCCAACTATTAATCTGGATATTAAAGGTTTGTAATCGTTCTTGTTTGTAACTTTCTTGAATGTGTTTAAATAATGACCCACCCCACGCGTGGCTTATTTAAAACTGTTTTGAGATGTTGGGTGATGCATGTTCATATTTTTTTGAGATTTTAATATGATGCATGTGATCGAACCTTGTGATATATTTGTGCTTATGCATGTTATTATTTATTTCGAGTTCATCATGTCGCAACCTTTTAATCCTTTGTTATATACACTCAAAGAACACCAATTAACCGGAGAAAACTATAATATTTGGAAATGAAATATGAGCTTTGTCTTTGTCTACGACAAAAAACATTATTGGATTCTTGATGTACCCAAGCCACTTAAGCCTACTGATGAATCAACTGATGCGGCAAGACATGAGTATAATATATGGGAGCAAGTCAATGAACCCATGAAACGTGTAATCTTGACTTCACTGTCTGATGATTTGAAACACATTCATGAAGGTGTTGAGTCCGCTGCGGAAATTATGCAAAGTCTTGAAGAAATATTTTTAACAAAAGACCGCATGATCGATTAGTTTAAAAATGACGACGCGTAATTTAGGCCGAAAATGGCCGAGGAACACAGAAAGGAGCATGTTCTCAGAGTCAAACTCCATTTTCTAAAACTGGCTTATCTCGGAACTAAGTATTGTGATGAGGCCCAAATCGAATTTCTTTTGCTTACTCTGCCAAGGAGCTTCGATGGATTTTACTGTGGTTTTGTGATGAGTGATCACATGTTTACTATGGATAATCTACAAGAAGCCTTGGAGAAAGTGGAGAAGCATTTAGGAAAGAAAGATGAAGCATTGGTGACCAAAAAAGTCTTTTCTCGAGATCAAGGCGAAGAGAAGGCAAGTCTCAAGAAAAAGAAAGTGGTCGAGAACCAAAAGCAAACTCATCACTAAGAAAAGTGAAAAAGACGGTTAGGCTGGTTGGGTGTCAAGAAAGGACCAAAAGGAATATGTTTTAATTATGGGAGAAAGGACATTGGAGGTCGACTGTTCCAATCCCAAAAGGAAAGGAAAGAAAGGTAATCCTCACTCACTAGTTGTTGAAACTTGTTTAGCGGCGTATGCCTCCCATTTATGGGTGGTGGATCTGAGGATCCACTTGATCATGTTTGTTTCACATTACAGGGGTTCAAACGGACCCGAAAACTAAGTGGAAGTGAGATCCTCATCACACCGGGCGATCTTCGAGAGTGGCGGTGAAGCGATGGGAGAAGTGCATCTGTCTTTTGAAGAGCGAGTTTTAATTTTAAGAGATGTTCATGACGTCCGAGTTTTAGAAAAGAATTTGATTTCAGGTTTCTAAACTTTTCATGATGGATATTCGGTTACTTTTAATAAAGTTGTTACCATTTCTCTTTTTGATAAATTTATCGTCATGGAGCGTTGGCGAATAATCTCTATACAATTAATTGTGCACACCACTCACGAAATGCATCCTATAACACATCAATCTGCTTTCGAGAAAAGAAAAACGTTCATCGGCGTGAACGAGACACTTCTTTTGGCATCTAAGATTAGTTCATATTAATCCAAAAGAGGATCCAAAGGTTGGTGAAAGAGGCGGTTCTTTGGAGCTTCTCCAAGTTGAACCGTTTCCAACCCGTGAATCATGTTTGGAGGTAAAAAAAATGACCAAGAGGGCATTTGGAGCCAAGGGAATAGGGCCAAAAGAAGTGTTAGAGATCGTTCACACGGATGTATGTGGTCCAATGTCAACCAAAGCAAGAGGAGGTTATGAGTATTTTGTCACTTTTATTGATGATTACTCAAGGTACGGTTACATTTTTCTTATGAAGCATAAATCTGAGACCTTTGAGAAATTCAAAGAATTTAAGGCTCAAGCAGAGAATCATAGGGAAAAACGTATCAAGTCTCTACGATTTGATCGTGGAGGCGAATACCTCAGCGATGAGTTTTTGAACTACTTATCTGATGAAGGGATTGTATCCTCACCATCAGACGGAACCCCTCAACAAAGCGGGGTTGCAGAGCGAAGAAACGTAACTCTTTTTGGAAATGGTTAGATTAATGATGAGTTATGCGGATCTTCCCAAGTCATTCTGGGGTCATGCCTTGGAAATAGCGGCTTACATTCTCAACTTGGTACCATCCAAATCGGTTCCCAAAACTCCCAAAGAATTGTGGACCGGGCGCAAGCCTAGTATGAGACACATGAGAATTTGGGGGTGTCCGGCCTACGTGTTGGACAAGGAAGCCGTAAATTGGATCCTCGATCGAATTAAAAAGTTTGTTTGTAGGATACCCCGAGGAACAAAAGGGTGTATGTTCTATGGTCCCGAAGATCAAAAGGTGGTCATCAACACCCACTTTAGATTTTTGGAAGAAAGACTATATGAACCAAAGAAAACCCGGAAGTGAGATTACCTTAAATGAGCTTAGAGGGCAACCTTCGGTGCAATTGTACTAGATGATATACCAAACGACCACGTTTTTCACTGGAGCCGGAGCCTCGTCAGAGTGGGAGGGTTGTTAGACGGCCGAGAGATTCATGGGAATAGGAGAGTCCTCGGACTTGATTCGGACAAGAAGAATCGAGACCCATGGACATATGACGAGGCACTCCAAGATAAGGATCTGATTCTTGGCAAAACAAAGAATGAAAGCGAAATGGGTTCTATGTTTCATAATAGAGTGTGGAGCTAGTCGAACCACTTAATGGGGTCAAACCCATTGGATGCAAGTGGGTATATAAGAGGAAAATAGGACCGGGACGGGAAGGTTGAAACCTTTAAAAGCAAAGACTAGTGGCGAAAGGTTATACTTTCGGAAAGAAGGATCGATTATGAGGAAACTTTTTTTTAGCGTATTATCTTAAGTCCATCCGTATTCTCTTATCGATTCTTTGGGCATTTCGATTTTGAAATCGGCAAATGGATGTCAAGACGACTTTTCCTTAACGGAAGTCTTGATGAAGAGATCTATATGCAACAACCCCAAGGTTTCATTGAAACGGGCAAGAACACCTAGTTTGTAAGCTCAAAAGGTCCATTTACGGACTCAAACAGCATCGAGCATGGAACCAATGTTTTGATCATGTTATAAAGTCATGGATTTGATCAAAACGAGTTTGAAAGTTGTGTGTATAAAAAAGCGTGTCGAATCGCGCATTGGTATTCTTAGTACTATCGTGAGCGACATTCGATCATCGGGAACGATGTGAAGGTGTTATCAGACGTAAGGGCATGGCTTTCAAAACAGTTTGATATGAAGGACTTAGGGGAAGCCGGACACATCCTTGGGATAGAGATCACTCTAGATCGCAAGAAAATGATGATAGGCTTATCGCTGGCTTCATACATGATAATTCATCTTGAAACGCTTGAAAGATGCAAGATTCAAGAAAGGATTCGTACCTTTCGGGCATGGAATCCATCTATCAAGAAAATGTCCCCTAAGGCATAAAAAGGAGATAGATGACATGAAATGCATTCTTATGCTTTTTGTCGCGGGCTTTGATGTATGCAATCTTTGTGTCGAGACCGAATATTTGCTTTTTGCGAGGCATGGTGGCAAGATATCAAAGTAACCGGGAAAAAGAGCATTGGACGGCAAGTTAAAAGCATTCTGAAGTATCTGAAAAGAACTCGGGATAGAATGTTGGTTTATCAGTCAGGTAGTCCAATCCCCATCGGTTTACGAACTCGGATTTCCAATCGATTTAGACTCTAAAAATCTACCTCCCGTTAGTGTGTTTTGCATGGGGAAGGAGCCGTGACATGGAGAAGCGTCAAGCGTAAATGCGTCGCAGATTATACCATGGAAGCGAATATGTAGTCTAAGCGATGAGCGCAGGCCGAAAAAAAAGGTTTGGCTCAAGCACTTCCTAGTGGACTTAGATGTGGCTCGAATTTGCCCAATGAGAATCACTTTGTTTATTGTGACAATGTCGGAGCGATTTGCAAATTCAAGGAACCAAGAGCCCACAAAGTCGACAGAAACACATAGAAAGGAAATACCATCTTATACGAGATATCGTTAAGAGAGGAGATATAGATGTGGCAAAGATAGCGTCTGAGGACAACCTAGTAGATCCATTCACAAAGAGTCTGCCTCTGATTACATTCGAGAGACATGTGGAAGGAATGGGTGTCAAGGCAGATTTGCTAACTGCTTTGAGTATAAGTGGGAGAAATTATTAGGTTCGTGTAGGTGACATTAGATGTCACGGACTACACGAGACATGTTGTAGTATACTTAAAAGCAGACTTTGAGTATAAGTGGGGGATTGTTGGGATTATACTGGAAAGTGTGTTTTTTACTTTTTATAATCGAAACTGAATTTTCAGACTTATTTACTGAAATCAATCGTTTATCTTTCGATTCTTTAAATATTATTGAATGTTACATATATTTCTTTGCATAATTGTTCAATAAGTAAATGCGTGTTACATTGTAGTTAATTTAGTGATACCGGATCACGAAGATTAAATTGCGATCCTTGTAACTAAAAAAGTACGCCATCCACGACCTAGATGGAAATGAAAAACCCATCGTGAAAGGTTGAAGTGTAAGGCTCAGATTGGCTTGTCTTGACCAAGAGATTACACTAGTGCATGGTGATGCCTTTGAATAGGACCCTCTGAGGAGGATAAATTCTTGAAGCGAACAAGGAAGAATTAGACCTCGATGGTTCGTTATTTCTTAACCTTCGTCCCTTAAATAGGATCACGTGGGATTTGTAACTATTGCTTTGACTTATCATGGGTAGCGAATCAGTGAGATTCAATACTTTTTATCTTGGGCAATATTATTAGTCACATGTGATTGCTAAGATTTAATACGAAGAATCGTGTGTGCAAATACGCTTTTGCGATTTGCCCCCTTGGGAGGTTCATAAGCTTTTATCATACCAAATCTTGCAAGTGGAATTAGTTTTAGGTATGGATAATAATGTTGAACCGTTCCTTGACCAAGGATAAAAGATATTAATTAATGGAAAGCTATTTCAGTGGCTTGAATTAATTAATGGGCTAGATAATCTTAAACATGGGAAATAATAGCTAGGAGCCATATTGGTAATATGAGTTAAGATTGATAGTGCAATATTAATTATGTAGTGGGATTAATTAATATTTATGGGCTTGAATAATATTGTGACTCAATATTAGATATTCAAAGTCCATTAGAAGGTCCAATCTTAATTCTCCTAAAGGCCCCCTAAGTAGCCCAACATATAGTCCAATAACTGAAAAAGGTGATTAAAATTAAATAAATATTGTTGCTTATTTTTCCAAGTAATTTTCGAAAATTATGGATAAGTTGGGAGAAAGATTTTCTTTGCATTTTGTTATGGAATGAAGATATGTATTCTTGGAATAGAAGATTATCTCATTAAATTCAAGAAATCTCCCACTTGGTTATTCATAAGAGAATTTCGAAAATTTTGAAATATAGTGGGCAAGAAAGATTTTCTTGATTTTCTTGAAAAGATATTATGGAAGATATGTATTTCTTGAAATACAAGAATGTCTCATAAATTCAAGAAGATCCAAATCTTGGATTCTTGGTACCTCATATTTTCAAAAATATCCATAATATATGAGTAAGTGCGATTTTTGTGGAATATTATAATTATGGGAAAAAGAATATAAGAGATATATTATAATATATGCAAGTACGCTTGTTCGATTTGCCCCCTTGGGAGGTTCATAAACTTTATCATACCAAATCT
This sequence comes from Stenogyne calaminthoides, assembly GCA_037126765.1. Lineage (NCBI taxonomy): Eukaryota > Viridiplantae > Streptophyta > Magnoliopsida > Lamiales > Lamiaceae > Stenogyne > Stenogyne calaminthoides. The sequence goes on along the minus strand of JBBCBC010000020.1, from coordinate 36,275,425 downwards.
TGCAAGTGGAATTAGTTTCCGGTATGGATAATAATGTTGAACCGCTCCTTGACCAAGGATAAAAGATATTAATTAATGGAAAGTTATTTCAGTGGCTTGATTTAATTAATGGGCTAGATAATCTTAAACACGGGAAATAATGACCGGGAGCCATATTGACTGTAATATGGGTTAAGATGGATAGTGCAATATTAATTATGTAGTGGGATTAATTAATATTTATGGGCTTGAATTATATTGTGGCTCAATATTAGATATTCAAGGTCCATTAGAAGGTCCAATCTTAATTCTCCTAAAAGGCCCTTTGAGTAGCCCAACATATAGTCCATTAGCGAAAAAGGTGATTAAAATAAAATAAATATTGTTGCTTATTTTTCCATGAATATTTCGAAATTTATAGATAAAGTTGGGAGAAAGATTTTCTTTGAATTTTGTTATGGAATGAAGATATGTATTCTTGGAAAAAATTAGAAAATAAAGGGAGATTTTCGAAAAAATTAGAAAATAAAAGCAAGAAAAGATTTTCTTGATTTTCTTGAAAAGATATTATGGAAGATATGTATTTATTGAAATACAAGAATATCTCATAAATTCAAGAAGATCCAAATCTTGGTTTCTTGCAAGCCTTATTTTCGAAAAATCCATATATGTAGAGTAGGTGGGGATTTTTTGTGGAATATTATAATTATGAGAAAAAGAATATAAGAGATATATTCAAGATTTCTTGGAGATCAAGAAAAGATTTTCCCACATTATTTTATCACTAAATTTTGACCACCTCATGCTCTATAAATAGGGGATGATTGTTTCATTCCCAAGTACAATTCCATGTGCTGGAAAAATTAGTAGATCCACAAAGGTGGTTCAACATATTTTATTTTCCTTTTGTTAAATCGTTCACAAGAATCCTTCCCTTGGGATAGTCGAACGAGGACTAAGGAATACTTGGGAAGTCCTTACGGTTAGTCTAATCACCATCTTGTTGCCATCCCAAAGAGGTGCGTTCACGTAAACTCGTAGAATTCCGTCATGAGGTTTTCGTGAATTATTATATGCATGATATGTTGTTGGATTATTATTTGAATTAATATAGGATTAATTCATGCTAGTAATAATTAAAGAATTAAATTTGTATTTAAATATTCACCCCGAATAGATCTGTGCAACTCATTCCCCAACAACTGGTATCAGAGCCACGGTTTTGGGCTCTGAATTTTAAATTGTAATTTAATTCGCAGACATTAAATTTGAAATTGGATAGTAGAATTGCTAGATCTATTTTGCAGGTATCCAATTGTAATGGAATTTAATGTGTTTGTTTATGCATGCATATAAACTATGGTTTTTAATTCGATTCATTCGGATTCTTTTTGCCTCGTGAGAAAATCCACGAGTAGATTAGAATTTGTTTTATTTGATCAATGTAATAGACTAGTCTAGATCTAGGTTTATTTATTTTTTGTAAATAAATTGTAACTTAGGATCAAAAAACGAGGATGGAGACGAAGAATTAAAGGACGAAATCCAGAAGGCGTGCGGCGGCGTCGCGTCGTGGAACGCAAGCGAGCCAAAGCGACGTGGATGTGCGCAGGCGAGGCCGAGGGCCGAGAGAAGCCGCGAGAATCGAGCTTGCAAGATGGGCGGGCGCTTAGCAACGCGTCTGTGCACCGCGGCGCGAGCGGAGCGCCTGCGGTAAAGCGGACGCGGGCAAGACGCCTGTGGCGAATCGCTTGCTGGGCTGGCGGCTGGCGACACGGGCGCTTCGGTCGAGCGACATCTTGGCCTTCGGGCGACATCGGCGCTAGCGCTTCTCGGTGGCCAGATCTTGTGGCTGTGTTAAGGCGACGGAAGCGGTTGCTTTCGGCACAAGCGGTCGGCGAACGCGGAGTGCATCCACTGCGAAGCTACTTGGCGTGTCGTTTGAGACGAGTTCTTTTCGAAGATCGAGTGGGGAGAAATTCAAGGCGGTGTTTCTTCAAGATCAAGCAAGAAAAATCAAACCATGACAATTGGATAATTCGCGCCCAATATGTTTATTTTTCGTTTTTGCTTGATTTATTTTGTGCTACCTTATGCTTTATTTAATTTGTTTAAATGTGTTTTGCATGAGAGTTGCCAAATTAAAAAAATCTCAACATCAAAATTACTAAGTATGTTTAAATAATTAATTGACAATTTTATTACGGATAATAAAATTGAATTAATTTTGACCTCCATGATTTATTTATTTGTGAATTCTTTTGGAGAAATTCCCCACGGGACGGTTAAAAAGATAGCTTTCACATGAATGAATTCCAAGTGGATGATTGTGGGTTATTACTAGTGGCGACGATGACCCTCCCCACTGAGGGCTCGTTCAAAGCGAAATAATAATCATGTATTTAATCATGGTTATTACTTAGGTATAAAATTGATATCATATCTTTAAAAGTACTGTCAATTTTATATTGGTCAATTAGAGCCAACTATTAATCTGGATATTAAAGGTTTTAATTGTTCTTGTTTGTAACCTGCTTGAATGTGTTTAAATAATGACCCACCCCACGTGGCTTATTTAATCTGTTTTGAGATGTTGGCTGATGCATGTTCATATTTTTTTGAGATTTTAATATGATGCATGTGATCGAATCTTGTGATATACTTGTGCTTTTGCATATAGTTATTTATTTCAGTTCAGCATGTCGTTACCTTTTAATCCACTTTATTATACTTAAAGTCAATACAATATGTATGGAAACTATATTGATTGGAAACGAAAATTATAATTGTCCTAACTGCACAAAAGCACAAGTGGATTTTTGACACACCAAAAATTAGATGAGCCAACTGACTAGTCAAAACATGCGGGACTCGTCAGATCACCTTGCGAGAGATGTCGTCGCTGAAAATGGTGGAGGGCAAACCCGTAAGGGATTACGTCCTCAAAATAGATGGCCCATCTGAACAAACTTGAGATTTCGAGTGCATTATGATCCGGAAACTCGGATGAATTTGGTTTCACTCTCTCTCAAAAAAAAAAGTTTTTTGAGCATTTTGGCCTCATTAGCTAATTTGTTGCAAGCTTTTGGTCTCGGCATAAATGTTGATAAGGCACCAAACTCAAGCTTTGAAGGCAAGTGGTTCGTCTCCATCTTCTAGGCCAAGGGAAGGTATGATAAATAAGAGGACCAAAGGCCATAAGCAATAAAACTCAACTGTTGCCAAGGGCAATGGTAAGATGAGGAATGCTTGTTGTGTCAAGAAAAATCCAAAGAGGAAGTGCTTAAGCTGCGGTGAGAGAGGACAATGGAGGTTTTGCCTATTCCAACCCCAAAAGGGATGGAAAGAAAGGTAATTCTCACGCACTAGTTGTTAAAACTTGTTTAGCGGTGTATACTTCTCATTCGAGGGTGGTTGATACGAGATCCACTAATCATGTTGGCCTCACGGGTTCTAAATGATCCGGCAACTTAGTGGAAGTGAGATCCTCATCACATTGGGCGACGTTACGAAAGTAGAAGTCATTGCAATGCTACGTAAGTGGCAGATATTGCAATGCTACGAAAGTAACGATTATTGCAATACTACGCAAGTAGCAGACATTGCAAAGCTACATGAGTAGTAGTTGAAGCAGTGGGAGAAGTGCACCTATCTTTTTGAAGATAAGTTTTTTTTGAGATTATCTTTATGTTCCCAGTTTTAGAAAGAATTCACTTTCAGTTTCTAAAATTTGATTAAAGGACACTAAGTTTCTTCTAATAAGAATGACATCATTTATTGAAATGATGAGTGTATCTGTTACGGGACATTGATGGAAAATCTCTATACAATTAAATGCACACCACTCGTAAATGCATCCTATAACACATCAACTATTTCCGACAAAAGAAAACGTGAACGAAACACTTCTTTGGCATCTAAGATTGGGTCATATAAATCCAAAGAGGATCCAAAGGCTGGTGAGAGACGGTTCACTGGAGCTTCTCCAAGTTGAACCAATTCTAACCTGCGAATCATGTTTGGAGGGTAAAATGACCAAGAGGGCATTTGGAGCCAAGGGGAATAGGGCCAAAGAAGTGTTAGAGAACGTTCATACAGATGTATGTGGTCCAATGTCAACCAAAGCAAGAGGAGGTTATGAGTAATTTTATTGATAATTACTCAAGGTACGGTTAAATTTTCCTTATGAAGCATAAATCTGAGACCTTAGAGAAATTCAAAGAATTTAAGGCTCAAACAGAGAATCATAGGGAAAAACGTATCAAGTCTCTACGATCTGATCGTGGAGGTGAATACCTCAGCGATGAGTTTTTGAACTACTTATCGATGAAGGATTGTATCAACTCTTTACCGGAACCCCTCAACAAAAGCGGGGGGTTGCAGATAAAAAACAGAACTCTTTTGGAAATGGTTAGATCAATGATGAGTTATGCGGATCTCCCGAAGTCGATTTCGGGGTCATGCCTTGGAAACAGCGGCTTACATTCTGAACTTGGTGTTATCCAAATCGGTTCCCAAAACTCCCAAAGTATTGTGGACCGGGCGCAAGCCTAGTATGAGACACATGAGAATTTGGGGGTGTCCGGCCTACGTGTTGGACAAGGAAGCCGATAAATTGGATCTCGATCGTAATTAAGGTTGTTGTTTGTAGGATACCCAAAGGAACAAAAGGGTGTATGTTCTATGGTCCCGAAAGATCAAAAGGTGGTCATCAAGACCCACTTTAGATTTTTGGAAGAAGACTATATGAACCAAAAAAAAACCCGAAGTGAGATTACCTTAAATGAGCTTAGAGGGCAAACCTCGATTGCAATTGTGCTAGATGATATACCAAACGATACGCTTTTCACAATCGGAGCCTCGTCGTAGTGGGAGGGTTGTTAGAGCGGCCCGAGAGATTCATGGGAATAGAAGAGTCCTCGGGACTTGATTCCGGACAAAGACGGATCGACGACCCATGGACATTTGTGAGGCACTCCAAGATAAGGATCTGATTCTTGGCAAAAAAGAATGAAAATCGAAATGGGTTCTATGTTTCATAATAGAGTGTGGGAGCTAGTCGAACCACTTAATGGGGTCAAACCCATTGGATGCAAGTGGGTATATAAGAGGAAAAGAGGATTTGGACGGGAAGGTTGAAACCCTTTAAAAGCAAGACTAGTGGCGAAAAGATTACACTCGAAAGAAGGGATCGATTATGAGGAAACTTTTTTTACCCGTTTGCCATGTTTAAGTCCATTCGTATTCTCTTATCGATTTCAAGCATTTCGAATTTGAAATCTGGCAAATGGATGTCAAGACGGCTTTCATAACGGAAGTCTTGATGAAGAGATCTATATGCAACAACCCCAAGGTTTCATTGAAACAGGCCAAGAACACATAGTTTATAAGCTCAAGAGGTCCATTTACGGACTCAAACAGTCATCCAGATCTTGGAACCAATGTTTTGATCATGTTATAAAGTCTTATGAGTTTGATCAAAACGAGTTTGAAAGTTGTGTGTATAAAAAGCGTGTCGAAGCTGCATTGGTATTCTTAGTCTTATCGTAGATGACATTCGATCATCGGAACGATTTGAAGGTGTTATCGGGCGTAAGGGCATGGTTTTTCAAAAACGGTTTGATATGAAAGACTTAGGGAAGCGGACACATCCTTGGGATCAAGATCACTTTCGAGATCGCAAGAAAATGATGATCGGGTTATCGCAAGTTTCATACATAGACATTTGTCTTGAAATGATTGAAAGATGCAAGATTCCAAGAAAGGTTTTGTACCTTTCGGGCATGGAATCCATCTATCAAGAAAATGTCCCCTAAGGCGCAAAAAAGGAGATAGATGACATGAAAGGCATTCCTTGTGCTTTATTTTGTCGGAAGCCTTATGTATGCAATCTTTGTGGAACGAGACCGGATATCCGCTTTTTGCCGTAGGCATGGTAGCAAGATATCAAAGTAACCCCAGGGAAAGGGCATTGGACGGACGATTAAAAACATTCGAAGTATACGAAAAGAACTGGGATAGAATGTTGGTTTATCGGTCGAGATAGTCAATCCCCATCGATTTACCGGACTCGGATTTCCAATCGGACTTAGATTCGTAAACATCTGCCTCGGTTAGTGTGTTTCCATTTGGGAAGTGTAGCCATCAAATGGACGAGTGTGAAGCGAAATGGATCACCGACTCAACCATGGAAGTCGGGTAAGAAAATCGCTAACATGAAGTAGTGAAAGAACCGATTGGCTCTAGAATTTCTTAGTGGACTTGGATGGAGTTCGAATTTGTCAAGCAATATTTGCTAGGGGCGATTTGCAAATTCAAGGAACCAAGAGTCCACGAGTCAAACAAACACATTAAAGGAAATACATCTTATACGAGAAATCGTTAAGAGAGAGATATAGATGTGGCAAAGATAGCGTCTAAGGACAACCTAGCAGATTCATTCACAAAGGTCGCCTCTGAATACATTCGAGAGACATGTGGAAGGAATGGGTGTCATGAGTTGCTAATCTGCTTTGAGTATAAGTGGGAGAAATTATTAGGTTCGTGTAGGTGACATTAGATGTCACCGACTACACGAGACATGTTGTAGTATACTTAAAAGCGAGACTTTGAGTATAAAGTGGGAGATTGTTGGGATTATATCTTTGGAAAGTATGCTTTTACTTTGTATAATCAAAACTGAATTTTCAGGACTTATTTCTTTGAAATAAATTGTTTCTCATCGATGCTTTAAATATTATCGAATGTTATATATATTTCTTTGCATAAACTGTTCAATAAGTCGTACGTGTTTACATTGTAGTTAATTTAGTGATACCGGATCACGAAGATTAAATTAATGACCCCTTGTAACTAAAAAAGTACGCCATTCACGACCTAGATGGAAATGAACAACCCATCGTGAAAGGTTGAAGTGTAAGGCTCGATTGGTTTTGTCTTGACCAAGAGATTACATTAGTGCATGGTCGATATCTTGAATAGGACCTCTGAGGAGGATAAATTCTTGAGCCCGAACAAGGAAGAATTAGACCTCGGTGGTTCGTTATTTCTTAACCTTAATCCCCTAAATAGGATCACGTGGGATTGGTAACTATTGCTTTGACTTATCATGGGTAGCGAATCGGTGAGATTGAATACTTTTTATCTTGGGCAATATTATTAGTCACATGTGATTGCTAAGATTTAATCGAAGAAGAATGTGCAAGCAACGCTTTGTTCGATTTGCCCCCTTGGGAGGTTCATAAACTTTATCATACCAAATCTTGCAAGTGGAATTAGTTTAGGTATGGATAATAATGTTGAACCGTTCCTTGACCAAGGATAAAAGATATTAATTAATGGAAAGCTATTTCAGTGGCTTGAATTAATTAATGGGCTAGATAATCTTAAACACGGGAAATAATGACCGGGAGCTATATTGACTGTAATATGGGTTAAGATGGATAGTGCAATATTAATTATGTAGTGGGATTAATTAATATTTATGGGCTTGAATTATATTGTGGCTCAATATTAGATATTCAAGGTCCATTAGAAGGTCCGATCTTAATTCTCCTAAAGGCCCCCTGAGTAGCCCAACATATAGTACATTAACTGAAAAAGTGATTAAAATATAAATATTGTTGCTTCTTTTTTCATGAATATTTCGAAATTTATAGATAAAGTTGGGAGAAAGATTTTCTTTGAATTTTGTTATGGAATGAAGATATGTATTCTTGGAATACAAGATTATCTCATTAAATTCAAGAAATCTCCCACTTGGGTATCTATAAGGAGATTTTCGAAAAAATTAGAAAATAAAGGGCAAGAAAGATTTTCTTGAAAAGATATTATGGAAGATATGTATTTCTTGAAATACAAGAATATCTCATAAATTCAAGAAGATCCAAATCTTGGTTTCTTGCAAGCCAAATTTTCGAAAAAAATCCATATATGTAGAGTAGGTGGGATTTTTGTGGAATATTATAATTATGGGAAAAAGAATATAAGAGATATATTCAAGATTTCTTGGAGATCAAGAAAATATTTTCCCACATTATTTTATCACTAAATTTCGACCACCTCATGCACTATAAATAGGGGATGATTGTTTCATTCCCAAGTACAATTCCATGTGCTGGAAAAATTAGTAAATCCACAAAGGTGGTGCAACATATTTTATTTTCCTTTTGTTAAAACGTTCACAAGAATCCTTCCACCGGATAGTCGAACGAGGACTAAGGGAATACTTAGGAAGTCCTTACGGTTAGTCTAATTAGCCATACCGTTGTCATCCCAAGAGGTACATTCACGTAAACTCGTAGTATTCCGCATGCGTAGGTTTTACGTGAATTATTATATGCATGATATGTTGTTGGATTATTATTTGAATTAATATAGGATTAATTCATGCTAGTAATAATTAAAGAATTAAATTTGTATTTAAATATTCACCCCGAATAGATCTGTGCAACTTATTCCCCAACAAGTATAAGATGCATGTATCATATCATGTGATCATCTTTTTCATGATCAATGCAAAATGTCATATGTAATTTCATGTCATACCTTATTGGAGTTGTAGCCGTGGGAGGTGGTGGATACCGTAACATACATTCAATAATGCATGATTTTATTTTTTTTTTTATCAACATAAAAAGTAAAAAATTTAATTTTTACAAGTCTACAAGAACGTAGACCTGCTCTGATATCACTCTGTCACATCCCGATTTTTCGTAGGCCAAATATGCTAATTTAGATAAAAAAATTACAGCGAAAGTAAATATTTAAATATAAAAACATTATGAATGCAATAAAAACATTATGAATGCAATATTTATCTCCGTCACCATTTTATCTTTTCACCCAGCAAAATAGTTCACCTCTATTTCCTCCATTTTCACCAAAGTTTTATCCGCCCCCACTATTTTCACTTACAAGATGAAGCAAACATGATTCAAAGGCAAACATATACTAACAAATGCCTTTTTATCATCAGTTTTATCGGCTTCAGTGATCCATTTGCATCCAAATGAATATGGTTTGTTTGTATCCAAATTGACGCACACTATGGCACATTTGCAGCCGCCAACAAAGAAGTTTCCGATCAATTTTAGTGGCGGATGAAGCTTTCGACGGATGTAGTTTCTAAGAGTAGTGACATGAGTTAAAATCCCATATATGTTTCCTTAGTCAAGTTCGCCAAATAAGGCTTGCGTGTGGTTTTATTTAATCAAAATGATGTTTAATTACTTTTATATTTTACTATTTAGATTTTAAGACTTTAGATTTAAAAAATCCCTGAATTTAAAAAATCAATTGTTTAAAGTCATTTAAACCGAAAATAAACTCCTGTAAAAAAAAAAAAAAAACCCAAAACAAACAATACCCTGAGACAAAGAAGTAGGAGTAATAATAAAATAAAAGGTTCAATCCACACAGTTTCTATCTTTCTATCTCCCAAGTTCAGAGAAATTAAAATTCAAGGAACTGTAGCTCATAGCATGTCAAAGCTTAATTATTCCTTACTAATATTATCTCCCTCATGTACAGGTCCCTTCTTCCTGAATATGACAGCCTTTGAAGCAAAGTGGATGGAATAATACTACAAATTAATGTTATTTTAATATTGAGTAACTTGGGACTTGGATAATAATGGTGATCATTTGTTTTTATTGTTTGGATGTATTTACTCATGCCATATTTGAGATTTTTGCATTTTTTTATTTTGTGTCTCGAGTTTCAAATGTGTACTGAAGGAGATATGAAAATATGGAACTGATTGAAGGTCACTTGGTATGACTTGGGAATGGTGATTACAATGAGTATCATTGAGGGATAATGAATGCATTGATGATGGAACAATGGTTTCTAGTATGTCTTACCTAGAAGTCTTCCGATGATACTCTCCCTAGACTTGAAGAAATTGAGACGGAATAATTTAAGAGTAGGTCTCATCATGTGCATCCAGGTGCATCGTGCAGTCATAGTGCATTTTATAATCGTGCAATTTGTTATAATAGTTGCACGTTTTAGTATAAACAAGTTTAATATTTCAATATAACAAGTTGTACGGTTCTAAAATGCACTAATTCCATCTTCATATGTAAATTTTACACAAAACATCAAATTCCATATTCATTATGAATTTTACCCAAAACATCAAACAATATTTCGGTCAAATTTTCAAATTCCCACAAATGCCCAACAAAATTAAAACCCTTCAATAGTAGATAAGTAAGAAATATTTACCTTCAATAGCTTTCCTGGGTTATGAGAAGGAGATGCCGACTACGATCGACTAGTATGAACGCCGACTACAAGCGACTGGTATGGAAACCCTTGCGATACCAACTAACTAATGAAAGATTCGGTCGCAGGAGATGGGTAAAGAAGATGATTTTCATGACGGACGGCCAACAAATAAATTCGCGACGAACGAGACTTATACGGAGACGGACGGCCAAAAACAAATTCGCGACGAGAGTAAAAGTAAAAAAAAAAAAAAAATTAACATCTACTATTAATTTAACTATTTACTATTTTTTTATGTAATGAGGTTGATAATAACCGTTCGCTACAGTGATATGGGATTGAGATTTGATACATTGGGATTGAGGGGTAAAGAGTTAATTCATCACCCATTCATTTAGGAAGGACATTAAAAATGACAAATATGTTCTTTTCACAGAAACAAGGCAAAAAACTTCAACTGATTACAAGACAGGACATTTTGGTTCTTTTCCCATTATTTAACTGTTATGTACTGCCATTACAGCTAAGGTTTTTTTATAGTTAATAAATTTGTATTCGGGCCACCGCTTAGGAACACATGGAAACTCATACCTGCTGCTACTAACAACATTAGTTTCAATGGACTAAAATATAGTCATTGAATTTATGTTACTCCCTCTGTCACCCAAAAGTATGCACTGTGAACTGAAACATGTTTTATGGAAATGTACATTAAATACGTTTATGAGCACAATTTTTTTTTATTTTCATCATTCAACAATCACTTAATTACTCAAGTTATTATTATACTTTACTTATAATCAATTATGTTATTTATAAATGGACTTAATTTACGTTTACGTAAAACATGTTTTAACCATGTGAGCATACTTTTGAGGGACGGAGGTAGTATTATACATCTTGTTGACCGTGTCTTCAAGTAAAGGGTAAGCATGAACATTTTATTATCATTAAATTTTAATCAACTACAGCTGGCCATGACGGAAGCATTTGGTACTACCTTAGTAGTTCCTAAATTATTAAATATTACGCTCATTGAACAATCACCTATAATATATACCGCTAGTGTACAACCAGTGTAACATGGAATTTTAAATAAATTAAATTTTTTAAATTGTAATATTAAAATTTTATTTTAACTTAGTTAATATAAATTTTAACATTTATCATTTTATATGACAAATTATTATAATAATATTTTAATATAAATTTAGTATTATAAAATAAAATATAAATTAATATAGATGTAATTAATTTATAAAATAATTAATTTTAAATCAACACGTATAATGAAAATATATATTTTTTTATTTACTTAATAATAACACGTATAAGGGGAAGTGAATGAACCTCTAACATAAAAAGTAGTAAAACTAAAAGTTTAAACTAAGCAAACCAATTCAGAAATTGAACTACTAACAAAGGCGAGAGAATTGAGAGGCGAGCTGCGGATGACTGACATCGAGAAAAGCATGACAGAAGGCCGACGATGAGAAGGGAACGGTGGGACGATGGAGGCGGAAAGAACAACGTGAGAGGCCTAAAAAAATAAAATTTTATATTGTTTAAGATGTACTTAAATAGAATGACACATATGATGACACATATGATTTATTTTAATGACATGTCTATCAAACTTCTCATAAAATGACACATAAATTAAATTAATGTGGAATTGACAAATCATCAAGGAAAAACTTCATATTAGTATATAGGGGGTTGGAAATTTAATGACTAACTTGGCCTTTACTTGCTTGGACCATTCTTAGCCTGGAAATTTTATTCACTAATTTTGTGCTACTCTCTTTTTCTTGAATAAATTAAATAATAAATCTTGATTCAGATATCTGCTCTCTAACTTGTTGACTCTTCCTCCCCCTCAACGCCCATCCACAGTTACAATCTGCAAATTTCCTTCCACAATCCAACCCCTTTTCAGTCTATCTCAATCTGCAAATTACAGCGCAGAGTCCGCTCAGCTGTACGGAGGGAGTACATATCCAGCAACTTTGGATTTCCCACTCTCTTTTCCACCTTTGCTATTGGAACACCACTTTCTTCTTCGTCCTTTTTCTCAAACCCTTGCTGTGACAGATTACCAATTTGCAGAAATTTGATCGAGAGAAAGAAAGAATGAGAGACGGAGAGAGGGAGAGAATAATGAAGAGATTGACAGAGCGAGAGATGGAGAGGGGGAGGGAGAGAAGGAGAGGTAAAATCAGACACCAGAGGTGGAGGAAAGAGAGAAATCTGATCACAAAGATGGCTTTTACTGCCCTGAATCCGCTCGAATTAACAATTAACGGCCTTCTCAATTCATCTCGTGTTTCAATTGATTCACGCAGTCTAGAATTCCTAATTTTTGCAGACTATGGTGTGATTGAGGCAGTGGCGCTTCTCAAATCCCTGGAAGATTTCAGGGACTGCATCGAGAGTAAGAGGATGAAGGGTCTTGAAGCAGAGATAAATGAGGCAGCACTTAAATTGGAGGATGTGATCGATTTCCATGTTTCAGGTCAGTTTCTTTTGCAATCTGAATCTGAAATAAGTCCGTTGTTATATTCCGTAAAAGTGGAGGGAATAGAACAAGATATTGATGGTTTTGTAGAAAAGATTATTGAAATGGACAAGTTATTGAACCCCTGGTTGGATTCGGATATGTGTGAATTATCTGATGAATCTGAAGTATGTTTAACTAGAAGTTCGTTCGTGAGTTGTATTGCAACAAAAGCTGCTTCAATATTCTTGGGGATGAAGGAGGAGTACATTAAAGAGTTAGAGAACCTGATGCCTGAAGATGAAGAAGACGACGATTTTTACAACAATGTTTGTGTTCTTCTACTCACAAGTGCTTTTTCCAGAAGCAAGTCAGAGGATTGCTTTAGCAGAATCAAAGATGAGCTTATAATTTGGTGGATAAACAAAGTTGCTTCAATCTTTGTGAAGGAGGAGGAGGAGGAGGAGGAGGAGGAGGAGGAACAATTGAGCAACCCCTTGCTTGAAGATGGTGATGATGATGATGTTTCACCAAGAACTGGATATGCTCTGAACATGCCAAATATGGTTGGATCAACTGATCTGTTTTGCCAAATAAGAAATGAGCTTTTTTATCATGAGGGAAGATTTGGAATGGGTGCTATTGTTGGTATGGCAGGTATAGGGAAGACTGCTCTTGCTAAGAAGATCTTACAGGATCCATTAATTTCGAGCAAGTTCGAATGCCGTATCTTTGTGAGGCTGGGCCAAAAATATCAGCCCAAAGAAATTATGCAAGCTATTCTAGCTCAAATGCCCGACGCTGACAAAATGCTTATGGAAAGAGAAGAGGATTTAGTTGAGTATTTGGGCAAAACTCTCAAGGTTAAGAAATACCTCATTGTGTTGGATGATGTATGGGACCGAGATCTCTGGAGAAACTTATTGGGAAGATTATATCCTTCTGCCGGTACAGAAAGTTGGTTCTTGGTGACTACTAGGATAAACAAAGTCGCAATATCTGACGGAAGAACTTACCAAGTGCCGTTCCTGAATAAAGAAGAAAGTTGGGATCTTCTATGCGGGAAGATGTTTGGTGAAAAGAGGTGCCCTTATGAGCTTGAGAAAGCTGGAAAGAAGATTGCTGAGAATTGTGAAGGTCTTCCTCTTTTGATCCTTACCGTTGCAGACCTCCTATCCAAAGCTGAGAAGACGCCAGAGTACTGGAGCAGGATAGCAGCAAACAAAACAAATTCCATTTTCGTGGAAGCATATGATCAAATATCAGAGGTAGTATATCCGAGCTACTCCAACTTACCTCAACATTTAAAAGCATGCTTTCTCTATTTGGGAGCTTTCCCTCAAAATGATGAAGTCCGTGTTTATAAGCTCATCAACTTGTGGAGTGCTGATGGATTTCTTGGTGCTTCATATGCAATTTTAAAAGAATATGTGGGTAGTTTTTTAATGGAAATTGTGTCTAATAATGTTGCGTTGGCATCCCAGTGGAGCTTCATTTTAGACAAACTAAAAGCTTGTGGTCTTCATTCTGTCTTCTGGTATCTGTGCAAAAGAGAAGCTTGGAATGAAAAGTTTTTACTTGTTTTAAATAGTTATGTAGATGCTGGGGCAGAAGGTATAGAAACCACACGACGTCTTTCCATCTATAAGAACGTCATTCTGAGTATCAAAGATGTACATGACTCAATTGCATCAATGTGGGCTGTGCGTTCACTCCTATGTACAGGCCCGTATCATCAATATCAAGTACCTATATTTTTCGGTTTAAGGTTGCTTAAGGTACTTGATGCATTAACAATCCGTTTCTATGAGTTTCCATTTGAAGTACTGAAGCTAGTTCGGTTAAGGTACCTTGCCCTCACTTGCAATGGAAACCTCCCTCCTTCCATATCCAAACTTTGGAGCCTACAAAGCTTGATATTCCATCAACATCTAAGCATTAAGTCCTCTGTATATCAGACATATCTTCCTGTGGAGATATGGGGTTTGCAAGAGTTGGAATATCTTCAAATCATGGGTAGAAACCTACCAGATCCTCCTCCTGGCGCTGTCTTAAAAAACCTGTTGATACTTTTAGATGTGGGTGCTCACACTTGTACCAAGTGCATACTTGGAAGCATCCCTAATCTAGAGAAGTTAAGAGTTCTAATTGAGTTGATGCCTGTTGCTGCTGATCTACCCCTGAGCTTCTGTGATGATATATCCCATATCCAGACAATAAAGTCACTAAAGTTTGTCATCGTGAATCCTGTACTCATGTTTGAAATTGCTGCCCCTGCTACTTTTTTTTCCTTCTCAGAATATCTTGAAAAGTTAACTCTTAGTGGCTGTGGATATCCTTGGAAAGACATGAATAAGATTGCTGAATTGCCACATCTTTATGTGCTCAAACTGAAATGTTATGCCTTTCGAGGGGAAAAGTGGGAAGTAAATGAAGGGGAATTCCAGAACCTCAGATATCTCTCAATTGAAGACACTGACCTTGTGCAGTGGACAGGGATCCTCCTACGCCTCAATCGTTTAACAATTAAAAACTGCTACAAATTACAAGAGTTCCCTAAGCTCTCATCTGACTATCTAGAGATCCGGCTAGTGGATTGCAACCCTTCAGCTGTGACTTGTGCAAAGCAAATGGCGACCCACAATTGTTGTGTTTATGTTGATTCTACATGGTTGGATGATAGGTAACATTCATAAGGTTAGCGATATTCACCCCCTATTTCTCACTCTATCTCTATCTCTCACTGGTCAATTACCCACGTTTGTCTAAATGTATGTGACTCTCTCGTTATACTTTTGGACCTTTTTTATAGTACTTTAAAACTCGAGTTCAATCAACAAAATTTGTCTGCATTTTATATATTGTTATTCATTCATATCATTGATTGATGTGTTTCTTGTTCATCTCCATGCATAAAACTGTTTGCCATACTCTTGCTTGCATATTTATTTGACTGGGGACTGTAAATTTGCACTTTATATGACTGAAAATACTATGATTGTAAAAGAAAATAATTGATCCTTAATCCTTTACATTTTCCTGGCGTGAATTATGGAGACAAATACAAAAGCAAGTAAAATAAAATTAAAGGTTTCTATCTTTCTAACTCCCATGTTCATAGAAAATTCAAAGATTGATAGCTCATGGCTCATAGCATATGAGAGCTTATTCATTAATTACTAATATTTTCTCCCTCATGCACAGTTGAATTCTTCCAGAATGGCACATGCTAGCACGCCTTTGAAGAGAAGTGGATCGAATAATACCACATACTAATGTTATTTAAGTATTGAGTAATTTGGAACTTGGATAATGGTGAACTTGTTTACTGTTATTTCTGTTTTTGTTGTTTAGGATATCGGATGCTTATATGTATTTCCTTTTAAATTTATGGACTTGTACATGTTACCTTACGCAATATTCCAAGATTTGTGCATGTACATTGTTGATTTTGCGTCTTCGTGTTTCAAATGTTTACGAATGATCATGTTGATTTTCTTCTTTTATTGTTTTGATGTTACTAAATGTTGGTTTTTCTTAACAATGTGAGCTTTCAAATTTTCAATATTCCATTATGTTACTATATTATCTAATAAGATTTAGGAACAGAGAAAAATTTTCCATAACTTTTGTTCAATTAAATTTACAAGGAATTCAACAATGAAAGTGTAGAGGATGACTGTTTAAGCTCGAACAAATAGTTTTTCCCCCTCACAGGCCTTAGTGATCTGAACTGCATTGGGATAAGAAGATGAAAGCTTTGGAAGGAAGAGAAGTTCTTAAATTTGATATGAATCTGTAATTCTATCATGTGTTTTTTTAGGGTTAATTCTAAATAAAATAATGGAATATCAATTTTAATCACGACCTTCAAGATTATTCATTAAATCAACCTTTGACCAAATCGATACACATTTTTTTTATATGGTTCAAAAGGTTACCTATAGGATATTAAATAATATTTTTTAATTATTTCACATCATATTACACATCATATTACACATCCTCTATCATTAACACTTTTGAAATAAATTAAAACAAAAAATAATAATTAAAGAAAGTTAAAACTTAAAATAAACATTTAAAATATAAAAAAAAAAAAAACTAAACAATTCATCTTCATCATGTTTTACATCTTCAAAAAAAAGTCATTGGTTTTGCAAAACCCAAAACCCTCATAATTTTAAAACCATGACTAACCCCAAATATGAGTTATGTGAATCCCCAAAGTTGAATTTTGCACCTTAAATTTGGTTGATTCTTGAGGGAAAAAAAGATTTTTACCTAAAATTTGCAGAACTACACATCTAATAAACAACAATTAAAATAAAATTAATTTCAAATTATAAATAAAATTTCTATCCATTTCATAAAATTGATCGAATCTCAGTAAATAATTCAAATTTAGTTTTCTTGATTTGCGATGAAAAATTTGAGGGGGTTTAACAATGGATGGAGGGGGAAGAGAAACTGGGGGATTACATTTAATTTTGTTTAATTTTAAAACATGGGAACATTTAATTTTGAAACATTGATGACGGGAATTAGTTTTTAAAGTTTGAATTTAGATTTAAATAATTTATTTTATTTTTTTAGATTTTATTTATTTTATTTTTAATTCACCTTTTTAATATTTTTTTATATTAATGATTTAGGCATTTAAATCTACGTGTAGTGTGACATAACAAAAACAATAGTTTAAAAGCAGAAATTTGCAACAATATTAAAGGTTAAACTTTTATACAATAATTTTTTGATTAAATTGATATTTAATTTTTATTTAGAAAAACTTATTATTATTGATGTGTGTGAGCTTTCCTTCATGTGTAGTAGAAATATTTGCTAGGCTCTTGCTTGTATTTTTTAATTTTTATAAGATGATTTTGGAGCAGGGACTGTAGATTCTCTTAAATATCATTATTTATGATTACGAATGAAAATATAATGAATTCTCCACATTTCAGTAGAAAAAGTGCTAAATTTCGATCCTATTAAACCTAAAACAAAAAAAAAAAAAAAAAAAAAATTAAAGTGTAGAATGGCTTGGCTTATTCATTACTGACATCTTTCGTCTTTCAGCGCAGTTGCTTTCTTGAAGGATGGAGCATGTTAGCAAGTGTTTTGATGCCAAGTGGGTCGAATAATATTGGATCGTTATAGGTTGTGTATGAAATCTCTCCGAATATTGGTTAAGGGCAGTA
Source organism: Stenogyne calaminthoides (assembly GCA_037126765.1). Taxonomy (NCBI): domain Eukaryota; kingdom Viridiplantae; phylum Streptophyta; class Magnoliopsida; order Lamiales; family Lamiaceae; genus Stenogyne; species Stenogyne calaminthoides. The sequence goes on along the minus strand of JBBCBC010000020.1, from coordinate 36,257,515 downwards.
TAATTATTTTGTATTATGCCTTTTTTAATAAAATATTATGGGATGTATACAAAGTAGCCAAGAATCTGAATGACCTTTGCCCGTATGCTATTTTCAATGAGAAACAGTAAATTAATATATGCACATGAAGTTGTACATTGATTTTGCTTCCCAACCCAACATCCATGGGAAAGCTCCAAATTGAAAATACAAAACGATGTTGTTCTGATCGATTTGAGACTAAAATTGAATATTATCAAACTTATTGAGATTAAGTTATCAAAGTTATTGAGTATTAAACTTCACCATATCCTTATCAACCCAATCACCCTTTACATAATCCAGCGACCCCCCAGGACTGCTGCTAAGTGCAGGCCAAGGAGGTGAGTTCATGAAATCCTGAGGATCAAAGGTTTGCATCCTTGATACAGGCGAAGACTCACTTTGTCCCTGCAGAAGGTAATATACTGTTTAGTATACGAAGTAATACCTTATCACTGTTTCGTGATTTTGAGAAGAATAACACATAAAAAAATAAAGAAGTGATACTTTGTATGCTAAAACATGATACTTCATACGCTAAAAGGTATTACCTTGCAGAAGAGTGTTCACGTGAACCTGGTTCACGGGAAACGTGCTCTTCAAGTTTAAGGTGAAAATCTATAGATGTAATAATGCATCATTTAATATAATACTAATACTTTATATTTCTGGTTGATATTCATACCTCTGATCTACTGATACCTCCACTACTTCTCCAGGATGGAGCTGGAGAAGATGCAAAAGATCCAGCTGTTAGTCTATCGGTCTTGATTGCTGAATGCCCTGCTCTCCTCTGTCTTTCCTTAATAAGGCTGCTTTTAAGGCTAGCTATCTGGATATAGTTAGACAACAGTCATGGGAGAAAAATTACTATAATTTCGAGCCATAATGCAAAGAAATTAATGCATGGATGAAGTAAATATACTCAAAATATGGATCGTATCAAACCTGTTGTTTTAGTTCTCTGACATCATTATTGCTTGTTCGACCAGCACCAAGCTCACCATCCTGGGATTTCCCGCTCACTCTTTTCGTTCTCTTTCTCGAACCCCTTTACTCTCTTTCACCCATCAACTCCACATATTTCCGATCTTCAACATCGATTTGCAGTGCATCATAATTTCATTTACAGATCGACTCTTTAATTTGATTCTTTTATTAAAATGAGAGACAGGGAGAGAGAGAAATTGATGGAGAGAATGAATAAGAGGGAGACAGTGAGAGAAGGAGACAGTGGAAGTATTGGAAAAGGCAATATCTGACAAAAAAGGATGGTATTTCAATTGATTCACGCTGTCGAAAATTTCTAATGTTTGCAGACTATGGTGTGACGGATACTGTGGATTTTCTCAAATGCTTGGAAGAGTTCGGGGAATGCATCGAGAGTAAGATGATGAAAGGCGTTGAAGCGGAGATAAGAGAGGCAGCGCTTAAATTGTAGTATGTGCTCGATTCCCATGTTTCAGGTCAGTTTCTTTTGCAATCTGAATCTGAAAGATGTCCATTGTTATATTCTGTAAATGTGGGTGGAATAGAACAAGATATTGATGGATTTGTAGAAAAGATGATGAGATGACATAATGTTGACATCCGTCAGCCCGATCTATTATAATTGATTATCTTTCTAAAAAAAAAAAAAAAGTTAGCACACTGTACTAGTGGAATAACTGTTTCTTATATATTATCCTTACTCGTATATTATCCTTACTCGTATATTATCCTTAAAAAATGAATTTCAACCTTTTTACAATGTTTCTCTAAAAAATATTGATAACTTCAACATTGGCGTGCTATTTTTTATTCTCTTGGGCCATGCCCATACCTATGTCAGTAATTTTATCTGCAGATATGCCAAAACTCATCCAATAATCTCATTTCACCAATGGAGTCCAAAAAAGAAAATTTCTGGTTTCAAGCTTTCAATAGGTTGACGTACTATTGCATCATAATTTCATTAACAGATTGATTGATGCTTAGAAATTTGATTGAGAGAAAAAATGAGGGAGGAAGAGAGACAGAAAATGATGGAGAGAGTGATAGAGAGGGGGAGAAAGGGAGAGGGAGATGAGATGAAATCTCTGTCTTGTGTTTTCCTGAATTCTCTTGGCTTGTCAATTTTCTTCCTTCTAAATTCGTCTCGTGTTTCAATCGAACCACGTAGTCTTGCAGTCCTTATATTTGCAGAATATGGTGTGATGGAGGGAGTAGAGCTTCTTAAATCAATGGAGAAATTCAGAGAACGCATAGAGAATAAGACGATAAAAGCTGTTGAAGAAAAGACAAGAGACGCGACATGGGAATTGGAGAAAGCGCTTGATCCCATGTTTCAGATCAGTTTCTTTCACAATCTGAAACTGAAAATCGTCCGTTGTTGTTTTCCCTAAACCTGGAGGGAATAGAACAAGATATTGATGGCTTCATTGAAAAGGTGATGAAAATGAAAAAGTTATTAAACCCGTGGCCTGAAGGAATGGAGTTTGAAATCTTTGGATTATCTGATCATTTTGGCTCAAGTGTAACCAGAAGATGGTTTATGAGTCGGTCCGCAACAAAAGCTGCTTCAATATCCTTGGGGATGAAGGAGGACTACATTCAAGAGTTAGAGAAGTTGTTACCTGGAGACGAAGAAGATGATGGTTATGCTGCTCTAATCACGAGTGGTTTTTCCCGAAGCAAGTCAAAAGATCGCTTTAGCAAAATCAAAGACGAGCTTGTAACTTCGTGGATAAACCAAGTTGCTTCAACCTTTGCAATGGCGAGGGAGCACGCTCTACGATTAGAGAACCCCTTGCCTCAAGATGATGATGATCTTGTTGATGCTATTCCATCAACAACTGAATCTGTTGTAAACATGGTTGGATTATCTGATTTCTATTGCAAAGTAAGAGATGATGTATGTATGAAAAATCCAGGAGCAGGAATTGGCGCTATTGTCGGAATGGTAGGCATTGGTAAAACTGCTATTGCTAAGAAGATCTTACAAGACCCATTAGTTTCCAGCAAATTTGAATGCCGCGTCTTTGTGAGTGTAGGCCAAAAAATGCAGCCGAAAGAAATTAAGCAAGCTATTCTAGCTCAAATTCCTGATGCGGACAAAATTTTGATGGAAGGAGAGGGAAATGTAGATGAGTATTTGCGCGAAATTCTCAAGGTTAAGAAATGCCTTATTGTGTTGGATGATGTATGGAACCGAGATCTCTGGAATACCATGATAAACCAAATATATTCGTGGGAACAAAGTTAGATCTTGGTGACTACTAGGATAAACGAAGTCGCAAGAAATCTTTATGGAGTGATTTATGATGTGCCACTCCTGAATAAAAAAGAAAGTTGGGATCTTCTTTGTGATAAGATTTTTGCTGAAAAGGGGTGCCCTCATGAGCTTGAGAAAGCTGGAGAGAGGATTGCTGAGAATTGTGAAGGTCTTCCTCTTTTGATCCTCGCCGTTGCAGACCTCTTATCTAAAGCTGAGAGAACACCAGAGTACTGGATTAAGGTAGCAGCAAACAAAACAAATTCAATTTTTGTGGAAGCATATGATCAATTATCTGAGGTAGTATATCCAAGCTACTCTGACTTACCTCCACATTTAAAAGCATGTTTTCTCTATTTCGGAGCTTTCCCTCAAAATGATGAAGTCCGCGTTTCCAAGCTCATCGGCTTGTGGAGTGCTGATGGATTTCTTGGTGTTTCATCATATGCACTTTTACAACGAAATGCGGGTGAGTTTTTACAAGAAATTGTGTCCGATAATGTTGCTTTGGGAACCCAATGGAGCGACGTTCGTCAAAGACTTAAAGCTTGCAGTCTTCATTCTGTGTTTTGGTATCTGTGCAAAAGAGAAGCTCGGAATGAAAAGTTTCTCCATGTCCTGAATAGTTATACCAATGCCAGTGTAGAAGGTATAGAAAGCCAACGACGTCTTTCCATTTACAAGAACAGCATATTTAGTATCAAAGACGCACGTGACTCAATTGCATCCATTTCAACTGTTCATTCACTCCTATGTACAGGACCATATCATCAATATCAAGTACCTGTATGTCTGGATCTAAGGTTGCTCAAGATACTCGAAGCTCTTTCAATTCGTTTCTACGAGTTTCCAATAGAGGTAGTGAAGCTATTTCAGTTAAGGTACCTTGCCCTCACTTGCAACGGTAACCTCCCTCCTTCCATATCCAACCTTTGGAGCCTTCAAAGCTTGATACTCCAACCGCATCTAAACATCAACTCCTCTGTATCTCAATCGTCATATCTCCCCGAGGAGATATGGGACTTGCAAGAATTGGAGTACCTGCAAATCATGGGAAGAAACCTACCAGATCCTCCTCCTGGCGTTGTCTTTAAAAAGCTCTTGATACTTTTAGATGTGGGTGCTAATACTTGTACCGAGCGTGTTCTTGGAAGCATTCCTAACCTTGAGAAGTTAAGAGTTCGAATTGAGTTGATGCCTAGTTCTGCTGAACCCCTGAGGTTCTGTGATGATATAAAATCCCGTCTTCAAGCAGTACGTTCACTTCAATTTGTCGTCGTTAATCCTCAACTCATGTTTGAAACTGTTGTCCCACCTCCTTTATTTTCTAGCTTCTCAAAAATTAGAAAGTTAACTCTGAGTGGTTGTGGATATCGCTGGGAGGATATGAACAGCATGGCTGCGTTACTCTATCTTGAAGTGCTCAAACTGAAATATTATGCCTTTCGAGGGGAAAAGTGGCAAGTAAACAGTTACAAGGAAACGAGGTTTCAGAGACTTAGATATCTTTCAATTGAAGATACTGACCTTGTGCAGTGGACAGGAGAATACAGAAACTTCCCTGTTCTAAGTTTCATGGCCATTAAAAACTGCTACAAATTACGGGAGATCCCTAATGTAGTATATGTAGGAGAGATCCAAGTAGTGGATTGCAACCCTTCACTTGTGGCTTGTGTAAGGAAAATGGTAGGCCCAAAACGCGATATTTTTGTTGATTCCTCATGGTTGAGTGATAAGAAACAAAATCCTAGATCCATCCCTGCTTGCATATATATTTTACTGGGGACTGTAATTTTGCACTTGATATGATTAATGAAATACTGTCACATTTTTCAAGTTTTCATTTTTTTTATCCTTCCTGCGCAGTTGCCTTCTTCCAGAATGGGACATGCTAGCAAGCCTTTGAAGCAATTCAAGCAGTGGATCAAATAATCCGACAGATTATATTTTAGTATCGAGTAATTTGGGACTTGGATAATGATAAACTTAATTGCTGTTTTTTATTGGTTGTGGAGTTTGATGCTTGAATTAGTGTGTCTCCTTTTAATTTATTGACTTGTGTTTCAGTTTTTTCATAATTCTGAGATTTTTGTATGGTTTTGATTTTATGTCTTCGTGTTTCAAATATTTATGGAGGGATGTGTTAGATGATGAATGAATAATGATTTTTGGAACTTTCTGCATTATAAGTTTTTGACATCTAGTTATAATAGGAATTCACAAGACCGACATCAAACATTAATCAAGGAAACTAATATATACAATCCCAAACTCTTGTAATTTTTAAGCTACTCTCAACTTCAAACTCCCTTCCTACCCAAATGAACAAATAATGACCAAATTTCCAGCAATAACAATTCCCATCCCTAACTTCTGCATACACGGCAAGTTTTCTACATCACCAGTCGTCTGATCTTTGAAGCTAATGATGTCGTTAAGGATGTCTTCACGAAAAAAATAACCAACACCTTCATGTGAAAAATAGCAAATTATGAGCCAAACCGGTCAAGACCAAACACAAATGTTGCCATTCTTGTCAGAAGTAGCTAAAGGTTTCCCAAGATTACTCCACGAACAGCATAACACAGAAGACGTGTGCTCCTTTAGAGTGCTCACTATTTTAGCATTTGAAACTGACCATATATTTACGGACCCATCTACAGATCCAGCAGCTACATAACCATCATCAGGACTCATACAAGACCGGCTCCAATTAGACGACACTCTGCCTCCGTTTCCTCTCAGTGTTGCACAAACTTCAAGACTTCGCATATCAAATAGATTATGCAAGTTATCCCTCCCACTAGACAAAATCACATTCCCATTTCTCGATAAAGACAAAGACGTGACAGCATAAGAGTGTGCTGCGATTTCACTCAGAAGTTTCCCTGTCTGAATATCCCATAATCGGAGATTCCCATCAACATGGCCCGAACAAATCGTCTGTCCATCCATGCTGAAACTGATCGCATTACAATTGCTGTGGGACAGAAGAGTGTTGACACAATAGCCTTTCTGAAGGTCCCAAACTTTTATTGTACGATCATAAGCAGCACTCACAACACTGCGATTGGACACCTTGCTAACATCCACAGCACACACTTTGTCCACATGGCCCGTAAGGGTATGTCGTACCCGGCCCGAACTTACGTCCCATACATACAAATTATTCGAACTACTAGCTGCGATAACGGATTTGTTGTCGTGGGTAATGCACATATCAAGAACTGTCCCAAGGCAACCGTAAAGAGACAGAGTTAACGAGCCCGTGTTTGTGTCCCACATTTTAACAGCTTTGTCATGTCCTCCGCTGACCAATCTACTAGAATTATACTCGAACAATATAGATGAGCAACCGCCTTCATGGGCAGGGATCCTTTGCTTGCATGCAGAGGGAATTGTCGATTCAGCATAATATTCGGCACCTTCCTCACTTTGGCGGACTACACCGTCAACTTGTTGATGTGCGAGAAGTTGTATTTGGTCTCCCTTCAGACGGCCCAGCATATCTTCGTAAATAGCGTTGGCCTAAGGAAGCATTTGATCATCAACAATAACCAATTCACAATAACAAGGCGGTCACTCTTACAAAATGATAAACAAGTAAAATAGCAGTTATTAGGTGATTGGTAAACAGGGTTTATACTTCAACTACTAAGAGATTCCGACAAAGGAATGAGCTTTCTATGAGTTGGAACTCTCTGAATAACCATGCTAAGTGACAGTGAGGAGATGGATGATCCATTTTCCAAATTTATAAGATCTGAAAACTTCTAAGATGCTGCTTAAGGTAGATTTTATCTATAAGATTGTGGCAGAATTAATGAAGATTTTATTTCTTGTGTCAAAGGGAGTACCTTTTTTTATTATATTATGCTGATTAACTGCCATCAAACATAATAGAAACGCCAGATTTTTCTATCAAGCACCCAATTCTGATAATGGTACAACTTGGATCTTTTATATTATAACAGAAAAGAAGTATGTTTTTTGCTATTCCCAGACCAACAACTATTTACAACTTGGGTCTTTTATAAGAGGCAGATAAAAACATTGGCACACAACATTCCAGCTTAATAATATTACACATAAGAGAAAGAATAATGATCTTTTAAAGCATACCTCATTCAGGCGCTCAGCATCTTTCATTTTCTCGAGCATCCAACGATCAATTAGCATCTTATTTTCTGCCAATGCATTTTCAGCTCTAAGAGTGGCTGCTTCAAGTTGTTCTTTAACTTCCTGGTGCTCACTAATCAACAGTTCTAGAGCCTTAGTCTTTTCTTCCAAAGCTGCAGCTAAACCGCAGCATTCGTCCCTACAAATTAGTGCGAGTTACATTGACTTTTTTAAAACTTTTGGCTGATTTTTGTAACTTCTTATAACTTGAATCCTTACAGTTTATATCTACATGAAGGTAATTTTAATCTATGAGGAGAGGTGGAAGAGAGAGATTCTATATTAAAAAAACCTTGCTTGACTAAGCTCATTTTGCAACGCAGATATCATAGACTCTTTCTCTTGTGCTAAAGCTTTTGAAACTCTGGATTCAGCCACTTCCACCACAAGTTGTGCGGATAATCTGGATTGAGCTTTGTAGCATTGCTGGAGCTCCACTTCAAGATTTTCAGCTTTTTCTTTCCACTCCGAGCCCTTTAACAAACAGCATTTGTATACTTAAGACAAAGAACATAAACGAGGGAATAATTACGTAGATCATCATTAATCTACGAAGTCAAACCAGATTTCAAATATACGCCAACTAGCATATTGCATAACTATGCGCACCAAATTCATTGAAGCAGAATGTTTTCCATTCATATAAAGTGTATTTTGCTACATATCAAAGTTATCAGGTAGTAATGGCCACCCATGTTACAGTCTTTTTACATACAAGGAGCTAATTATTTCCCTTTACTCGAGAGACTAGCTATGAAAATGCACAATGAGCTTAAAAATATCACCATTATCATATTCAATAACATATCCACTGTAAAAATAACTATAATCTTCATATGCAAAAAAGTAAGCCAGGGATACAATAACTCAACCATGAGATGATCTGAATACAAATTTCTACTAGGAAGATTAAATTTAGAATCGGAAAATCCTGCTCAAGTAACCTGAGACATAACAGGGCGAGAGAGAGCGATGATAGCAGGTGAATGCGCTCCCTCTTCCATTAAATGCCGCTTTCTCAGAGCTTTTAAAGCGTGTTTTATTGCTTTCATTGCTCTATCTTCTTGCGCCCTGAAAAAAAATCAACGCAAGGATGAGAAACTCAACGGAAGAACAGAAATCATCAGCTGCGAATCCGACAAAACAAGAAGAATAAGAAAATTAAACCAAGAAATCCAGAACGAATCAACAATCAGAAAATTAAAATACGTAAAAGTACTGAAGATTAAAAGATATAATAATTCGATTAAATTACATCGAGGAAATTAGATTTTAGGGTTCCGTCCAGGGGATTGAGAATGGGAGATTGAATTTGGGGTTTTTGATGGGGATGAAGGTTTTTGACTAAAATTGAATTTAAGCTTGTTCAGGAAATGAAGTTAAATAACCTGCTAAAGTTACCTGGCTGTGATATTGTGCCTTGAGCAATGCCATTTGGGTAAGGACTACGGGTCGGGTAGAATGGAAAAATTGAACTCATGGGCCATGGATCTCGTCGATTCGTTATAATTTTTAAGGAGTTTTTACTTGCTTAATTTTATATTATGCTGAATTAAACTCAACTTAATAAAATGTACATAACCTCTATGATTTTGAAACACACAAAATATTTATGATAATATTGTATGATTCTATTTTTTTCAACCAAAAACAACTTAGATTAAGAAAAAAAAATGCTGAAAAAATCACAAGTACAATTTAGAGATCGACCAAACAATGAACACATACGACCCCATGAACATAGCCAGGTGATAAGGTCATTGATTATGTAGGGAGAAATCTCTTGACAATACAGGTTTGAACACGAGTGAGTTAAACCGTGTTGAGATAATTTTTTATTAAATATTATGAAGGTTTGTTCATTCAACTAAGGGCCCAACAGTACGGATGGGGAAATTTCTCGTCAATCATCTCTAAAAAAAAAAACATAAAAGGAATGAAACATCCTAATTGATCTATATTCCACAATAATACTTATGAGTGAGTGGGACTATTCACACCCCAAACGCACCGAATAAACCTGTAAAACCTTTACACAGGCATGTTATCCAACAATGATAATCAAGAGACAATTTCCCAATGATTAATATGGAACTATAACCCCCTTTCCCCTTCTGCCCCACATCATTTTATTTTCTTGAATTCAGGGGGTACATCCCCATGGACCCATCGACATAATTTAATAGTATATACGAATTTTAGGAGTTTGCAATTCACATCTGTACAAATTAAGATGTGCGTTACTATTTAGAAGGAAGCAATTCTGGATTGTATTCTGTAATTGTTGGCCAGAGATGATAAAGAGGACAAAGCCATTTTGATTTGAACTTCTTTAAGATGATACAAAGTCATGCATTTTGATATAAACTTCATAAATATATAATTATATTTATATGTATGTATATTTATATTAAAACTGTTATCTTGCTTTAACTCGATGACAATTGACAAGAATTTCATGGAAGAAAATGTTTAATAGAAAAAAGAAAAATTTAGACAAAGAACAATCTTTACACAGGCATGTTTCCAACAATGATAATCGAGACATTATGATTTATATGGAACTATACCCCCCCACATTTCATTTCTTCACAACAAAGAGTCAGGAAAAAAGAAAAAGAAAAAAAGAGTTTCAACTGAGAAACTCAATCAACAAGTTACACACCCCATCACCATAACTTAAACCCAATCTTGTTTTCCTATTCCTTTCTTGCCCTCAACGAATCACAAGTTTACACCACCTTACCCCGAGTCACGTGGCCCGTACCCTATCCAGCCAATCCACGCTTTTCCGGGCTTTCTCCATCTGAACATCGATGCTCCTTCTAGACTTCTCGTGATACTCGACGCTCCTTCTAGATCTTTCCAATTGGTCAAACGAGACTTTCATCTTTGAAAACTTCTCATCATTGTGGAATTTGTATTCGAACGGTTTTAACTTTTCGGGCCTATCGGTGCTCCGCCTAGGTTTCTCTCTGCGGTCTGTGCTCTTTCTTGGAGCCTTGATACAGTCGGTGCTCCTTCTTGAATGTTCGGGCCGGTCTATACTTCTCCTCGACGCGTGTCTTTGGGAGGGGGGTTTTTCTACAGCAGCAACAAACTTTTTCAGATGTTTAATATACTCCGGATATAACTCCAAGTCACAGTGGTTCCCCCCTTTGATCCACAACGGATCATACTTCTCTTTGCATAGATCGTAAAGCTGTTTTCCGTGAGACCAGTCAATTACATCATCACAAGTACCCTGCATAATACAGCACAGAGCAATGAAATGCAGAGTTTTAATCAGAACTTTCAAGATATGAATTAAACTACGAAAAAAGAGTAGTTTGTCTCTCAAGGCCCGTTTTTCATGTTCTCATACAACAACTATTTGGTTCACATATCAGAATTTCAGCAGGAAAATGATGGATTTGATTGCCAGAAGTTATGCGACTACATATTACTTGATAACTTTTTGGTTTTTGGCAATTCAGTGCCACACAGTCGATTTGAATCCAATCATATCATATTCTTATGTATAATCGCCCAAAATAACAAAATTCTAACGATATTTAATGTAAAGGAAAATGTTTTACTCCTTAATCTTGTAAATTTACACATATTTGCTTTTAGCACACTCCAGTTTCCTGAATTGAATTTTGTCATGTTAACTCTCAAAATTCAACTTTTTTGTCCTATGGCCGACGGCAACAGTGGGTTAGTAACCTATTTTTAAAGTTAACAGGACGGAACTTTTAAAAAAAAATTAAAAAAATGCCACATCAACTCAAACCTCACTGCAGCCAGTCAAAGGTAAAAACTTGTATTTGAAAATTCAAAATGACGAAATTTAATTTGGGAAAGTTGAGAGTTAAAATGGTCCAACTTACAAGACTAAAAAATACCTTTTGCCTTAATATAACAATCTAAGTGTTATACTCGTATGTAAAATTTTGAATTAGTGGTGAAAATTGTTTTAGGAACCAATTAACTATTCTCTGTTTAGATGCTACATTTTTTGGCTGAGATGTTTAAAGACCTTATTCAATAGCCCAAGGCTCCAAAGTACCATGAGAGAAAACACATGCATAATATTCTATATAGCTGGGAGACAAAATTACATGATTGCATTCACTTACATGTATAACTAGAACAAGGCACTTCACCAAGGGTATTTTCTCAATGTTCTGCAAATATAACAAAAAACAATCTTGTTTAATAAGTTCATATAAAAAATATGACTAAACAGAGGTATACACTTCTGTAACCAGGAATTTACCTTATAGATGTCAAACCAATAAGTGCGCTTAACTGGATACATAACTCTTAAGCCTGATGAAATAGGACTGTGCAAAATAACAGCTCTTAGTCGAGGCAAACGAGATGCAAGATCGACTGTGGGCCCACTACCAACAGATTGACCGTATAGGATGATGTCTTCTTGCTTAGCTCCATAGCTCTCTTCAAGACACTTATATGCAGCTTCAATATCTGAATAAGTATTATGCTCACTTGGCTGCAACACAACAAAATAAGTTTAACAGGCTTGTAACGAGAAATCTTGTAAATGTAAGTAACAAGCTGATACCTTTCCAGTTGATTGCCCATAACCTGAGTAGTCATACCTGTAGAAATAACCTCATTAGATATTTTAGAGGACACTGTATACTTAATAATCACTAGTATTTGGCTTCCCTTTAATCATGTAAGCGCCTTTGATTGCTATAGTTTAGACCAAGGTGTATTCATGAAAATTAGAATCTAGTATCTAAATGAGCAGGCTGACATTAAAGTTTAAAAATATGAAATTTCACCTAGATAAAACATGCAGTGACATGAAAACGAATTTAAGTTAGCATTAATATTTCTTGCAAGAGTAAGCATTTTAAATCCTAATACAGTAAAATGTTTCCCTTCTACATCCCAATTATTAGTTACATATAGAAAAATAACGTCTTGATTTGATACTCTGCTTTTTAACACCTCCAACTAAATGGTAGTCAAATCGAAAAAAGTTTCAGCCACATTTATAGACTTCATTAGAATATATCATAACATATTGATTTAGTCATGCCCTTCTCCCTTATTGTCAACTCTCTCTCTCTCTCTCTCTCTCTCTCTCTCTCTCTCTCTCTCTCACACACACACACACACACACAAGTCCAAATACATGATGATGCAAAGAAAAGTAAGAACAAGCAAAATAAAGGTTCCATCAAACAATTGAGAAGGTCAAAATGATCGGTATTTTACCATAAAAAAACTCACCCGCAAAATTACAGATACAGATACTTGTGTGAACATTTACAGCAATCAATGAGCTCAACAGTGCCTACCAGACACTAATTGATGAGTATCAATCACTTTTTTCAAGCAAGACATTTTCCAACCACTTTTCAAAGAGTCAACACTAATTACCCTCAACATCCAAATGACAAAATCAAAATGAAATCAGCACAATCCAATCTTGTCCTCCCAGGAATCATCTTATATGAAGTAACTCAAAGATTGAACCGCTTTTTGCAAAAATATTCCAAATTGCACACCGAGAAACAGATATAAGAAATTCTGAAAAATAATTGACCTAATCATCAAAATTACCCCCAAAAGGTACAGAGAAAACAAAATAGCCGAGCTGATCCAACTAAGCTAACAACTCACAAGCACAAACACACAATAATGCATTAAATAAGAGCTTCATTTATCTAATATAATATTCCAAGTGGGGTAGGAGAGGAAACCATAAATAAAAATTTATAATTCACAAGTATATTCTAGCCCAGATAACACTATTTCACCCCCAATCGCGTAAAAATTTAAATAAAATAGTCAAATTTCACCAGAAATAGCTGCCCTCTGCTCATAGAACAAGTAATCAATCGAAATTCCCCTCAAATAATCAAACAACCTAATTCATCCAAAATTTCAGGATTCCAATAATCAAGCATAAAATTAGCTGGGAGAATTTTACCCCAATAGATTAACTTTAAGATGAATGCTGAGCTCGATAAACAGCTCATACATCTGGCCAACATCCGCAGCGTTTCCGTGCGAGTATAGCACCGTTGAAGTCGCCATGGGGTACCGCACGTACAGTGCCACGATTTCCGTGCCCCGCCGCGTCGGGAGCTTCAAAACGTCGACGTTTTCCCGGTGCGGGAACGGGTGGAGCAGCAGCAGCCCCGTCGACTCGCTGGTAATCACCTTGTAACTCGGCGGCGCGGGCGGAAAAAACGCCAGCTTCGCCGCCATTGATGACGTCACCCCTCCCATCTCTCGCCCAGCCCCTGCTGTCAGAGCAGCTCTGTAACTGTATCCAACTGATAATGGAAAAAATATATAAATGAGCGAAGAAGGAATTGTATAGAATTGTATGGAAACTGAAGGCAACAGTAGAGAGAGAAAACAGCGTATTCAGATTGAGGAGAGTGATTATGATACTGTGACCAGCTGTGATGTTTACTATTCATCAAAGCGGCCACATATGCTTTTTTATTACTTCCTTTTTTCGTGGTATATTTTATTTTAGATTAAAATAAAATATATTTTGAAGCTCCTATGTGTATTTTTGGCTTTTGCTTCTTTTTATAGGAGGGAATAAAGTAATATGTCTACTTTTATCTTTTAACCCCCAAGCCCATAATGTTATTTTTGCACTTTCAGAGTGTTTTTAAGTGAGTTTTACTTATAAAGATTCTTACATTTGAAAATAGGCATGAATAATTGTATGTTTATTTAGAAATTCAACAAGTTAATAAAATAATTGAATGAGTGGTATCGCGAAATAAGAGTAACACTTTTGTTAATCAAGTCTATACATAAACTTTATCACTGTTATGTGCTAAAAAATTATCATTTTATGCAGAAAAACTTTTACTATTTAACAATATAAAGCATTTTTGAAAAAGTGATTATTTTTTTATATAATAGTGATAATTTTTATACATAACAGTGATACTAAAAAATTTGAGTTTGCGGTGAACTCACACAAGTTTTTGGCGCGAAATAAATAGGAGAAAAGTTAATAGGTAAAAATGTCGTTTAATATTTAATACTAAGTAATACAATATCATTTTTTTAATATGTACTAGTATAATTGGATTTTCAATTCACATTTTTTAAATTTAGAAACAAACATGATATGGAATGTTGAAATTCCAAACTCAAATCGGGAGCCTCGTAGCAAATACAACCTAAAATTTTAAGAATTTAATAGTTCAATAAAATATGAAAAGTATTAAATTTTATTTATGATTTATTGCGTGTAAATAAATTTATAAATCATATGTAAATTATGCATATTCATCTATCTTAAAAAGTTATAAATTTATAAATCACATGTAAATTTTTTTTTAATTTTAAAGTACTTTTTTTTCTTTTTTCTAAATAATAAATAGAGATATAAAAAACTGTATGTAAAATCTCGTTCAGAGTGAAAGATGTACATATACCACTGTCATGGTACACATTCTACCTTGACCTTCTCATCCTTTGATTATATCGGGATTCACTAATCCATCATGATAGCCAAAGATTAAGTATTAATTATTACACCTTAAATATGGGTTTTACTATTTCATTTAACCCCTAAAATGGTCAAAATTACTATAGATTTCAAGATTAATGAGCTGGTACCCAATTATGGGGATTTGCAAAAATGAGTGTGGCTTCACATGTTTGTCATCTTAGAATATTTGCTCTTGTTTGTATCAAATATTAAAATGTGCATATAAATATTGAACATAAATAAACCATGCACATAACATTAGGGGCCCCACAAAGTGACCCTAATGATTTTCTACATGGCCACCCCTCTTTCTATGAATATTACATTATTCTTTTTGTAGCATCTAACATTGGTAGCACTATTAGAATTAGATTAGACATCAATGTAATCACTAATATGGTAAAGATGGATAAAATTAGGCCAAACTTCTTAAAATTCTACCACACAAAACTTTTGATTAGCATATATTATGAATGTAACATTTATTGATGAGTCTTTGATTAGTGCTAATTTTTCATTAGTTTTTTTAAATAATTTGGTATCCGGCTCAAGTATCGATTAATTCGGGGATCATAACTTACCACCTATTAGTGCGGGCCCCATTGTAAGTCAGAACAAAATTCTGTATGAACTGACTCATCTCAAATTTTCTTCATCATTTTTATTGATCGCTCAACTTGAATGAGGTTTCAGATTCATGAAGTTCTCTCATTATCGAGAAGAAAAAATTTTAAAAATATGTTCACCGGAATTTCGATTGTCGGTCCCCGTCATCAGGTCACCAACTTTCTTGATCTTCCGACACTGGGCATGCATCAGTCCTCTTCATTATCATCGAAAAGTTATAAAGATTCATGTGTCAGTAATTGACATATATTATGAATGTAACATTTATTGATGAGTCTTTGATTAGTGCTAATTTTTCATTAGTTTTTTAAATAATTTGGTATCCGGCGCAAGTACCGATTAATTCGGGGATCATAACTTACCACCTATTAGTGCGGGCCTCATTGCAAGTCAGAACAAAATTCTGTATGGACTGACTCATCTCAAATTTTCTTCATCATTTTTATTGATCGCTCAACTTGAATGAGGTTTCAGATTCATGAAGTTCTCTCATTATCGAGAAGAAAAATTAAAAAAATATGTTCACCGGAATTTCGATTGTCAGTACCCCGTCATCAGGTCACCAACTTCCTTGATCTTCCGGCACTGAGCATGCATCAATCCTCTTCATTATCATCGAAAAGTTATAAAGATTCATGTGTCAATAATTGATAACATGCTATCAATAAAAGATGAGTGTGCCTAAAATGTTCTTATTTTTTAATTTTTCATATGATACCAAGACATGAAATTTTTCAAGAAAATTGACCCAAAATGTGTATGCCATGTGTAGCTAAATTGCTAATAACTTCTTTAAAAAATAAAAAACTAATAACTTCATTCAATTAGATGACAAGTATCCCCTTAAATCAATGCCTTTTTAAATTAGGGAAACTTAATGATTGGACAATAACCCCCTTTTTTGGGGGTGCCAACTCCACATGTGTGTATGTATATTTTCAAGATATACTTTTTTATTAATTAATAAGAAATTAAGCTGGGGAATGTGCTTGTGAATCTGTAGACAGCCTTTGGCATCGAAACTTCTATACTATCGATATGGTTATTAACTTATTATACTTGTCGTTTATATAATTTGTGAAAAGTGATACATTTTGACAAAATTGGAAAAAAAATTTAACAATTAATTAATTATTTTAAAAGGTAACACATCACATATTAATCTTTGAATGTACCCTGCTGGATTTCCTCTTTAAAAACTCTAAAAACAATTGGTGAAACAAAGTAGTATATAATATTGATTAATTAAGCTGGGATTAGAGGGGTGTTGGAAGCTTCGGATCTTGTTAATTATTAAACATTTGAGTTGGGAATTGTTAGAAAATGAGCTGTTTTAGTTGTCAATTTATGTGCTCATCCCAAAGTTGCATAGTTTAATTTCTACTTGTAAAATTCATTTATTGTTGGGTTTCTTGTTGCATGTAAGCCAATGAAAAATATGCACCATAAAAAAAAAATTATATATATATATATTTAAACTATAATTTATAAAGTATAAAACGTAATGCATACACTAAGATTTAGGATATATTTATTCATGATATAATTGGCTATTAAAATAAGCAAAATTATACTAATTAATTTCCAACTTTTTTTTCTTTTCAATAACAAATACTCAATTTTATTTACATGATTCCACGTGATATGATCTGTTTCTAGGGATTATTGAAGCACAAACATGCCCTTTTTAGTAGGACCACATCCTTCAGTTTAATTCAATTTTTTTAAATTTTGATGAAAGAAACAATTCCAATAGTGGGCCTGAATCTGATCTGCTTTAACTTTTGATTCTTCACGTGTGCTTCGCCCACAAGGCCTACCCTGCTTCTCTTTGCAGGCTTGTAGAGTTGTACCCTCTTGGGCCTGTCGGCTATTAATGGATCACACTTTTAAATTCATCCCTCTCATATATTTTTCTTTTTTTTTTTTCTTGGTATGGTAGGGAATGATAATGTAATAGGTATCGTTGAGGGTCAATCGATAATAAGTTATTGATTGTATTATTATTGTTTGATTACAATATGAACAATGGGTATCATGTGAGGTGAGATGAGTAGATGAGGACGATCAATTGTTTACTTCTATTCTCATTACCAATGTAACAAACCTATCAAGCAACATCAATAGAATTAATTCTCATTACCCACTTCCATTACTCCCAACTAAGCGGGCCCTTAATTTGTTCATTTTAATTATCTTTGACGAATAATTTGAGTACACAAGTTTTCAAGTATTGTATTGAAAATGGGCTAAGTTTTGTATGCATCACGTTCACGGTGTACTTCATAATACATTTTGTAATGATGTAATTTGTTGTACTGAAATATAGTATAATTTATTTAAATTGAACTTTGTAAATATTAATATGGAAAACAAGTTGCAAGATTTAGTATAAATAAATTGTATATTATAAAATGACCGAATCTCACTTGTGTTAATTTATAATTTTATGTATGAAACGATTTCATATGAGTTTTTGTCATTCAAAAATTGAAATGAGGGGGTAAAGTTCAACAATGAATTGGAAAATAAAGTATCTTAAGAAGTTGTGGGGTTAATACGCCAACTTATAAAATTTGACGGGTTAAAAGATATTTCCGGAAAACAATATGAGTGATCAGTGATGAATGGTGATGGTGTTTAATTACTTCCATTAAAATTTTATTGTTGCTTCTCACAAATTTCTAATTACTTTCGTGTGTGTTTTGAAACATTTAAAACAGCTTCTAGAAGCACTTATTTTCAAAAGCTGTGAGAGAAAATTTAAAAAATAAGCGCTTCTCAAATCTATTTTAAGTGTTTCAAAACACGTCCTCAATCTTCTTCGCTGCGTCTTCATTCATCAATGGAGGAAAATACCTTCGATCCTGTAAAATTAACAGAAAACTCTCTCTTTTTCTTCGCATTTTCTTTTACGATTTTGTTTGCGACTTGCGACTTTCGATTACTTATGCTTTTTTCTGTGGCTTTCATGAATCAGGAACTGATTCGCGCAATTTTCAGAGTCGTATGGGAAAGACGAGGTGCAGGTATGCCATATTTTTAGATTTTATTTCTATTTAATTTTGCAAATATCA
Organism: Stenogyne calaminthoides; assembly: GCA_037126765.1. Lineage (NCBI taxonomy): Eukaryota > Viridiplantae > Streptophyta > Magnoliopsida > Lamiales > Lamiaceae > Stenogyne > Stenogyne calaminthoides. The sequence continues at coordinate 36,238,869 of JBBCBC010000020.1, read as the reverse complement.
GTTTTATTGATTTTTGATCTCTCTTTGAGCAGAGCGGGAGAAAAATCAACTATCAGAAACTGAAGCTGAGGTATAATTTCTGTTAATTCCTTCATAAATACTTTCCCGTTTCTGTTGATAATCCATTGGAAATGCAATAACTATGTATGCTTTTCGGTTATTCCGATTTGTTACAAGGATTGTATTTGCAAAGTGAAAAGAAAAACAAAACAATGTAAGCCTTTTCCGTATACCCATTTTTTCTTCTAATTTTAATTTCTACAGGCAGGGCCAAGTACAACGAAGAGAAGTCGGCTTACTTCTGGTAAAAAATTATGCTTTCTTGATTATACTCTTTACTAATGCACTTTTCTCTTGGTTAGACTATAGAATATTGATAGCTACATTGATGTTGCTATCCTAAATAAGTCTAATTGAGACTATAGATTGGTGGAACCAAATGGTGGATTGATGTCCTGAAAGTGTGATTGGATATAAGCATATAATTGAATAATTTTCATGTAAAAGAGTTAGTTAAGTGGTTTCTTATTGAAATTTTACATATTTGACACATTTGATAAGATGAATTTGATGTTGTAATCAATACGTTTTACAATCTGCGATTTTGGAAGTTCCGTAAGGATAATTGATTTTGAAGTAATGTGGTACCATTATTTTATCGAACTTGCTCTATGCTAGATTCAGTTATGGGTCTTGACATTCTTATTGAGTCTTGAAATTAATGCAGACACAAAGTTGCATTTGCTCTCGTCAGCTGATTATCATGTTCAATAATTAATTTTTCAAGTTCTATTATTTGAAGGAGATCTTCACATACAAACGAAGATTGCTAACATATTTCTGTTCTATAATGTAATGCAGTCAATGCAAATGCATTGAAGCTTAGCTGTGAACTACTTCGAGTTTTTGTGACAGGTTTGACAACCTAAGAACAAATCCACAAGGTCTTTCAGTTTTTCAATTTTCAAACAAACTCACACGTCGATTTTTTTTCCTTTACTGTTTTATAGAGGCTATCCAGCGTGCTGCTACCATTGCTGAAGCAGAGGGTTCTCTTAAAATAGAAGCAACTCATCTGGAGAGGATACTTCCGCAGTTACTTTTAGATTTTTGAGGTACCTTTGAGCTGGGATTGTTCAATGAAATAACAAAAGGTGCTATGTTATTTAGATTCTCAATGAATTATTTGAACCCAACTGATACGTAGAAAAAACATAGAAAATAATCTTCATATTCAGTTTTTTCTTCCTAAAAGATGAGTGAGAATCGTCATCCTTCTTGTAATCTATGATTGCCACATATCACCATGGGGATTATTAAGTGAAGCTAGTTGTTATCAATTTATGATTGTGCTCTTTTTCCAGGTTTATTCCATATCTTGGGAAATGTTGGACAAAGATATGCTATTTTTCCAGAGCAAGAAAATATGACATTTTGACTCCTGATTGCTCAACTTAAAAACTGGGAGAGCACGTTGGACAAATTTTGGGACTCTATGATGATATTTTAGCGTGATATTCACTTAGGAGATAGTATTAGTAAATTCTACTATCTTGGATTTAAACTCATTTTATGAAGGGATATGCCTCTTTTTTGTCATGAGTTTCTGATCTCTATTACTACTGATGGTTTGCATATAAATTATGTATTCTGATTATGGATCTGCTATGATAACTTTGAAATAAAATTTTCCAAGGTTAAGAAAGTGAACTGTTGTGCTATGATAGCTTTGATAACTTTGAAATAAATTTTTCCAAGGATCTGCTATGATAACATTTGTTCTGGTGGGAAAAGAGAGGTTGGTAATTCAGGTTTGTTTGTTACACAGGTTAAGATTAAATTACTTACACGTGTTGGAAATCTTCTCCTCTTATAAAAACAAGCTAAAACCTTGAGAAACAACTTACATGCTTCATATATCTTACAACTGACTGAATTGAAATCTTAACAAAATTCATCTCTAGACATAGTCATTAACCAACAAAATATTCAGTTTCTCTTCTATATTAATGCTTGATCTGAGATAACATGCATCTAGCATCTTTACTATTTGGCCTCTCCTTGGGGTTATCCAGAGTGCAGAAGCAAGCTACCTTGAGAACCAACAGCATCTGCTCCTCGTACCCACTTCCCAACAGCTTCTGGTCAATTGCTCGTTTAGGATCCTCCGAAGTCATCACATTTCTTATCCATTGCACCAATTTCATCTCCTCTGTCTGCTGGATGAAATCATCAGATGGGAACCTTCCAGAGACAAGAACAGCAAGTACAACACCAAAGCTTTATATATCACACTTATCGGTGAACTTAAACGTCTGGTAATACTCTGGCGCAATGTATCCCACCGTTCCTGCTACATTTGAAGTTGTAACATGAGTATTAATATCCGGGACAGCTTTTGCAAGCCCGAAATCTGCGATTCGGGCTTCCATCTCATCGTCCAAGAGGACATTTGTGGGCTTCAAATCTCTGTGGGTTATCCGCGGGCTCTGATTCATGTGAAGATACTCGATCCCTGCAGCCACCCCGAGTGTAATCTTGAATCGGGCCAACCAATTTAGCTCTTGTTTGCCTTCTGATACAGGCTTCAGATAATCTTGAAGGCTTCCGTTCTTCATGTTTAATGGCGTTCTGGCCGATAGATGGGCTTCAGATAAAATCGGTGCCTGATTCTACCCATGGTCTGAATTTCTGACTTTATTTGGCGCATTTTCTTGTTTAGAAGCTTGCTATCTTCTTCTGTGATCTCTTCTGCATCTACAGTTGGCTGAATTATCTTTTTTACCGCAATTTTTTTCCCGTCGCTTCCAGGTAAAGAGGCTTTGTAAACTTCCCCACAGCCACCTCTTCCTATAACTTGAAGCGCATTTAATCCATCTTCTTTTTCCAGGAAAGCCAAGTCCTCGGGTTTCTTGATCATCGGGCTAAAGATTGTCAAGCTCGAATCAGTTCTACGCCCTCTGATTAAGCGCATCAAGAACTTGAAAACCATGGAGAATATCGCACCAGAAAGACAACCTGCTAAAATCCCAGCTGCGAATCCAACAACCCACTGAATTACTTTATTTTTCTTCTTCTTCTTCTTGAGATCTTGTACAGGTGCTGTCGACGGTTATGGGGCTTGGGAACTAGCCAAACTCGAAGAAGGCGCCATTGCTGAATTGGAATGGTTTCTCTGGGGATTTTCAGCGAAAACATAGCGGTTTGGGACGCTCTCTTCTTCAATCATCCCTGAGGATAAATTCTGATCATTCATCAATGGGACTGGACCCTCGAGTAAACTGTTGCCTGAGATGTTGATGAATCTGAGATTCCGAAACGATCTCAACGAGGCTGGCACTTTTCCGGCGAACATATTATCAGCAAGATTGAGTTTTTCCAGGTTAGGAAAGTACTTCAAGAATTTCAGATCCCCTGAAAACTTGTTTGAAGATAAGTCAAGGAACCTGAGGCCAATCAACAACGATAATCCAGATGGGATTTCACCGGAAAACAGATTTTTGCCGAGGTTTAGCACCTCAAGCTGGTGACAAACAACAACTTGATCCGGAATTCAGTCGGAAATTTGGTTGTTTGGTAAGGAAAGTTCTTTCAGCTCAGAAAGCTCACCAATGGCAGGAGATAGTTTTCCTCTAAGATGTTGGGACTCGAAAACGATACGAGTGGCTCTGAGAACGACCGAATTGTTTACAATCCGTCGTTCACAGAATATTCCGGCGGAATCGCAGAGATTCCTCGCCGGAGGAGGGTGGATGCCCAAGTCTTTGTGGATGTGAAGGACAGCAGGAGGGCCTCATGATCAGAATTCAGAAGATGGAGCCATGAAACAGAGGAGAAAGAAATGGGATTGGGGTGGAGCCATGAAACGGAATTTTACGGGGTTTGCGGCGGTCGGCGGTGGTGGTGGACGGCGGCGGGAGGGGAGGAGGTGGTGGTGCTTGGAGGCAGGGAGTTTGAAATGGTAGTTGGGTATATTATATTGTGGAACATTGGTGTTGACTTGACTATAAAACTTATGTGTGTGATGGGTTTATTTTGACAGTATTGGATGACTATATTATGAAACTTGGACAAAATGTTTCCGTGTGGAAAAATTTGCAAGTGGGGCCAATTTACAGCCTAAGAATTTGTCATTGGTGGACTTTGGAATTTACTAAATTGTCCCTATCTTTTTTTCTTTCTTGTTTCCTTATTACTTTACTTTTTCTTTTTTCGTATAACCTATCCTCCCCATCCATACATATCATTTGACTTATTTTGATACGAATTTGAAGATATGTTTTTGCTGAATATATGTGGTATAAAATTTCATACGCAAAAAATCATTTAATTAGTTTATTTAATTAATTTAATTTTCTTATTTATATATATTTCATATTTGATCAAATTTCATTAATTATATTAAAAAAAAAATTACCCAACCCGGACGTAACCCGATCCGAATCCGAATCCAGCTCGAGTGGTTCATGGTTCACTCAGCTCAAATAGTTCATGGTTTAGGGTTTATGTTTATATAATTAATGAGACGGTTGAATTAATTAAAGAAATTAATTGAATAATGGTGGAGGCTGCAGATACGTCTTGTACGCGTAAAAGCGGTGTCAAGATATAAATTTTGTGTAAATTTGTGGATATATGATCAAATTTGTATTTTAATAATATTTTCAATTACGTATGTTAGTTCAGATGAATTACAGAAAATAAGAAAATTTAGGTGGGATATTCTCGAGTCTTGACTGAAAGGGAATTTATCAAATCAAGTGTCAAATTTTTTTGTCTTAGCATTAATTCCATACTTGACTTGGTTGACTTCTTCTCACTTTTTTTTCCTTGTATTCCCATCACTTCGATATTTAATGTGATTTATTTTAGAATGTTATTGTTTCAACTACTCCCACTTTAATTTTTCTAGATGCTAACAGTGTTTACTAGGAAGTAGGAATCAGCACATGATTCGAAGATTATTAAATTGTAACGCTGATATAATTTTTAAGTATGAATATACATGTGACATCTATTTTAATTTAATGGCATACCTTGTTTTTTGAACTAATAATGTACTATTTGCTATATTACATAAGAACAATAATACATGTCGATCGCATAATAATTAATTTTATAATCATTGATTACATTTAACACACATGTTTTTCTACTAGTGAAAAACCAATTCTACAATATATAGCTTTGAATATTACCACAATCCTAAGAAAAACAAACCATATGTAATAGTACACCCATTACCAAACTATCTCCCAACAACACAACCAAAATCAGTAAAATTAACACCAGCAAGACTGATAGAATCAGCCTCTTATTACTACAATCTTACCCTAAAATCTTACCTCAAATCATTGGAACACGAGATGAAACACACATTCATACCACGATCATCAATCGGTGCAACAATGGTACATAAAATACTTCTCCATTGGTCGAGTACACTCCGTACAAACGACCATCTCCGGGATATCATCCACCCCCGGAAGAATAAGATGGTTGCAATCCTCCGTGTGATGCCCGGCTAAGTAGTCGTGCAACGCCACCAGGACCCTTTCCCGAGCTTCATCGGCCCATGTCCCGTACTCGACTAAAGCTTCCTTCATTGCAACACCTTTAGCCCTAGCCATTTGACCAACCCCAATTCCACCCCCTTGGCTAAAAATAGCCCACCCTTCTTCACTCCCACCAAATGTAAGCACATTCATCACCTCAATTAAAATGTGATCACCTTTCTCTGTTGTGGTCGGGATTTTCGCGCCATGATGGAGCTTTGAGTACATCATGCTTTCGATTCTGGTCCAGAAATACCAAGTCGACGTGGGGTCGGTCGAAATGTGTGTGCGTCCAGCTACCATTTCACGCAGTCTTTTAGCGCGTTCGATGCTCGTATTCTTGCCTACATACACCATCTCTAATTTGACTCGTGCAGTATTCGCCACGTCTCTTGCCATTGTAACAAAGTCATGGATCCATTGCGTGTTTTCACCACCATACAAGCAGATGACACTATTGTCATTCATCTGAAAAACTAGTCATCATCAAAATCTATACTATATGGCAAACACTTTTTCAAACAGTATTAGTTGTTTTAAAGAAAGGTATTAGTTTTTTTCACTGAAAAGTATTAGTTATTTTCATTGAACAATATTAGTTTCCGAACGACAATTTGAGCTAGTAAATCGCACGCGCTTACCCAATTCAATATGTTTTGATCAATACCATCCACTACAAGCTGAAGTCTCCATTCCTCATGATCCCACAAAGCCAATTCTTGTTTTTGAGTGAAAGGATAAGCCAAGTTACCCCATATTCACACCATGTGGTTAGCATTCGAGCTAGCTAACTTGCCCTGCGGATCTATCGCCACAAGAATCGGCTTCTTGGAAAATCCCCAAACACGCTTGATGTACTCCGCGACAGCTGGCTCTAGCAACCTCGGGTGGTGCAACGCGTACCATGGCATTTTCGACTGCAACTCCTCAAACTTGTACTCGTGCTGCTCGTCGTGTACTATCGCCTTCTCCACCAACGGAAGCCACACGATTTCGTAGTGATACTCTGGCCTTTTTCTTGATTCTTGATAAATTTGGCCAAGTATGAGAATCTCATCATGGGAAATTTCAAGATCTGATATTAGTAACAACACTGTCTTTCCTCTTAGTGCTTCAACTCCCACCTACAAACACATATGCAAATAAAAAACATAGACATTATAAAAGAATCAAAGACAAATATTGAACATAAATACATGTACATACCTTGATTGTCCTGTTATTACCAACTTCAAGTGGAAGCAAATCATCCTTCAAGTATATTATGTGCTTCAGTATTCTCTGGTTGTCCAAGTGAGGCGTAGTCTCGAACAAATGCACGAGCATTTGGTAGTATTCGTCGTGTTTCTTCTTTCCTACACAAAATTAAACCACACAACCTCTTATAACATCATACTCTGGAAAATACATTTTTTGTCCTGTAACTTTGACCCATTTTGATCTTGGTCCTATTAACTTACGATTTTTTATCTTGGTCCTTCAACTTTACAAAATTCGACATTTTCGTCTTGTCACTCTAAAAAGTCGATTTTTTCTTAAGTTACTGGACTAAAATCAAAACCTATTCTACGTTCTAACAACAATGCTAAGTTGCTCACCGATGTATCGATGGCAGTGATCAAGCTGTGTTTTGAGGCTATCTTGAATGCTAGCAATCTTGTGAGCTAAGCTCGAAAGCTCCCATGTTTCCGAAGTTAAAGAAGCCACCCTGCAATTTTCAGATCAAGAAATCAGATCAACACTCCATTTAAGACACAAAAGATTGATCCTTTGATCCTAAATGAGTATTCGACTGCTTACGCTCGCCCCAATCCAAGAACTTCCGTAACCTGAGATGAGCAAGCAACCAAGCTTCTTATGATCCAGTAAACAGCCATGGGGATATAAGTTGAAGCAGCAATGACGGGCTCAGCATCTTTCGTTATGTACTTTGATGGCAAATTACGAAACTCAGCAATGTACCTAGTTAGTTCCAATGAGACTTTGATTAGGCCGTTGATTGTTTCGAATCTTGGTTTCAGAGCATCGGAGTGGCCGTTGATGATGTCTGGAATCTGCTTTAAGACGGCGACTGATTTGGCCAGGGGGTCGTCGAGGAAGAGGTTGGCGACGAGACAAAACTGGCCGTAGATTATGGAGAATGAAGCTAGTGCTATCACGGCTTTAGCATCCCATGCGTAGTTTGCGAGCATGTTGAGAATCTCCATTGCTGATGCGTGGTTTTCTCCTCCGGAACACCTGCTTGAAAGCTGAGGGGGGTTGAATTTGTTAAGTATCCGTTTGTAAAAGGACTAAAATAGCCCTAATGAGTTGAAAAGATGCAAGTTGTGCCACTTTTTGTACGTTCAGAGACGTGTAGAAGTTCATCTGGTGTGGATTTTGAGCTTCTACATGTCATGGAGAGAGGGAGAATTTCGTCTTATAAAGAAAAGAACGGGGCAACGATTCCTTAGTAAAAGGACTAAAATAGCCCTAATGAGTTGAAAAGATGTGAGTTGTGCCACTTTTTATATGTTTTGAGAAATGTAGAAGTTCATCCGGTGTGGATTTTGAGCTTCTACATGCCATGGAGAGAGGCAAAATTTCGTCTTGTAAAGAAAAGAACGGGGTAAAGATTCCAAGGACTAAAATAGCCCTAATAAGTTGAAAAGATGTGAGTTTTGAGTCTTTCTTATATGTGTTGAGACGTGTCAAAACTCAATTGTATGAATTTCGAGCTTCTACACGTTACAGAGAGAGGTAGAACTCCGTCTTATACAATAAAAGGAAAAAAATAAGGGCCTTAATAAAAGGACTAAAATAGCACTAATGAGTTGAAAATATGAGAGCTCTGCCTCTTTCTACACGTGTTGAGACGTATAAAAGTTCAATCGTGTGGGTTTTGAGATTCCACATATCGTGGAGAGAGGCAGAACTTCGTCTTACACAAAAAAAGAACGTGGAAAATGACGAACTTTTACGAATAAAAGCAATAGAAACATTAAACATGAACCTAGTAAAGTTTAATCAACAAAGATTCAAGATCAACCTCACAGGAAATCTTGTTCAACACAAATGCCAATGCATCCTGGAGGCCATCAAACCCAGTCAGGGCTGCAGTTTCGTCGCGTATTTCGTCGTTCTTCCGTGAGCCCTGATAATAAACAACACCAACAAGTTAAACAAGTTGAAAAACAGCCATGAAAATCAAGAATAACAAATCAAGTACACATATACATTCAGAATTCCATCGATTGCGAATCATTGCCTGATTCTTGGCTGGTACAACACTTGCCATTTTTTTCTTTATGAATTCTCTGTTTTTCTCTGTTTTCACGTTTGCATGGTGTTTGATTGAGGCAATGCAAGCAATATATAGTGAGCAGTAAAGGAATAAAACTATGGTGGATCAAGTTCCTTTCTTGTAAGTTGGTGTAAATAACTAAAGCTATTTCCAATTTGGATAAGGGAATTTCATTTATGGCCCTCATGCACCTTTCTTTAATTAGTAAAGAGTATCATAGCATTAGTAGGGTGTGAAATTATCCAATCATACTTTTGGATTCGAGATTGTGAAATTATCCAATCATACTTTTGGATTCGAGATTATTCATTAAGGTCTCATGGACTGAATTAATTAGTTATGATAGAATTGGGTAGGATTGATTAAGATTGGATTGATTGAACTGAATTGTTTGAATCAAAATATGCGTTTGAATTGTAGATTGCATCTTTTAATCTTGTACCGAAAAATTAATATTTGTGTTTTGATTGAGAAATTAGATGAGATACATATTGAAATGTCATAAATAACTTCACATAGGATAGACTAAGTCATTTTAAGTACAAATGAGGACAATATTGTAATATTGTATTCGGGACATATTATGTCTCACCTTCCAAAATAAGGATTAAACACGTTTTTTTACTAAAAATGTATCATTACCCTCATCCCACGAACCAAAGCCGAGTACTTAAGATTAAACTGTTAATACCGGTCTATCCTAGTCTATCTCATGAAACAGATGGAGCCTAAAACTTTGTCTTAAAGTACTAGGTTCAACATAGTTAAGTTGAATTAAATTCGATTCAAATAATTAAAAATATTCGGAACATAAATTTTAGAAGTTACAATAGTTTTTTTAACTGCACTAGTATCTTTAACTGCCATAGTTTCTTTTGCATTAAAATAAAAATAGTAATTCAGGTAGATGAACAATGGATGTGCGCTACACACGAAATGTTGAATGGGTTACTTTTATCATTTTATTCAAATAATATGAAAGAAAAGGAGAAAAACATAAAAGAAAAGGGGAAGCATGCATAGGATGCTTCGTCGTTATTGTAAGTATTTCTTAATGTTGTACAATAATAACTAACAAAACCATTTCCCAATGCTTTTATGACGTCAGAACTCAGAAGTACTTTAGCTCAATGACAAATTTTCTTGTATCATCATCAAATAAAGAGAAGCTATAGTTCTTTTCTTAGCTGAAGCAAAAGCAAAAGGGGTGTTCAAATGTGGAAATACAATCATCTTTTACTGTTTGTGATGTTGGTAGCAAAAAAAGGTTAGCAGTTATATTATCTCAAACTCTTTAATTTCTTATTTTGATTATGATGTTATGTCCAAATTATTTCGTTGATACATGATCCGTCTTTAATTTTAGCTAAGATTCAGAAATTCGAGAACACTTGTATCATTGACACTAATAATTAGAGTAGTATGTTGAGATTCTTGGAGCCTGAGTGAAATGGGGGGTTGCGGGTGGGAGGGCTTCGACCCGGTTTTTTGAGGTCGAAAGGAGATGTGCTCGGTCGAGCACCCCTCTTTTTCGGAATGGCGGCAAAAGGCTCGACCATGTGAACTGCTCAAGCAGAACCGCTCGACCAAGGCCCGTGGTCAAGCGGTTCCAATGCCCTGTACGCGGATTTAGGGTTTTTCGGTCCAATCTCATATTTAAATACTTTTGACTCATTGTAATCGTTGTATCACTGATAACACTCGAAAATAGTAGATCTTCTGGCTTGGTAGTGTCCCCAGACGTAGTCATTCCTGACGAACTGGGTAACCAAATTTGTATTCCTTAATTCTTGTTTTCATTATTTTCTCCATAATTGCTGCTTAAATCCTAACAACTGGTATCAAGAGCATCGGATTCAAGGGATCTAATGGGAGCAATTATGATGGCTGAAGGGAAATCGCCTGTTGAGAAGTTTGATGGAACGGATTTTGGATTCTGGAAATTGCAAATCGAGGATTACCTGTACGGTAAAGATCTGTATCAACCTTTGGGTTCAAAGCCTGAAGATATGAAGGACGACGAGTGGAAGTGGAAGGCCGGACGGGAAGGCGATGAGTGTGGTTAAATGCAATGTCGTTATCCAGGAACGTCGCCCTACATATGGTGAAAGCAAAAACCACAAAGGAGATGCTGGAGATTTTAACTGAGATGTATGAAAAACCGTCTGCAGCGAACAAGGTTCATTTGATGCGGAGGTTATTCAACCTGAGGATGGCAGAGGATACTGTGGTAGCCAATCATCTAAACGAGTTCAATATGATCATAGCCCAATTGAGCTCGGTTGAGATTGATTTTGATGATGAGGTTCAAGCCCTAATTTTGTTGTCTTCTTTACCAGAAAGTTGGAGTGGGACGATAATGGGTGTTAGAGCTTCAGCAGGTAAAGTAAAACTTAAATTTGATGAGGTTAGAGATCTGATCATGAGCGAAGAAATTCGCAGGAAAGAATTGGGTGTGGCCACATGATCAGCCTTGAGTGCGGGAAACAGAGGCAGATCTGAATCCAAAGGGAAGCCAAATCGGGGTAGATCAAATTCAAGGGGCAAAGATAAGCCCAAGAAGGATAAGAGTAAAGTTGAGTGTTACAATTGTCATGAACTTGGTCATTACAAAAGGGAGTGCAAGGCACCAGCAAAGGCATAAGAGAATGCACCAAAGAAGAATGACAACTCAGCAAACGCCGCCACTGATGAGGGCTCAGATGTATTAATCTTGAGCGTAAGCAGTCCATTAGAATCGTGAGTGTTAGATTTTGGAGCATCGTTTCATTCGTGCAGCAGTGCTGACGTAATGGAGAAGTACACTTCCGGGAACTTTGGGAAGGTTTATCTAGCTGATGATGAGGCCTCTGGAAATCAAAGGGAATGGGAATGTTCAAATTAAGACACCAAATGAGATTGTTTTGCAGTTGAAAGATGTGAGACATATTCCTGGATTGAAGAGGAATTTAATTTCAGTTGGGCAGCTTGATGATGAGGGTTACAGGGTGACTTTTGGGTGTAACACGTGAAAGATATCCAAAGGTGCCATGGTAGTGGCTCGAGGCAATAAGGAGGGAACATTGTATATAACAGGCAACACCCGGGACAGCATTGCTCTTGCAAGTTAAAAAGGGAATGCAGATTTGTGGCATTGTCGTCTTGGCCACATGAGTGAGAAAGGAATGAAAGTTATGTGCTCAAAGGGCAAACTGCTAGACCTCAAGACAGTTGACATCGGGTTATGTGAGGACTGTGTATTCGAAAAACAGAAAAGGGTGAGTTTTTCGAAGGGAGGCAGAACTTTGAAGAAGCAGAAGCTGGAGTTAGTCCACAGCGCCTTGTGGGGTCCAGCACCAGTGACATCCCTTGGTGGAGCATCATATTACATGACTTTCATTGACGACTCTACGAGGAAGGTATGGGTTTATTTTCTGAAAAATAAGTCTTATGCATTTAATGCTTTTAGGAAGTGGAAGACCCTTGTAGAAACTGAGACGGGTCTCAAAGTGAAGTGTTTGAGATCTGATAATGGTGGAGAGTACGAGCTCCGTGAGTTCAAAGAATTCTGTGAGGCGAATGGAATTCGAATGGAGAAAACCGTGAGAGGAACCCCCGAGCAGAACGGTGTGGCAAAACGTATGAACAGAACCTGTGTGAACGTGCTAGAAGCATGAGATTGAAGTGTGGGCTGCCAAAGATGTTTTGGGCAGAGGCAGTTAACACAGCAGCTTACTTGATAAACAGAGGACCCTCAACTCCTTTGGAAAATGGCATACCAGAGGAGGCCTGGTCGGGTAAGGAGGTAAATCTGTCTTTTCTTCGAGTATTTGGGCGTGTGTCATATGTTCATGTTGATGCTATGAGTAGAAGTAAATTGGATGCTAAATCTGTTAAGTGTACGTTTGTTGGATATGGCGGTGATGAATTTGGCTATCGATTTTGGGATGGGGAAAACCGAAGGATAATTCATAGTCGAGATGTCGTATTTAATGAGCAGGTGATGTACAAAGGCAGGTTGGGGATATCCAAAGAAGGTGGTTCTGAGAATCAGGTTGTGGAATTAGACATTTCGAACTCAGGTGGGAGCAAGGAGGTTCAAAATTATCAGGTGATTGTTGAGGAAGAACCAAGTACACCATCACCAATAATTCCGCTGCGGAGATCCATGAGAGAACGGAGATATCCTGATAGGTATTCACCTTCTCTTCATTATTTATTGTTGACTGATGGTGGTGAATCTGAATGTTATGCAGAGACTACACGTAGTGAACAGATGAGCAAGTGAAAACTTGCGATGGATGATGAGATGAATTCGTTGATGACCAACGGAACCTGGGAACTAGTTGAGCTCCCTAAGGGCAAGAAAGCACTGCATAATAAGTGTGTTTACATAATCAATGAGGAGGCTGATGGAAGCAAACGCTACAAGGCAAGACTTGTTGTGAAGAGGTTTCAGCAGAAACATGGTATTGATTATACTGATGTTTTTACTCCAGTGGTGAAGCTAACTACCATTCGGTTAGTTCTGAGTCTGGTGGCTGCAGACAATTTGGTGTTAGAACAGATGGATGTGAAAACAGTCTTTCTTCATGGTGACTTAGATGAGGATATCTACATGAAGCAACCGGAAGGATACTTGTCTAAGGGGAAGAGCTTGTATGGTTTGAAACAAGCTCCATTACAGTGGTACAAGAAGTTTGATGGGTTCATGCACAAGATTGAGATAAATAGGCTCTAGTGCTCGAGAAGTGAGCAAGTTGAAGAAGAAGTTGTCTGAAAGGTTTGTTATGAAGGACCTTGGAGAGGCCAAGCAAATCTTAGGTATGTGAATCGATCGTGATAAGGTGGCAGGAAAGTTGTATCTTTCACAGGCTAAATACATAAAGAATGTCTTAGAGAGATTTAGTATGGAAGATGCAAAGCCAGTTCGGGTCTCGTTGGGAAGTCAGTTCAAGCTATCCAACAAGGACTCACCTAGTAGCGAAGAGGAGCGGACCTACATGCAAAACACTCCGTATGCTTCAGCAATTGGCAGTTTGATGTATGTCATGGTGTGTACAAGACCAGACATTGCACATCCGGTGGGAGTTGTTAGTCGGTTTATGGGCAATCCCGGTAAGCAGCATTGGGAGGCAGTGAAGTGGATCCTTAAGTACTTGAGAGGTACTACTGAACAAGCTTTGTGCTTTGAGGGCAAAAGCATTGAGTTGGCAGGATACGTTGATGCAGACTTGACATCAAATGATCTCGACAAAAGGATGAGTACTACCGGATATGTGTTCACTTTTGGTGGTAGAACAATTTATTGGGCTTCTAAGTTGCAGAAGATTGTAGCTCAGTCCACTACATAAGCAGAGTACGTTATAGTTACTGAGGCTAGCAAAGAGATGATTTGGTTGCAGAATCTTTCGTGTGAGTTGGGGAAGGAGCAGAATGATAGTATTCTGTATAGTGACAGTCAGAGTGCTATTCACTTTGCAAAGAATCTGGCCTTTCACTCGAGGACGAAGCATATTGAGTTAATGTATCATTACATACGTTACCTCATTGAGAACAAGATCTTACAGCTAATGAAGATCCGAGGAAGTGAGAATCCTGCTGACATGTTGACTAAGGTTGTGACCTTAGAAAAGTTGAAGTTATGCATGACTTCAACTGGCCTTGGAAACTGAGATGAAGGCCCGGCACTACTACCAGTGAGAGAGACCGTTGAAACAGAGGAGACAAGTTACAGTTGGAGTCAGTCTCCAGGTGGGAGATTGTTGGGATTGTTGGAGCTTGAGTGAAATGGGGTTGCAGAGCGCGGGAGGCCCTCGATCAGTGCTCGAGGCTGAGCAGATGTGCTCGGTCGAGCACCCCTCTTTCCAGCAGCGAGCAGGCGCTCGACCATGTGAACCGCTCGAACAGAACCGCTCGACCAAGGCCCGTGGTCGAGAAGTCCCGAGGCCCTGTACGCGAATTTAGGGTTTTTAGGCCCAATCTCATATTTAAATACTTTTGACTCATTGTAATCGTTGTATCACTGATAACACTCAAAAATAGTAGATCTCCTGACTTGGTAGTGTCCCCAGACGTAGTCATTCCTGACGAACTGGGTAACCAAATTTGTGTTCCTTAATTCTTGTTTTCATTATTTTCTCCATAATTGCTGCTTAAATCCTAACATAGTATACTGTGAAACTTGTTCAAAATGAAACTTGTATCATTGACAGTATCATATGCTTTATTAAACTGTATTACTTGTTTTCACTAAACAATATCATCTGTTTAATTGAACATATTAGCAAACAAGTGTGAAAACATAAATATCATTGATTGAAAACATCTAAAATGATTTAGTGAAAATAGGTAATAATACAATTTACTAAAACACATGTGATAAGGTTTTTAAAAGAAAACCAATTTTATCGGAAACAAGTTTTACACGATATTTTGCCTAATAACTATACTATTGACCTGTTTTAGAACCATTAAAGTATTGTAGAAGCATTTATTTTTAAAACTGTTATACACAATATTTAAAAAAACAAATTGATTATAGAGTTTGTATTGAGTTTCCAAACATGCTCTGTGAATTCAAAATTAAATATAAGGTTTGTTTGAGCTAAAACATGTTTAATCTTTTTTTAAGGTAATAAATTTCAATAGTTCCTTAAAATAATCAATTACAATAGCTCCTTCTACCACCGGGCATGTGACAATATCATTTCGTCTCGATGTAGACCAAAACCACAACCACCACAAGAGGGGTCCACCCAAAACCGCAATTCGGAACCGTAACCACCACAAGGGAAACCACCACAAGAGGGAATTAATTTTCCCTCTCTCTGTCTCGAACCCAAGACCTTGAGCTTTAGGTTATGAAACTCTAACTACTTTAGCTATCCACGCATGATCTAAAACATGTTTAATCAACAATGTCTTGAAAAGAGAAGTTTTAAGCTTCCACTCTTTACTTGGGCCGAAAATCCAGACTTAAAACATGCAAAGGCGTTAACCATTAAGGCCCAATTCGCAGAAAATTAACCCATTTTTATTCCAAAGCAACAAAGTTTTGGGCTGGGCCCAAAACAGGCCCAAATACCAAACCACTGCATAGCCAAACAACCAGGGGCGAGACAGGTGGGTTTGGGTGGGAGTGAATGTCGAAGGACACGCAGCAGAGGCAAAGAAAATGCGATAAACATTGGAAAGAATATAATAATGCCTTCCACGTCCCTTTATTCTCCATTTTCAGCTATCCTGAGCACCTCCCGCTATCGTGCGCCTCTAAAGTTATCCTTTTTATACCTCACTCCTCGCCGCTTCATTCACCACCGATTCCGCGCCGTCCGTCCGCCGGAGCTGGCCGCCGCACTCACCGCCTGTTCGTATTGCTGCTGCCGCCGCCTTCCTAACAGTCACGTTTTCACGGGGAATTCTCTCTTCTCTCGCATGGAGGTACCGAAACTGTCACACGTCTTTACACTTTCTGTGTGTGTGTGTGTTTGTGTTTCCTGTTTAGAGGTTTTGTGATTGGAATTGGGCGAAACACTGGAGCTTTTTCGATATGACTATTTATTGGTTGATTTAATTTGAGAATTACAGGATTTTGTTTCATATTGGCAATTTGAGTTACGATTGAGTCGTTGGATAGTTAACAAGCAGTGGAGTGGTGGGTGTGATTCGTTAAAATTTTAAATTAGGTGCCTGATTTGGTTTTGAGGTTTCTGCTTTGGTGTTTTAATCCTAAATGAATAGGAAAAAGTGTGAGTTGAGTTTTTTAAGAGGAACGAAAATGTGAAACTTTGGCATAATTTTGGAACGATGTTTTGGCACTTTGTGCTAGTTTGTGAAACGCCTCACCATAAGACAGTTTCTCACCCGAGTTTTTGCCGAAACTTTTTAGGGAGCCTTGGCTCATCTTCTTTAATGGAAATGAATATGGGGTAATTGTGGTAGATAATGAAATAAGTTAATCATTACCATCTTGATTAACTACCTCTCCTATAATCATTTATCCTCAATCATTCTACTATTCCTCAACCAACAATAGTTTCTTGTTCCAACTTATTCCAAAGTCAGAGCATAGTTTTCATTGTAATTCACTATTTGATGATTCTTATTATCATTCCCGTCGAAGAATTTGAATCAAGCTCCCCTTTAGTTTTTTCGATATGATAGAAAAGAAAGGATAGAACCTCTGTAGCACTCTGCGTATGAGAAAGAAGCTAAATGGTGAATTGCAAGTTAGTAAGTAGGATGCTAGACATTATCTCGTTCTACCAATTCCACCAGGAATGAAGAAGGTGAGCATCTTGTTTGATCTATGAACGTTTGCTTTGCTCAAACAAAATAGGATGATCAAACTTTTTAAAAAAATAGATGCATTTAAAACTGGTTTAGTGGTTTGAACTGCTTGTGCAAAAAACTTGGTTGGATATCTCTAATCCCTATAGCCAATTCCCAAAGTCGATTCACTAGTATATTTGATATTTATATTGCATTTCTTTTAGTGTAGATTGGTGACAGGTCATGAGACGGATCTGTGTGTTACATCTTACCTCACTATTGTTTTATATTTCCTAACAGCGATTCTGGAGTGGAAGTGGTATCAATAGGAATAAAGAAATGGTGAAGCATCTGCAGGGCTACGGGGTGCTAAGGTCCAAGAAAGTAGCTGAAGTAATGGAAACCATTGATAGGGCTGTGTTTGTACCTGAGGGTGCACCAGCTTACGTTGATAGTCCTATGCAGATAGGTTACAATGCTACTATTTCAGCACCTCATATGCATGCCATGTGCCTCGAGTTGTTAGAGAATCATTTGAAGCCTGGCATGCATGCCTTGGATATCGGTTCAGGTAATATATTATACTTGTATTTTAGGAGGATTCGTTAAATGTGTCTAGTGCTCTGATTTACCTTAAGGAATGTTATGCCATTTCAATGCATTTGATTTTTTAATATGTATATTTTACACTTTAAAAACATCAAATTGCAACCAATGTTTCCCTTCTGATGGGAAATTATTTAATTTAGCTACCATTATTGCACTTTCCAGATTATGAGGTTCTTATGTAGCTCCGTTTGTAGGGACGGGATATTTGACTGCATGCTTTGCTGTTATGGTTGGACCACAAGGTCGTGCTATTGGTGTAGAACATATTCCAGAGTTGGTTGAATCTTCCATTAAGAATATCCAAAAGAGCGCAGCAGCTCCACTGCTCAAAGAAGGATCCCTCGCAGTACATGGTGGTGGTATGTCTCGTCTTAATGCTTTTCTATTCGAGTTAATCACTCAAGAGTAATTTGATTCGTATTCATTTTATATGTACATTTTTCTGCATCTGTTAGGAATACAAACAGGCAGCATGCTGGTTTTTGCAACACTAGGGATATGTTTGGTTTGGGATTAGAAAACCAGATTTCGGATTTCGAAATCTAAATATGGTTCTACTTTGGGATTTAAGAATCCGGTTTTTAAAAACCTTATACATTCATCTATATAAATACCTATAAACCCTACAAATATCATTTTTTTTCTCCTCCAATTATTTATTAATGCAAATATGATTTTTTATTCTCGCTCTTTCATATTTATCACTTTTCACACTTTTTTTCACTTTTCAACAACTCCCATTGAAACATATTAATCATGACAATTATTACAGTTGCAATATTAAAAAAAAATCCACTAAATCAAAACATATCCTAGGAATATTGTACACTCATCTCCTTAAAAACAGTTCCAATCATATAATTGCACATCAGTAGAGCACGGTGCTCAGATGAATTCTTCACAATATATGCATTTCAAGGTCATTTCTTGATCGCCTCGTTTTGACTGATAACAGATGGTAGGCAAGGTTGGCCCGAGTTTGCACCATACGATGCTATTCATGTGGGAGCAGCTGCACCGGAAATCCCTCCAGCTCTGATCAAACAACTGAAGCCAGGTGGAAGGTTGGTGATCCCAGTGGGCAATATCTTCCAGGACCTGCAAGTTGTGGACAAGGATGAGGACGGCAAACTCACTGTCCGGAGCGAGACTTCGGTTCGTTACGTTCCACTGACGAGCCGGGAAGCTCAGATCCGGGGTTACTAATACCATGAAATAAGCACCGGTAGAATAATGTTGACATGTAATTTCTTTTTATTTTGGCCGTGTACAGAATTTGACTGCAACTCTGGGATAAGGTGATGTGCCTGTTAATATGCTACGAATAATCATCTAAGTTAGCTTGTGTTGGGTAATATGAATGGTAAGAAATATTCAGCGCCTAAGCTGGCTTATTCTATTCTCTTGCAAGCAGGGATGGACGCAGACTTCTTAATATAACACATTAAATAATAGTAATTTAAAATATATTTTATTATTGTCAAATAATTGTAACATATTGTACAAGACCTTACTAGGAAAAATGAGGAGCCTTGCCACTGGGCTACCATCGCCTTTTGAACATAATCTTCAAACATCTTGTATTTGTATAAGAAATTTTCAGAAGGCCAGAGGGGCTCAGTGCCCCAGTTGGCCCGTCATTGCTTGCAAGGCATTGTCCAGAAGTTTCCATTAGTTTTGGACGGAAAATCGTATGGGATTGAAATTGGTTTAAAAAAGGACCAATTCTGTGCGGCAAATTCTATGCTACTAACAATGTGGTACTAAAAATGTTAGTTTTGGACGGGAAAAACGTATGGGACCAAAATTGGAAAAGAAAAGACCAATTTTATGCAGTCAAAATTGCTCAGAAAAGGACCAAAATTACAATTTCTAAAAAGATAACACATTATAATTTTGCACAACTATAAACATACACTTCAGTGGATCACTCCTCGTGTGGTAATTTTGCAGAAATCTCCTTTCTTAGGAAAATAATTCATGCCAATAGTATTGGGCCAGAGATTATTATTATTATTATTTTTCATTTTTTAGTGGGTCGAAGATATTTTATTTTGGTAGATGCATCTCTCAAAGATCAATTTAAGAAGTTTTGGAGAGGAAAAATAATAAAAACAATTCAACTTGGAAAACTATTGACAAATGAATCAAAACTCAACTGCACTAATAACAGCAGCACAAATTGGTGCAACAAAATCTTGAGATTGCTGAAACATATCATAAACGGATGAACCTTTTTGCAACTGATCTTAAAGTGCAAAATATCAGTAAGAAAAAAGAGACGATATATATAAAGGTTTACCTATTCGATAACTAAATGAAACCAACAGAAAACCCCATCACAAAATGGATATGCAGGGCAAACTAGAGCTCTTTGGTCTTAAACCAAATTAAAACCTGCTGCGCCTCGGTGGTCTTTCTGTAGCTGCATTCACTCTGATCGCCCTCCCCTCCAAACTCTGCACCATTGCCATCGAGAAAATTAGCTTAATATCACGTAATAAACGGTTATTTTTCAATGTTCAGTTTACTTCATTACACAAAGCTCAAATGCAATAATGATTATTTCCTATGGACTAAAGTCTAACATCTTGGAGGTCTGTCTATTTAATGAGAATTGTGTAAATAACTAAAGCGAGTGATTCGTCAAATGCATGACTAACTAAGACTCGATACAGCTCGATAAAGCCTGACTTGATTACTTACATGCACACTTGTAAATAACTAGATATATTAAGGAGTAAAATTGTGATAATATAAGCTCGCGAGACTTTTAGGGTATGTTTGTTTTGAGACTATTCCGGACGGACTTTGAACTTTACAATTCCACATACCCATTTAATACAATACTAAAATCAGGATTTCAAAATCCAATTTAAAACCTAATCTAAACCCTACATCTGCACCTATTCCCATTAATAATAATATTATCACTTTTACACAATTTCCAACACAATACTCAATCATTCAATCATTACTATAATAATATAATAATACAAATCAATCAACTCTTTTACAATCCTATATAATCATACCCTATAAAATCTCAAAACAAACATACAATTTTACTATTCATCTATGTTGCTCGGACACGGGTATGGGTATCCGACAAGGGTACGGATCCGTGTGTCCGACTCCCAATTTTCCAAAACTTAGGATACGTGGACACGGCTAAAAAGGATCCAAATTAGGACACGGGTACGGGGATACGTTTATTGATAGTTTGATACATAACAAATATATATATTTCATTTACTAAATTTACAACATATCATATATTATTATGATAATTGTACAATAAGAGAAAGGATTGCAAGATTTGTTTAAAAAAAGATTGCAAAAGTTAACACACACCAAATTAGTCATTCAAAATTTCAAAATCCCACCAAGTTCTCTCTAATTTTTTGCAAAGAAAGTTCAGTCTCGAAAGTGCCGTGTCCGTTTTCAAAATGAAGGATCCGACACAGATCCCATACCAGTATCCGAGTCATACGTATCCGACACGGGTTCTGCTGCCGATTTGAAGGATCCGAGCATCAGAGCTATTCATTAGAATTTTAAAATCCTAGATTTCAAAATTCAGGATTTCCCCCGCCCACTATAAGCCCAAAACAAACACACCCTTAAGTTGTTAAGCTAGAGCTCGACTCAATGAACTTTGAGTCGAGTTCGATTTTTTTCCTGAGTAGGTCAGGCGAAATATTTTAGAAAGAAGAAATGATTGTTACCTGTCCATCAAGGTTAGCAATGGCATCATTCATTTCAGCCTCGCTCGACATTACTACAAACCCAAAACCACGCGATCTTCCCGACTCCATGTCTGGGATTACCCGAGCACTTTCAACTTTACCATACTCACTGAAAACCTGCTCCAAACACTCGCTATCCACATTCCACGCAAGGTTTCCGACATATAATTTGTACGAAGCTCCAAAAGCTCGATGGGGAGAAGAACGTTCAGGCCGTTCTCCTCTAGGAGCAGCTATGTTGACGGTCAAGAGTCGGCCATTTACATCCTGTTAAAAATGAATAATAAATTGGACGTGTCATCCCATAAACGTAAAGCCATGTAAAATTTGTGGCAGGGATCTGACTCGAGAAGAAATGTGCAGCTTATGTTTTTTGTTTTTTTGGTTAAATTTTTACCATGAGACAATGTTAGGTTACGCTGATTACAGTCTAAAGCTTATATAGCATACATTGAGACCAACCTATTGAACTAGGGGAATTAAAAAAGGCATGGTGGAAATCACACTTGATAGATTACATTTGACAAGAATAATCAAGAATGATGCAGAATATCTTGAGTAAACTTAACCAAATAACTGCAACCTACACGAAATCCAGATCAATACTCTGCTAAAAATGACAGAGAGAAAGAGAGAGCAAGCAAGACTTGGAACAGGGATTCATGTTATTAGAAAAATGACAGAAGTTACAGTATCTAACGGGCTTAAATCATATGCATATATGATCTCACGTACAAAATTTATATAATATGCTATATTATAATTGTAAGTTCCATAAATCTCTGGTAAGAAATAACCAATTACAGATAGCTGTACAGACATACGATAACAGCCATACAAACTTACATATCGATTAAATATCTCCACAGCCCTCTCAGCCTCTTCTACACTACTCATTGTTACAAAACCAAACCCTCGACTCTGTTCGGTTGCCCTGTCGACAATAACCTACAAATCCACAATACATTTACAAATCAAAAACATATAAAACCATCCAATCATTTTCCATTAAGAAAGCATCATAATCATCCATTCTAAATCACAACCCATATTCCAAAATCCAAACTTTTTCACTCAAATACACAAATATCCAATCATTTTTCATCAAAAATAGCATCAGCATCCATTCTACACCAAAACCCACATTCCAAAATCCAATCTTTTTCACTCAAAAACACAAGAAAACTCAAAAACAACTTCAATTTCAAGAAACAAACCAATTATACCTGAGCCATGTCAACAACACCAGCTTTACTAAAAAGCATAGCCAACTTCTCACCATCCACATCGTACGGCAAATTCCCCACATACACTTTGGTTCCTTCTGGTGCTTCCACGTAGCCATCTCCCTCCCCCTCATTCGCCACGTCATCTTCACTTCCATCCTTCACAGATGCTTCCCAGTCGAGATCTCCCAGAATTTCCTCCTCTTTTTCTTCAAGAATTACAGGGCTGTTATCTTCTTCAGCAGCCACAACAGAAACCCTGAAAAGGGATTCTTTCCTTTTGGCAGAGAATGCAGAATGTGAAGAAACAGAGGCTATCTTGTTGCAAGAAAGCTGAAATTTTATGGGTTTGTGCGGGATTGAAATCTGTGAAGAAATGTAAAGCGATGGGCTTGAAATTAAGCAACTGTTCGTTGACATTGTTACGGGTTTCAATACAGTATTTGCTACGAAAGACATTTTTGCAGTTATGTATGAGTGGAGAAAGCGAAGAAGAAAGGGTTTTGATAGGGTTTCAGAGGTATGAGAGGATAAGAGGGAATGGGAATAAAGCCGCACGGTAGAATTGATAACCTAAGTTCAGATATAAATACAAGTTCAATCATTGTAATTTTTCATTTTATTACTGTTTAATTTTGACTTTTTCCAAGTTTAATTTTCATAGTAAATCAGTGTTCTAGTAATATGTTTACCTCAAGTTTTTTAATTAAATCAACAAAATTGGTTTTAAATAACTTTAATTTATAAAATATACTTAGAAACTAACTGAGAATTGTTTAGTTTTTGTTCTGATTGGTTAACTTTATTAATAAAATAATTAAGTAAAAATAAGAGTAAGAAGATCATAAAATACACAAACAAATTTGAGTTAGGAATTTAGGATCATATTTTTTATTTTAATTGTTCAAATATCCCTAAGTAGGTTATTAGTCTAGGAGATATCAAAATATTTCAAGGGTTGTCTTACAGAAAACAATTATCCTTTATAGTAAAATAATTAATATATTTTTTATGAAGTAATAAAAATTTGTCAAACTAATATATTCTAATAAAATTACTAATATGTTCTAAAAATGCAAACTAGCTGCACAATAAAATTAGTTTGCATGAACCTTTACATATTTCAAATTTTCCAATTAACTGCATAGATGGATAATCAATCAGTAGAACGGTCCAAAGATGATGGAAAAATCATAAATTTCTTTTGAACCATAAATATTAATCCAAAATGGAAAGTAAAAATAACTCACAATAACTAAAAACAAATGAGGAAGACAAAACCAAATGATAACACTATCTTAGTATACAAATTCAATCTCTTTGAAACTGGTCTCACTCTGAAGATTAATTGTCAACAGTCCATTCTCAGAAGTGTATGTGAAGAACTCATTTTGTTTGTCAACTTTGCAACCACTTGGTTTGATGCTAGAATATGCTCCAAATAATCCACTCCCTCTTGCTTTGATCTTTATTTTTTCACTTATGATGCATTCTTCAACTGCTCCTCCTGAGTTGTACATGTTGATCAACCCAATGGGAGCAAACTCAAT
This sequence comes from Stenogyne calaminthoides, assembly GCA_037126765.1. Classification (NCBI taxonomy): domain Eukaryota; kingdom Viridiplantae; phylum Streptophyta; class Magnoliopsida; order Lamiales; family Lamiaceae; genus Stenogyne; species Stenogyne calaminthoides. The sequence goes on along the minus strand of JBBCBC010000020.1, from coordinate 36,214,644 downwards.
GCTCTCATTTACCACCTGTAATTCATAGAGTTCAAATTGTCTTGTTAGCGATTCTATGAGGTGTAAATGAATCGAGTCGAGTAGTGTCAAACTTCATTTTTTTGAGCTTGAACTCGATTTGATAAGAAACTCGCTAGAGTAGCAAATACATAAGTAATGCAATAGTTTAGCTTCGATAATGTACATAACTCGAAGCTCGACTGGACTTGTTGAGAAATAGTTTTTTTTAGAAATATATTTTAAGGGTAAAATAGTAATATACTTAAGCTCACAAGTATGCCGAGTCGAGTATTACTGAACTCAAACTCAAGCTCGACTCGATTAAATTCAAATATTTTTCCTAGACGAGCACAAGTAGCTCGTGGGCTTAGCTCCATTTGCTTAGGAGATGTTTTCAATCACTACAAAATAGTGATGATCACTTTGGAAAAGTAAAAATTGTGAAGAGGGCACTTTCATGAAAAATGATTCTGCCTCCTCTAATAGAAGTTGCAAAAACCCCTTGCATTCTTAGTACTTCTGATTGAGAAAAGTGAAATAAGATCGTCTCATGCAAGTTTTTTTTACCTTAATCGGAGAAATAGTAAATATTTCACATTGTAGCATGCCTAAACACACTTCAACACCTCCATTCTTTGGCACTCTTGAAAGAGTTCCTGCAACAAAAGCAGTTACACATCAAGATTGTGACTTATGTTTTCTTTAACACCTCTTTCTTTCTTTCTTTCTAACCTGAATTGAATGCATATACAGCAGAGTCCCCTGTCCATGTTTCCCCTGCAAAGTCTTCAAGAAATTCTACATCAAGGGGAGTCACACGCCCCGCGATGGACTTGCCCTTAAGAGTAGACTTTTCGACAGATTCGGAAACTTGTTTCATAGGCCAACTACCTGCTCCTTGGCAGTTGAAAACACCTACCACACCAGTTATCTTATTCAAGTTCCATATCTTGAGTAAGCTGTTCATCATAATTGGAAAAAAATAAAAAATTAGTTATTAACTAACTTATTGTGTCACATACATACATAAAAGACGAGATAATTGATCACCTCTTTCCGTCCATAACTGGATCGACAAACAGGCAATCTCGAGTAGGCCTTCCAGCATATCTAGCTCTCAGGACCGATCCATCAGGAAGCACGAGTTTCCTTAAAATCTTGAAATCGTGTTTTCCTGGCTTGTCACTGCATCATTTGATCAAATCAATGAGTCGTAAAAATTTTGCAAGTGGTTTTTGCTTGTTTGTAATTAGGTTTTATACCTTACATAGACCGGACAACCCCCTAAAGCTCTAGCTGCACCGTGGAACTCAGCAGTGTTGTGGTCGCTCTTTATTGAAGGAAAAAAAAGGTGTCATTAGTACTTTGCGTTGTAAAAACAGTAGTTATAGTGCTAAATGATGATGCAAAAGGTTCTTACATGAAACATATCCCAATCAGGAACCACGATTTCGCCTATCAGAAGGCTGTTGAAAGACACTGATGCAATGTGCAATGTCTGGAAAGTAGGCTCATTAGGCATGAAATCCTCAGAAGCTCTAGCAGTTGCACTCTTCTTTGAGCTAAGAATCGACACAAGAAGATCATGTCGGTTAATTCTGGATTGCGTTAATATCATTTTTTGTCCATAAAGTTTAGTTTTTTCCAGTTTTGGTCCACTTGTTTCACTCACTATCAAATTAGGTAGAAAGTACAATTCTACTTTGTGATCCCACACAGATAGTTGACCATCTGCAGGCTGGCGGAATCAACTATTTGGGGGTGAAAAAGGTAATTATTCAAAAGTTTTGTACTTATATGCAATTATAAAAAAAACTAGATGTAGCACCCCCACTAATCAACGGATGATGAGAACAAATATATGAGTAAAAGTGTACTTTCAAGACCAAACTTGACAGTGAGTGAAAAAAAGGGGATCAAAACTGGAAAAAGGGTAAAACTTTAGGGACCAAAAATGAAATTATCAATTTCAGGATTCAACGAAGATAATATAGGATTAAGACAAGAAGCAAGTGATCATTTACCTAAAGATGGAGTCTGAATTGTGGCACATACAGCAAATCAACTTATTACCTCCAAAGTTCTTCTCTATAGATTCATCAAGAGCTTCATGATACTTTTTAGTAATCGAAACTCTGCCACCGTATCCCGACCCCAAAGTTTCCAACAGATTTTGAACATCAACCTTAACACCATCCACTCCACTATCAGCAAGATAGCTATGCATATCATTGTAAAAATCGAACACCTTTTGAGGGTCGATTACTCCAACTCCGTACTTTTCCAAACTATCCATCGCTAGGTCTCTTATATTCCCGATATTTCCAGGCGATTGGACTGGATATTCGAGCTTTGGGTTGTACTTTTTTAGCGCCTCGGAAGAAGCCAGAACTCCACCCCAGTATCCAGCTAAGGCGTGCCACATGTACACGTACCTGCATTGCGCTTAAATTTGAGGAATTTGAGGTTGTTTGGAATGGAGATTTCATTGAACTACTTACTCTAGTCCATAATTTTCTTTGATGTAATGGATCAACTCTTTGAGGCCGTCCGATTCCGATGCTTTAAACTTGCAGTTTTCTTTAATGTCTGTTAATCTTGTTGCAAATCTACAAAAACAGATTCATCATCAATAATCAAGAAAGCCATGGTTACTTAAGTTAGATCATGGGACTTACTGTGTTCCTTCGATAAGAGGTTCGCCTTCCGTTTGAAATTCATTCATCGTTTCTTGCCATCCGTCGTCTATGATCAAGAACTTTGGAGATATTCCTCCATCTTTGAAGCTGTAAAAACATGACATTTTTTTAGGCATTCTATGTTGACTGTTTGATTGAAAAACTTATGATTTACACTACGTTTTGTTGTCGAACCTTTGAAGACCGTCTTTGATTCCTTTTGGACTAACTTCAGTGTAAAATGCATCCCAGGTGCACCAACCAAACCAATCTAAATGAGCAGGAACCTGAGATTTTGAAACATGATCTAATTTAAGGAACAAAAATATATTTCTTTATGTACAGAAAGTTCCAATTTTTTAAGGCGTTTCAGCTTTTGACTCACTCGCCCCAAAAACTGGACTTATTGGGTCAGATCTATATGATCCAACTGGCCTAATTAGCCAGTTTTTCAGTCTGGCCCAATAGGTCCAGTATGGCCTGGCCACGGATCTTGACCCTGTGGGCCCAATCCAGGCCAGTCTGACTCGATTTGACAGCTCTAGTTATGAGGATTAGTTCGGACGAAGTTCGATAAGTAGGATTATAACAAATGGATAAGGGATAAAAAGGTACCTTCTTGTTTTCTAGGTGACTAAATGTACCCTTATGTTTAGCCAATATCCTGGAAAAATGATTTTTTTTCAAATGATCAATAATTAGATAAATATATTCTGAAATCAAATCTGAAACTGAAACCAACATACTTGATTGAATCCTTAATCAGTTCAAAAGGGTTATCCCCTGAGCTAACAAAAACTCCTTTCATTGCTTCAGCAGTTTGAACATCAGGATCACCTTGAAACAAAACCAAACAACATAATCAACAAAAGATCGACTCCATAACTGCCAAAATAAAACGCGTTTTCTGAGTTGAAACGAACCACTCTCGTAGCAGAACTGAAGCTCGTTAGACGGTGTCCCTTGAAGAGTTGTCCTAAAAGCTCCATCCAAGATAGGCAAAATGAGCACGTAGAACTTGTTCTGGCTCGTCTGCTCGTTTACAACCTCATTGTCTACTACATCAGGAACAGATTCTTGTTCAATCTCCAAGAGAAGCATCTGAGTTTCTTTAGGAATCTCACTTGCTGATTTTCCTACACGTGGTATCATCCACCATATTTTGGCAATAAAAAGACACATGAACTTGTAATCCCTGAAACAGAGAGATATGATCATCAGATCATCAAACATTAATTCTTGATAACTGAAATCAGGAAAATCATTACAAAATAAGATAAAGTCTAGCATGCACCAGGTGCAACGTGCAATATTTATTGCATTTTCATACAATATTAGTTGTTTTTACTGAATAGTATTAGTTGTGTACAGTCGCACCGTGCAACTGATGCACAAGAGACATACTCAAAAAATAATACTTACTCAAGAATCCCAAGGTTGAAAACATATCAATTGCATTTTCAAACAGTAGTAGTTGTTTTTACTGAACAGTATTAGTTGTTTTCACAAAACAGTATTAGTTGTTATCACTGAAAAGTATTAGTTATGTAAAGTCGCACCATGCAACTGATGCAGAAGAGACTTACTGACGAAATAATACTTACTCAAGAATCCCAAGGTTGAAGACAAGGTGAGAGCTCGGAGACGTAGAATCGGCCCCAACGAAAGCTGATACCGAACTTGTTGGAGAAATGACCAAGTTGTTTGGAACTCCAGTTAAGACAACCTTCCCTCGGACCATGAGGCTGCCATTTTTAATCACTGGAATTGCTGTGATAGTCATTTTTTGCTATCGTTTCTTGTCAATCTGCAAAATGATGACTTAGTTCCAATGAAGAAACAAGAAATGATGATGACAAAACCAAGAAAACTGCCATGAAAAACAACATTGAAAAATATGTAACTTATAAACTGTCCTAATCAATTAGAGATTAAGATGGGAAGTCAAGTTTTTTACCTAACTTTCTAGCAGAGTCCAAGTACAAAATTTCAAGAATAAGTGATATAGGAGAAATTAAACGTGACAAACAATGGTTCAAGAAAGGTCGTTTTATAGCAAAATCTTGTCAAGAAACATACAATAAATACCGTTTAGATATATCAAAAGTCCATAGGTATCAACGATCGATTATTTTAAGTTTTTGGGTTTTAATAATGCTCGTAATTTGGATCGATTATGTTTGAGATCATGATCATGGGACCAAACCTATGAATTATTGACATGGAAATGAGTCATCACTTTATACAATGGGAATATAAGACTCATTTTGATCTTAATCCTATTAATTTACGGTTTTTGATCTTGGTCCGTAACTTTACAAAATTCTATTTTTTCGTCCTATCACCGGCTAGTTACCTATAATAGCAGGTGACATGACTAAAAGATCGAATTTTGTAAAGTTACAGGATCAAGATCATAATTTACGAATTTTGATTTTAGTCATGTAACTTAGAAAATTTTGACTTTTTAGACTAGTTATTCCAGCAGGTAACTACTTGGTAACAGGACGAAAAAATCAAATTTTGTAAGATGTAAAATTACTGGACCAAGATTAAAAACCGTAAATTAGTAAGACCAAAAACAAATTGGTCAAAATTACAGGACAATAAAAAATCAATTTTCCATATATATATATATATATATTATTATTATTATTATATATGGCATTATTAGTATTTTAGATTGCCATTTTTATTCAACAAAATGATATAGAAAATTGTGTAGAGATCCAATCTCGCAGATGCTAACTGTTATTTAGATCGAGCAATTTTTGCAAATAAAAAAACGTCTATCCAGAATTTGGCAGATCGTTTCAGGCTTTCAGTAAATTATTTTGTCCCATAATTGATTGTCAGAAATCTTGTGAAAATTATTGGTCATTTTGCATCATTAGCATCTTTACAAAGTCGCTAACGAACAAATTCATCTTTTTGAAAAGATTTTTCCTTGTCCTCACTTTACATTGCATATGTAATATGCATCAATTCAAAGTTCTTATGAAAAAACACAATGAGAGTGGTTACATAGAGTAGTATTTTTCTGTGAATATTAAAAAATGTATTGAATATAAAAATTTACATTTTAATGATATGATCTTAAAACATTAAAAATATGATATAAATCCCCTGAATTATAATGCTCTTGATTTATTGAAGATTCACGCCATAACACGTATGGTTACAATTTTTTTACTTCATTTTTTAATTGGTTTCACGAGTTGGGAATAATTGGGGGATTTTCGAGTTTATCGAAGTATATTTAAATTAAGGTAGCTGAAGAAAATAGTTTATGGCAACTTGGAGGAATTAATTTGAGGAATATATTTTTCTGTGAATATTAAAAAATGTATTGAATATAAAACTACATTTCTTATAAGTGTAAAAGCGGGATACAAATCAACACAAATCAACATTCACTCTTTCAAAGTGTTTAAGCGTCGTGCTCAAATTATATATGTTTCAAATCACCACGAGACCGTCTCTTTCTCATCCCAAGCACTACATTAATTATAAGGAGATATAATTTAAACAAAATGCAAAAGATTTTATTGTATTAAATCTTAAAATTATAAACCACACAAAAGAAAATTGTTATTTTGGCAGTTATATACTTGGGATGGATTAATAAATTGATGTTCTTAGCATGGTTATGAACGAAAGTTTCCGTCAAAAAAAAAAATGAACGAAAGTAAAAGGACTAATAAATTTTTAGTGTAAACAGCTGAAAGTGACATTATCCAATTAAATTTACTAATAGGTACAAATTTTTTATGCATATTACTGATAAGTCGAATTTAATGTTTTATTTATGTGTTTATTGTGAAGATTTTGTGGTTGTTAATTCTTCATTCTTTTACATTAACTTGATTTATTTTATTTAGGTCTCGTGTGCTTTGATTTTATATTTTTGATGAATTTTAGGTATTTATGAAACTTTTTGATAAAGTCCGAGATGAATCAAATTGAAGAAAGACCTTTATTCTAAGCCAATGAGTATTATGTTAATTACCCTAGTATTTAAAGCCTATTACAGGAGAATTCAGGCAGGCAGCTGAGGGAGGAGGCGGCAAGGGAGAAGTATCACGACGCAGCAGAGGAGATTGGGAGACGTGCAGTTTTGAGAGTCTTTTTTAGTTAGTATTTTTATTTCAATTTCAGAGATTTCTGAACTCGTACTTAATGTCTGTTATTTGATTTGAGACGTTTATACTATTTATCTTTAGATTGTTTATTTCATCTAATTTAACTTTCAACATACGTGGATGTCTAATTTGGATTGACCACCTAGGTTAGATTATTCTTGTATGTCTGCTAGTTCGTAAATTTATAATCCGTAATTGTTATGAATATATGACAATTGGTAGCAACTAGTAATTTACTAAGGTGATTTAAACCGGGTTCTTTCGAATCGATGTTGCGTATTCGGCCCAATCCTAAGCCAATGCAAATTGACGGGAGCACTAAAATTGATTAAGGCTTAATGATGGCCCATTAGATACATGCAGGTGACCTAATTAGCAAAGGAATAGACGTGAGCAGCAAGAAGGAGACAGCACATCAATTACTAATATGTACAAATGAGATTGTATATATTATCAAAATTACACGCGAAAGTGCAAATATAGTTATGTATATATAACTATTTTGTACCTAATAATAAGTTGCAATCCTAAAATATGTTTATTAGTAGGTCTCTCTATTTAATTAACTAAAATAAAGATGAGTCCATCTTTAGCATTTTTTTGAGTTGGTGGGACGAAGTGCGATATTGATTGAAGATTACATGAATGTGTAGTTTGAATTTTGTAATTAAATCCGTGTACACAAAATACAGAATATAGTATATTTTTTTATATATATAAATGAAAACATAGAATATATACTTTGAAAATAAAATAATATACTAATCTAAACATGTCCACTTAACCGTAATAAGTCCATTACGGAATTAGGAAAGATGTGTACCGGTATCGTGGAACTCGAATATGAATTATTCAGACAAAATATAAAAATGATTATGAATATGATTTGATAGTATGAATATGAATATTATTTTCAAAATATAAAAATGTTGTCATTTGACTCATTTCAATCTTGCAAGAAACCTCCTCATATCCATATGGTCAAGTACAAATTGCTCATACGTTGATTTTCGTATTCTCCTTCACCACAATAATATTAGATATAAGTTGTTTAAAGATAAAAACTCTATCATATAGTCTCGTACAAACTAACATAAATTAATACTCACCCCTTAAAATGTCATGCTCAAATTATGTCCAATCTCACCATGAGACCGTTTCACGCAAGTGTGCCTCTGCGTCAATGGAAAATTACAAATAGAATATGCTAATTATATAATATGTGACATAAAGCTTCCCCTTTTAATTTTATTTTGCCTGAATGGGTTCGATAAATATTCTTTAAAAAGATTACTGAAAATGGGTTTTGTCTCGCACGTCAATTATATTTGGATTAATATGAATATATTCACGATAAATAGTCGTATGATCCTATCAACAATAGTTCTGCACTTATTCTTATACCATAATTTAGAATTTATTTGTCTCAGCGTGACATGAAAGTTGAGTTTGTGATACAAAAAGAATATATTTGTCGTAGTGTGTGACATGAAATTTGTGTTCGTATTGAAAATTCTGAATGTAAATTGGAAAAATTACCATTAATATAATATATGTATAATTAAAAATATTTTTTGGCAAGTATAATTTGTATATAATTAGTAAAATCAATAAATTATGTTTCTTTTTATTACTTAATTAATAACAAAAAATAATAATCAAATGATCTATCAATCATAAATTGGGCCCGTCAAATTAAAGAAGCCCAAAAAACAAAGCACAGAATTAGTCACCAAAACATATTTTGCTTTTGTATGGCCCATTTTTATTACTATTCTCCATAATTCACTCAAAAAACTCCAAAACTGAATAATAAAAATACAAGAATCACGAAGTAATACTTTTACCAAAGAGTCCAGTTATTCCAGCTGTAGGGTCTTTCTGTTTCACCAGCGACTCGCCAACCAGAACCTGTTAGAAGAGACAAGAAAATGCATAAACAAATAATACTATCAAACTAATACTCTTTAGTAAAACAACCAATACCATTTAAAAATAAACTCAAGTTTTTGTCAAAATCATATTTTCAACACAAGATCATGAATAACGGAGGCGCAGTCCCAAACAAAAAAGCATTTCTGTGCAGTTTTTACTACTTACCGCTTTGACACCAGCTTCTTGTACATATGCAATATCAGCAGGGGTGAAAAGTCCAGACTCCCCAACCACCTGAAAATTTTCATCAGAATTGTAAAAATGTATCCATGTAAAAGTTTGAGAAACTAAAAATTGAATTATGGGAGTGCTTACAATAATGCCTTTCTGCCGTAACCTTTCTCCACGCTCGCCTTCGATAAGCTTCTTAGTGTTGCCAATATCAACAATAAAGGTTCCTAGAAAAGGGTAGAAGTTGAATATTCTTAGCCAGATAACAATACATGAACATATAGAAATTTTTAAGTTTCGAGAGTTTTGCCACCTACGAAATTACAAAGTAGTAGTATATCCCTGCATTCAACCCTCAAAATATCCTTCATTTGAAATTTCACCAATATTATAATGCAAGAACCGAACGTTTCAAATCAAATAAGAGTGATAACTATTCACTAACCAGAGTATAATATTGGAAAAGGTAAATGGGACATTTTTCTCCTATTTATTAAACTTTTAGCACAAAATATAGTTTTGGTACACACTCGTTTAGGCAGGCGCCACAGGGAAGCCAATTTAACCATAAAAGTTAGAGAAAACAGAGACAATATATCGTTCGCAATTTCACAGGAGTGTAAATATAAAAGTGGCTTGGGAAATACCAAGGTCACGATTATTGATGCCCACAAGTTCAATATCATCAATCTCTAAGACACGGTCCATCTCTCTCTCATCATGAACCTAGAAGATGGAAGACCAAAAAGAGGATGAGAGATTAATCAACGAGACACTATTATTATTATATGAAACTATACAAAATCACACAAAATTAGATATACGGAACATTAATATAAAAAAGAACAACCAAACCTCAACTAGTGCTGCTAAACCCAGCTTTTTGCATATCTTGATCATGTACTCGATTTCCAGATCAGGCAACACAGCAGCAATTAATAGAATTGCATCTGCACCTTTCACTCGAGCATTGTAGATTTGCCAAGCATCTACCACAAACTCTTTGCACAAGAGAGGGCACTGATTTCAAAGATTTCCCCAAAAAAAACAGTTATAATAATGGGAAAAAAAAGTTATGATAATAGGAAAGAAAAACTCGGTTATAAAAATACCTGCACCCCAGCACTCCTTATGAGCTCCAAATTTTCAAAGCATCCCTACATTGTTCCCGTGATAGAACATTCCAGAAATGGATGGTGTGAAACGAGGACATATATTTTGAGGCGAAGTAAAAAAGAATGAACGGGTTGCCCTTACCTGGAAAAACTTCTGATCTGTCAAAACGCTAAGGCATGCTGCTCCACCTTTTTCATAAGCTTTAGCAACCTCAACCTGTCAAGAAAATGATTTAATATTCACCCTTGTAACAGTTGCAAGAGCAGATAAAAATAGATTCAAGAAGTAATTCTCAGGCTAATCAAAATCAAAGGAGATTGCATTTCAACAATAGTGAAGGTCATTAAACAGAGTAAATAAATTTCAAACATGGTTCATCCGATTAATAGTATTTCTTGTTTTAAGTTCTCTTCTTTTTTTTTTTTTTCTTCTCTTTGTCCTTTTTCCTTCCTCCACGTCTATGGTAAAATTCACTGTCTTGGACTAAACCAGGCAATCCCAGTGACGGAATTTTCAAACTAGAAACTAAATTCAAAAGCAAGAACCCCAAATTAATTGATTCTGACATCTCTACTAGCACTAAATTGAAGCATGAACCCGTGACAGAATATTTAATATGACAAATGCACATAACCCACGTGACGTAATATTCAAAGGACTTGCACGAGTGATAGCTCATCTCATCATTAATAATTCAACTGTAAAGATGTCACAATCTGTCACCTTAAGAAAATGAATACCACCTTAAATAAAGAAACTCTAAGATGTATACATGATACGAAGGCAAACGAGACAAGAACCTTACAGGATCGAAATTTTCTCTCAGAACCCCTCTACTTGGAGAAGCCTTTTTCACTTCAGCAATTAAACCGGGAACTCCAGTTCGTGAATATGCTGCCTTAAGAGCTCCAACAAAATCTCTAGGAGGTGGAGCATTCTCGACCATATCTTTCAACACTGACAGCGGCTTGCTTTCTTTCATCTAAAAATCAAAACCAAATATTATACAAATCAAGATTTGCATTTCCACAAATGCCAAAATTATGAACATCACCAAAAATCAAAATTACCTGAGAGACTTCCAAGTCCTTGTACCATACAATTTCTTCAAGAATATCACTCGGGGTATTTCCCTCATTCTGAGATCGAAATTCGAAAGGGCCCGCATAATGAACAGGGGGACCGGTTGGTGGTCTTCTCCTTATCTTTATACCTTGACTTGCAGCAACTTCATCTTGCCACATCCCAACTTCCCACTCTTTAACTTTGAGTGCTTCTCTATCAGAGATTTTATTATCATATACCACAGCCGATCCATCTCTCGCTTCAATCTAATAGTACAATACATAGAAACTTAGATTACCTCAACAAACTCAATACGAAATCTCATCTTTCAATTCAATTTTTTAAAAAATAATTGTTTAGATGCACTAAACTTAGCCACCATTTACCACTCAAAAAAATTGATTAGATGCAGAAACAAGCCCACCTTGTAAAAAATTCATGTTTTCTCAATTTTTGAGACCCCACAAAAAAAAAAAAAAAAAAACCCCACCTCTCATCATGCGTAACATTAAAACATCGGCTTATGACTAATCTCACAACTGATAAACATTTCATTCACACAAATTAAAAAAGAAAAAAAAGGGGGGAATAAGTAGAGTTTCAGAACAACTAAAGATTCAATCAAGTTACATTGCTGCTATTTATCACTACACTTAACCAAATCTTCAAAAAATTTACACCCGAACAACATTTTAATCAAAAAGAAAAAAAAATTGCAACTTTTAACAGTCTAAACTCCGGATAATCAAACCCAGCAAATACCACATGATTTAATAACAAGAATAACAAATTGTAACATACATATATAAGGAACTATACAGTAACAAATCGTACAGAAAGTTATCAGATACTAAAATTTACCTGCTGAGCTCTAATTGGAGAGTGATTTGGCACGTGGGTCTGCGACATCCTTAAGAAGGCGGATTTTAAGGGCAAGGAATTCAAAGATTGCTGAGAAGAAAAATTATGAGCGGAAAAAGACGCAGAGGAAGATGCTTTCAAAGACATCATTTTGAGGCCTTCCAATGCATACAACTTCTGTATGTATGTGTTGCAGAAAGGGGAAGAGAGATTGAACTCTGTATAGTTTCAGGGGTTTAATATGTGTTCCGATTTGATTAAAAGTTAGTAATTACTTTTTCCTGATTTCCTCTTTGTCATTAATAATGTTTTCCTCTTTATTTTGTTTTCAAGGCCTTCAGTCATCACCAACCCGTTTTTTGTATTAAATTCGTGTAAGAATAATCTTATCTAGTTGTAAGATTTACACACACAAAATAAATAAATAAAACATACAAGCTCTCAAACTTGTTCATAGTGAAACTTATACATATTATGAAAAAGAATGTATTTCATGAACCGGGATTCAGAACATTATATTTCATTATGTTTTTATCGATGTTATGTATAAAAACTTTTTCGTTGTTTAAAAATATAAAGCATTTTCTAAACAATGATGATTTTTTTTTATAATAAAATGATAGTTTTTATATATAATAAATGAGAGTTTTTGTATGTAATAATGATGATCTTAAATAATAGGAGTTCATAGCATTTAACAGCGCCTATATCTGATTTTTTGTCTATTATGAAATTGATATTATTATGTTTATAAATTGATATTATTATTCTTATGAACTAATATTTATAGCATTTAATATTATAATATCAGTTTATAAGTGTAATAATATCAATTGATAAATATTATGCTATTAATTTATTTTGTAATGATATAAATTTCATACTATAAACAAGTTTCATGGGAGACTTACTCCAAAAAATTTATATGAACTCAGATTCATATAAATTCTCTTTTTTAAAGTATTCACTACTTAATTAATGTATGAGGTGTTACTATTTAGCATGGGAGTATAATTGCTTAATGATTAAAAAAAATAATAGATAAAATCAAATATTTTTTAAATGATAGTAATATTTTATTTGCTAAAATGTACTACTAATACTTATTATGCAAAAAAATAAAATTTGAAAAAGAACCCAAATTTACAGGAGACATGCTCTACAAATTATTTTATAAATATCTTGGTATGAATCATCTATATATTTCATCTCGTATTTCACTATGTTATTCCCTCCATTCCACAAAGATAATCATATTTAGAATTTTGCACATCGTAAAACATCATTTATTGTGCTCGAAATTCAGAATTTTGCCTAATTTTGTTTTTGATATACCCTTATTTATTGAGTACATAATAATAATGACAAAACAAATAAGGGTATTAATTTATGCATGTGTATTTTAAATAATTTACAAACTTTTGCTATGGAAGTAATTATAATTTGGGAAATAAAAAAGGTAATCATGATTATCTTTGTGGGATGGCTAAGACTTATTTACATTTAGGTGCACCGTACACTCATAGTATATTTTAAAATTATGTCACTTGTTATATTAAAAGATGTATCTAAATGCACATGAGACTCACTCTTGTGAGATGGAGGGAGTATTAAACATGATATTTATTTGAGTAACCTTGTACTCAAAATGAATTTCATTTTTACTTTAAAAAAAGATATATTTATAATAAATAACATCACAAATCATTATTAATGACATATATTATGTGAGTGGGTCTCATGTGCACCCGAGTGCACCGTGCACTCATAATACATTTTAGAAGCGTGCAACTATACAAAACTGAAATGTGCAACTATTCCAAACAGAAGCATGCAACTATGTTCCCTTATTAATAGTTGCACTTTTTTGTGTAAATAAGTCGCACTTTTCAACATAACAAATTGCACGCTTCTAAAATGTCTTATAATAAGACACAAAACCCGAAACAAGATCAAGAACTAGCCATATCATGTATTAAAATTAAAAGTAATGCAACACAATATAAATTATCAAAGTAGAGTAGTTGTACTAAACGTATTAGTTGTCATTACTTTTAACATGAAAATATTAGTAGTTGTTTTTCTAATCAAAGAGTAATAGTTATGTATAGTTCTAAATTTCTAATGCGTAGAAAACATACCTTGCATTGGTTCTTGGAGGAAACCTTTGTGTGAGTCAACAATAATATTACCAAGAGTCTACAATAACATCACCAAGATAGTAAACATAGAACGCATGATCAAAAACAAAACTCCCAACTATATAAATCTTCACATGCATCATCAAATCCAAATGACCAAACTACACAACCCCTCATGGAAAACAAAGCCCTAACCATTTCCTATCTACTCTTATTACACTACGCACATCTCATCGAAGCTTCCACGGGCGGCCAATGGAAGGTTCTTCTCCAAAACTCCGGCGTAGTAGCCTCTCACATGGCCTTAACCCACCACAACACCGTCATAATGTTTGACCAAACCTGGTCGGACTCGGACCACTCCCGCCTCCAGCTCCGTCGGCGCTTCAACGGGCCCCGATGCGACACGAGGGCCGATTTGCACGACGCGTCGTGCTACGCCCATTCGGTCGAATACAACGTGTTGAACAACAAGATCCGGGCCCTAGATGTGGAAAGTGACACGTGGTGCTCATCCGGGTCGATGTTGAGTAACGGGACGTTGATCCAGATGGGCGGGTTCGGGTCCGGGTCGAGATGGATCCGGTACTTCGACCCGTGTGCAGATGGAATTAACTGTTGCGATTGGAGAGAAGGGAGGCGGGTTTTGGCGGATCGGAGGTGGTTCGCTTCGAGTTTAAGGCTTGCGGAGAAAGAAGATAGGGTGATTGTTGTGGGGGGCATAAATGTCTTTTCGTACGAGTTCGTACCTAAAAGAGCGTATGGAGAAAAGTCTTTTACTTTACCCTTGTTGCATAAGACTTATGAAAAGAATGAAGGTGGCAATAATTTGTACCCCATAATTCACTCTCTTCCAACAATCATCTCTTCATTTTCGCGAACCGTGACTCGATTCTCTTCAACTATAAGAGAAATACGGTCGTGAAAATTTTTCCGCGAATCCATGGGAAGGGGTCGAGAAGCTTCCTGAATTCGGGTTCTTCCGCGATCCTACCTTTGGACCACAAAAATGGGTTTGCGAAAATCGAGGTCATTATCTGCGGCGGTGTGGCCTCCGGAGCGTTCGATTCTTAAAAGGCTTGAGCACTTGCGGGAGAATGATGATCACGGGAAATATTCACATGTGGAAAATGGAGAATATGCCGGATTCAAGACTAATGAGCGATATGATTGTTCTGCAGAACGGTCATATCCTCATTATAAATGGGGTAAAATATGGGTCGGCCGGGGTGCACTATAGCTCCGACCCGGCCCTAGAACCCTACCTCTACGATCCAAAAAAGCCACTCGAAAAAAGATTCACAACCCTAAAACCGACAAAGATCGCAAGAATGTACCAATCTACCGCCATCCTTTTACCTGATGGGAGAGTTCTTGTTGGAGGGAGTAACCCTAACCATAACTAAGTCGTCAAGACCTTGGTTAACCCGTCGGAGCTCCGACTGCAGGCCTTTTCGCCTCGAATATGGATAGGGAGTTCGACGACAGAAGGGCCCACAATGTGACTGTGGACAGTAGTGATCAAGGAGTGGTGTATGGGGAAGAGTTCAATGTTGAGTTTTTATTGAAAAGGCAATTTTTGCACGCGGTGGGTGACCTAGAATTCACGGCGTATTCGACGCCGTTTAACACGCATTCGATGTCGATGAATCAAAGGATGTTGAAGCTTAAGTGCAAGAAGATTGAGAGGAATAGAAAGGGGTTGTGGAGGGCAGTGGTGGAAGCTCCTCCTTCAAGAGTTGCACCTTCTGGCTATTATATGTTGAGTGTTGTTAATGGTGGGATCCCTAGTAGATCACATTGGGTTAGGTTTATTTATAAAAACACACACTAGCTAATTAATTAACTCCTAAATCACTCACAATTAATCTTTGTTTCTCTTTAAATTGGGAAGTATATATATATGATGATGTGGTATAATTTTGTGTGTTTACTGTTTATCTAATGCGGTTACTTTTGGATATTAATTGATAAGTAGAGATGAGTACATATTTATAACTTCACAAAGACATGTGTGCAATATTTCACTATGCAATATTTTCTAAGTAATACATTATTTATCTAAATATTTTTTATTGTTTACCCGCATACTTTAACCAGTAATACATTATAAGACATGCAATTTACATTGTTATTTATGTAGTATTACCATTTAGTCAGTTAAACATAACATATATGGGTAAATGTGCACATAACAGTACTATTGAGGTAAACAAAGTAATACTATTGGTTAATTTTATGACTTGATCCGACACGCTACATTTTTTAGACCTGTGATATATTTTCTTCTCCTTTAATAGAGTCATTTAAAGTACAATGTTACGTAAGCGAATGACATTCTTGGGTCGATGATGTTGATAGAGTGAAAAAAGAAATATTTGAAGTTTTCAAAGAGCACTTTGCTTACCCTAAAAAAAGACTCTTCAAGATCAACAATTTGGTGGAAAAGAAGTTGGATGATGAAGCGAATAATCTGCTCGTTTGCCCATTTATGGAAGACGAGGTCAAGAAGGCAGTGTGGAATTGCGGAGGAAATAAAAGCCCGGGGCCAAATGGGTTTACTTTCAAATTTATTAGGAAGACGTGGCCAGTTCTTAAAAAGGAGATCATGAACTTTGTGAACGAGTTCCATCATCATGGGAGAATTTTGAGAGGTGGTAATTCTAGCTTTGTCACTCTAATCCCAAAAAAATAAGACTCGAGCAGCATAAAAGATTACTGGCCGATCTCTCTCATTGGCTGTATGTACAAAATCATTGCAAAGTTATTGGCAAACAGGTTAGCAAAAGTTGTTGGGTTGGTCATCTCAAACAATCAGAGTGCGTTTGTGGGGGAAAAACAGATTCGGGATAGTATTTTAGTGCTGAATGAATATGTGAATTTCATGAAAAAAGAAAAGAAACGCGGTTTGGTTTTCAAGGTGGACTTTGAGAAGGCTTATGATTCAGTGGTGTGGGAATACTTAGACGACATGATGAGGGGTATGAACTTCCACTGGAAATGGAGAAAATGGATGAGAGGGTGCCTTTCCTCTGCTTTGATGTCGATTCTGGTAAACGACAGCCCTACAGACGAGTTTCAGCTTCAGAAAGGTTTAAGACAAGGGGACCCTCTCTCTCCCTTCTTATTCCTAATTGCGGCCGAGGGCCTCAGTTGCTTAATGAGAAGAGCGGAAGTTATACAAGAGATTGATGGCTTTCGAATTGGTAGAGACGAGATACATGTGAGTCATTTGCAATTTGCGGATGATACAGTTCTACTTGGGAAAGCTTCGGTTAAAAATGCCAAAGCCATGAGAGGAATTCTTAGACTCTTCGAGCTAGCATCCGGGCTGAAGATAAACTTCCAGAAGAGCTCTTTACATGGTATTTGTATGAAGGAATCTCACCTGGAGATGTTTGCTGGTTTGATTGGCTGTAAGGTGGGGATGTTACCTTTCTCCTATTTGGGTCTACCGAATCGTGTAAACTTCAGGAAAAAAAAAGGTTTGGAAACCGCTTATGGATCGTGTCCGTAGGAAACTCTATGGGTGGGAAAGAAGAAATTTATTGCTCGGAGGTCGGATCACTTTATTGAAATCGGTTCTATCAGCACTCCCTATCTACTATCTCTCATTTTTCAAAGCCCCTGAGTGTATCATTTCAGCCCTTTCCAAATTGCAAAGAAAATTTTTATGGGGGGGAAAGAGTCGGGTCGTAAAATTGCATGGGTCAAGTGGAGTTCTGTCTGCATGAGTAAGTCAGTTGGTGGGTTGGGGGTGAGAGATATTCGGAGCTTTAATGTGGCTCTTATGAGCAAATGGCTTTGGAGATGGGTGTCGGGTGAGCAGTCATTATTGGTCAGTATTCTTAAGTCTAGATATAGGTCTTTCTTGGTCGAGTCGGTGAGTTTAAGTGAGTCGAATAAGTGGTCTTTGTGGTGGAAGGATCTGCATGCATTGTGGTGGAGTCAGGAGGGGTGTATGTTTAGGGATAAGTTGGCCTTGTGTATTAGGAGTGGGGAGTTAGTCAGATTTTGGTGGGATCCGTGGGTGGATAGAGTAAGATTAAAAGATCGCTATCCGAGTCTGTTTCGTTTGTCTTCTCTTAAAGAGGGTAGGGTTAGTGATTTCTTTTCGATGTCTGAGGGGAGTTGGGTGTTCAAGTGGGAATACTTTCCTAATTTGAATGCTATTATGGAGTTTATGGATCTATGGTCATGTATTTGCAGGTTGAAACTACATCCAGGTGTGAAGGACGAGTGGAAGTGGGTTGGTCATCCCAGTGGAAGGCTCGTAATGAAGGAGATGTATCGTTCGATCGTGGAGACTAATTTCGGTGGAGAGCCCGACTTCTTTCCATAGTTGAAGATCTGGTGGAAGGCCATCCCGTCTAAAGTCTCGGCGTTTGCATAGAAAGCGGTTCGGGACAGAATACCTTCTAGAGAAAATCTGTTAAAACGTGGGTTGACTAGTGTGG
Source organism: Stenogyne calaminthoides (assembly GCA_037126765.1). Lineage (NCBI taxonomy): Eukaryota > Viridiplantae > Streptophyta > Magnoliopsida > Lamiales > Lamiaceae > Stenogyne > Stenogyne calaminthoides. The sequence goes on along the minus strand of JBBCBC010000020.1, from coordinate 36,196,078 downwards.
TTGGCTCGACACTTTGTCCCGTATGCTCATCTACGGTAGAGTCTTCGATGCACCTTCTTGTTACTTGTCCGTTTTCTCTTCTTGTCTGGGAGGCTGTTGCTTCGTGGTTGGGTAAGTCTACATCTTACTCGACTTCCCTAATGGACCATTTCTCGGAATTTGTGGAGTCGGAACGCTCAGCTACTCGAAGGAAAATTCTGAGCTTGATAAATTCTGAGCTTGATTTGGCAAGGAACTATCTGGAAGATCTGGAAGTCCAGAAATGGGATAGTGTTCAAAGAAAATATCTACTCATTGGAGAAACTTTAGATGAGAAACTTTTAGATGAAATTAAGTTATGTTCATGGAAATGGATTAGATCACACTACCCGTTATCATTTTATGCCCCGTTTGTATCTGGGGAACATCATCCTTTTGATTGTCTCCCCGTTAAACTTTAAATTGAGTTGTCGTATTTGCACACTTCGGGATTAGAGTACCCCTTGTACTCTGTAATGATATTTCATCATTGCCTTTCAAAAAAAAAATCATTTGATTATAATTTATAAGGAGCACAAAGATATGAATTGTGTCATTATAGTTTTCGGCGGCTATAATTGCTTGCGTTTCCAATGGATTAATACACAGCTGATTGCTTTGCATTTTAATTTTAGCTACCTGCTTCCTTTTCTTCATTTATCAGAGGAAGCAAATTGGGCTTTAATAATTGTCTGGTGGGATGTTTTTTCTTTTGGGAATTGGGTCCAAATAATGGGTTGTTAATGGGCCTCCCATTTGCTGATTTTTTTTTCTATCATCTTCATCTTTCTCTCGTTTTGTTATATTAAATTTAAGATGATAAGAGAGAGAATAACAAATCAAGGGAGAGAAAAAAGGCAGAGGGAGGCGGACGGCGGCAAACGGTGGCAGGCGGCAGATAACGACGGCTGGTGGTGAAACTAGGGTTTAGAATTTTGATATGTTAAATTTAAAAATTAAGATGAAAAGGGGTAGTATTGGATTTCTACATACTGTTTTCTTTTTAATGGGTGTATCTCCTAATAATGGGGGTGTGGATAACCGGACCCTTTTCTTAAATGTGGTATCGAGTGCTGAAATTTTCATGGTCCATTTCTATCTTCTTCTCGATTTTGATTCGTTATATTTTGATTTTTGACCACTAAATTCTCAATTTCATTTTTTATTTGGCTTCAATAAATATTATATATATTTTTTGCTACAAAAATATCTATTTTCTTACAAAAAATTTAAAAATACGACTTTTCTCCTTGCAAGTGTAATTAGCCAAAAATAATTAATAAAAACATGAAATTATGTGAAAATTTAAACTTTAAATGGGTAACAAAATCATCACCCGGATCATATATAAAATTAACAAAAGATTTTCCTATTTATATGGAAAGAAAATCAAGGATTGTGATAGGAAAGTAGAAATTGAATGAATATAGAAAAATATAGGGAAAAAAGCGATTATATTTCTACTCATATATGTTGTAAATGTTGACTTTAACTACATCCATTTTTTGCTTCAAAAAAAAAAAAAAAAAAAAGCTATAACCATTTTAAAATATTTTTCTACTCTCGTTAAAGAAACAGGGTGCCAACAGCACATGCATGAATACCTTTAATTGCGTGATTATCCCCAATTCCCCACCCCTAATCCTATCTCCAAAAGTAAAAAAATATCTCACACATCCCAACAATTTGTTGCATTTATTTCATATAATTAGTAGATATATACTAAAGTATTAATTTATTTTTTCACATAAGATTACCCTTATATAGTCTGTAACTAACTATATAATATACATGGTGAATTACATTATCAAATTACTCGATCCACTATTTAAATGGTAACCAAATCCTTTTTTAAACACGTGCATAGCATGATACTAAACCATAATATCCCAAATATTACAAAATAAGATCATGGAAATAATTTAAAACATGATATAAATTTCTTGATCAGGAACCCATTTTCTAATAAAAAAATTTATTTGAGAGAAAATGATATTGAGATAAAAGTGCAATTTTTTAAAAATAAAAAAAAACGATTTTAATAATATAATAAAATAAAAACAATCTGCATTTTTAAAAGTTCAACCGGGTGTTCAACCGATTTTTTGGAGATTATGCAATTGGCATTTTAAAACATGAAAACGATTTACATATGTCAATAAAAACAACGATTTTCAAAAAATCCAACTTTTCGGATTCAACACAATTGCAATCCAATTGCAATAAATAAAATAGGAATTGGCAACTTTACTTGCTATACACCCTCTACATGACCCTTTATATACCTCAATATTTTATTTTTTTGATTTAACATCCACATTTCCCCCTATCTCATATATCAAATTTACATTTTTTCCAAATGCCTAGTAATAATTTCCAAGAAAATCCATATCAATCATCGAGTTATGCTCATGCGAAAATGTCGGATGAGTTCTTGGTTAGCTTCATCCCAGCTGCTACAAAGGGATTAGTTTCAGAGGATTATTTGGGTGATTATTATAATCCCATTTCTGATGATACTGCAAAGAAGGATATGTATCCAAGGTCTAATCCAGGAGAGAAAGCTATTCATTTAATCCCACTTGTTTTGGTTATCTGTGGCTTGGTTCTTTGGTGGTTCTCAAATCCAGTTATACTGCATTAATTTGCAGTAATACATTTTTTTAATGAGGAAAAATTAAAGATTTAGTTCTTCGTTTAAAGGGGAATTATTACTTTGATTATACATTTTAATAGTTGGGTGTTTCTTTCTTCCTTCTTTATGTTTTAATCAACGGTGGAAAATTGATAGTCCGAAATAATTTTAATGTATACTATAGTATATTTCTGCATTTGATTTAATTATTGCGAGAAAGTCAAACATTGATCCGAGTAAGGCAATTAGTCGGAAATTAATTTCCGATGAGCTCATATTAATGTGGCAATTTTTAATTGAGGAGATGCTCATGATCTTGCACCACCTAATTGATTATCCAACTGTTTAATAAGATTAAATTAACAAGATGATATAGGCAATATTGAATACTACAATGTTTAATAATTCCAGTTATTTGTTTAAAAAAAATAATAATTCCAGTTATTTGTTTAAAAATAATAATAATTCCAGTTATTAAAGTAATTAACATTAACAATTTATCATCCATGTGCCACGTTGACTTCTTGACATCTCTGCAAATTCATTAAGGCAGCTGTCCGTAATAAAAAAATGGAAATGAAAAAAAGGGATTTAAAAAAAGAAAAAGAAAAAAAGAAGGTCTTCCACATGAGAACATGTGTGCATCAATTGAAGCCATTATTGAAAGTTTTATACAACGACAAGACCATATGATCAATGTTAGGCTGCTGTAATTTTGTTTATCTAAATTCTTGTCAAATTCCCATCATAGAAACAAATTAATTGATTCCTTTGCCGAAACTTAACAATTGTCGATGATTGATGATTGCTCGGTCGAAGATTCATCAATTGTCGTTCCATAATTACACTTAAATCAGTGGCGGACCTAGAAATTTCAATTTAAAGGTACGAAGATAATTCTTAAAGTTTGGCGGATCTAGATACAATATATATTACATAGATATTTTTCAGTTTGTGGTTACAGTTGTACCCCCTTGTACCGCGCTAGTCCGCCACTAACTTAAATTCTTAACATAATAAACGTGTAATGCAATCACAGTTATTCATAAATCATGCATGTGCTATTGCCTATTGGCACCCTGTTTCTCAAATGAGAGTACAAAAAATTAAAATCAACAACAGATAATTACAATAGTGTACTGTCACACTAATCCAATACACTTTATTTCCTCAAAATATTTAAAAATGTTCTCAACTTGATCCAGAAAAAGAGAAAAGAAAAATTAGCAGGGTGTTTGAGCTTCAGATTCTACCCCTGCTTTTCCCATGAGTTCGTTGCATAAACCTTTCTGTAACGGACTGGCATATACTCTTGACTACTAAACTTGGCTGCTACAGGATTACAATCGACCAAATCAACAAGAACCCCGCCCCAAAATTGGAGAGGAATGTGTTCTAACTTGTAGCAATTTTTAAAGATTATACGGCGAATATGATCGAAGCTACCACGTAAAGCTGTCCAATCGACCAAATCAGAACTCCTAGTTTTTGAAGATTCGGGATTCTTTCGAGAACAATTTTGGTGCAAGATCGAGCTCCCACGTCTAACAGAGTGAGGAGATTCGGTAATAGTTTGTCTTGACTATCGGGATCTGGCAAGTTGCTTCCTGTTACTTGAAGATGCTTCAATTCTTTCATATCCCACACCTCCATAGGAAGAAGGGACAACGAATCCCCGGACGATTTGATACTTTGATGTCTTAACACAATTAAAAACTCAAGAAGCTTAAGTTTGGATATGGTAGGAGGGAGGTTTGCGTTACAAGTGAGGGCAATCGAGAGGGAAGTTGTACAAACGGATTGAAAGAGCATCAATTACCCTGAGAAAAATCAAATGGGAGCATATGGGTACCTCGTATTGGTGATAGGGAGCGAAACATAAGAGAGAACGAACAGGGGAAACAGGGTCGATCAAGCTACAGAGATCTTTGATGCCGAATAAACCGTTGTTATTGAACACTATGCAAGATCATGAATATTTCTTTCTCCTGTCCTAGTCTAGTACACAAGTACCAGAAGGCAGAGAGGAGCCTGCTTGTTTTGATTCCGCCATTCGAGCTCTCTTCAAGATTCAACGCTGAGATTTCTGGAATGAAGATCCTCCAAATATTCAACAGCAACTTGTGCTGCCGATGTTTTGGATGGATCTTCTTCTAGAAGGTTCTCAACGCTCCATAATTTGATGAGCTTGGAAGTACGAATCTCCTGTTTTAGAGAAAAAACTCCCATATACAGAAAGCATTTTTTCAGAGCAATACTAGATATGTGCTCGTAACTTGGATATAGTACCTTGTATATTTGATCATACACCTCCATGAAAACAGGATGTCTTGTTTTCTCCGCGATCTTGTCCCAGTGCTCCAGAGTTTTGTGCTGATCATATCTTGATAGGATGGCACCAACTGTGACAATTGTAAGAGGAAGACCATCACACTTCTCCGCAATCTTCTTTCCAGCTTTCCCGAGATGAGGAGGGCATGGCATCTCGTTGAACACCAACCAGCGAAGAAGATCCCAACTCTCTTCGTCATTCAGAAAAGGCATCTGAACAACGTGTAGTGTACTGATATATAAGGAATGTAAATTGTAATATTTTTGTATGATTTTCTGGGTAAAAGTATGAAGAACAAGGACAATATGAATAAGATAAAAATGATGAGAGAAGGATGAGAGAAGAGAGAGAAAACATGTGAGAGGTTAGAATATTTTCTGCATAACAAATTCTGCAACAAACCGTCCCCTAAATCAGTGGAGTGGGGACCACAGGGGCTATCACAATTTTAGGGAAATAAAGATACTGAAAAACAATTAAATGAAATACTGGGCTGCAGCCTCATGAACTTTAATTATTTCCAGGCCCATTTGTTGGCAAAGTTTCTGGCCCAATTTCCCTTTATCCCCTCTTCAGGCTCAGACGAAAACTCCTCAGGCTCAGACGAAAACCCTTCAGGCGCAATTCCCTTTATCCGCCCATTTCCCTTTATCCCCTCTTCAGGCTCAGACGAAAACCCTTCAGGCGCAATTCCCTTTATCCCCTCTTTAGCTTCAGACAAAAACTCTTTAGATACCAACAAATCGTACTTTCCCTTTTTAGTATCTTCAGAAAACCCTAACACCACTCCTTCCTCCTTCGTTGCAACATCATCTGGTGGTGTGAGATTAATGTCTGTGACAGTACTCCCGGGGGCGGAGAATCCTTGTCCCCAAGGATAGAGCGTCGGAAAACAAGCGCGAAGGAAAACTGTATCTTCCACCGAATGAATATCCCATTCTTCACAGACCCACAAAACACTAACCTGTGAACTTGTTTGCGATGCAGGAGGCGGATCTGTGACGGGAACGACAGCCAAAAATTCCCTTTCATAGATGGATAGAGCCTGGCTTCTGGGACACAAAACCTTACTCATGAATGCCAGAGGCTTACCCTCTAGCATCAACACAGCTCCAATCCCTGTTCCACTTGCATCAGTTTCCACAACAAAAGGCTTAGTAAAATCTGGTAGGGCAAGAACAGGGGCAGAAACCATAGCCTTCTTCAATTCAGAAAAAGCTAAATCAGCCTCTGAATTCCAATGAAATCCATCTTTCTTCAACATGGTGGTGAATGGTCTGCTAATAAGGCCATAGCCCTTGATGAATTTTCTATAGTAGTCAGTCAAACCCAAAAAACCCCTTAACTGTTTGAGAGTTTTTGGTGTTGGCCAATTAACCATGCAAGCAATCTTTTCAGGGTCTGTAGCCACACTCACATGAGAAATAATATGGCCTAGATATTCAATTTCAAGTTGGCCAAAATTACATTTACTCCTCTTTGCAAACAGTTGATTAGCCCTTAGGATACCCAAAACAATAGATAGATGGTGTAAATGCTCTTCCCAAGTGGAGCTATAGACCAAAATATCATAAAAAAAGACCAGAACAAATTTCCTTAGAAAATCATTGAAAATTTGATTCATTAAGGACTGAAAAGTAGCAGGGGCATTGCAAAGCCCAAAAGGCATGACTAAGAACTCATAATGGCCATTATGAGTTCTAAATGCTGTTAAAAACCTGTGCTCTGGTTTCATTAAGATCTGGAAATAACCAGATCTTAAGTCAATCTTAGAAAAGAACCTTGCACCTTGTAATTCATCCAACAATTCCTCAATTATAGAATTGGGGTAGTTGTGTTTGATTGTAAGATCATTTAAGTATCTATAATCAACACACATCCTCCAACTGTTGTCCTTTTTCTTGACCAAAATGACTGGTGAAGCAAAAGGGCTCCTGCTATGCTGTATAGTACCAGAGTGTAACAACTCTTGCACTATCTTCTCAATTTCTTCCTTGTGGGAGTGAGAAGTCCTGTAGGGAAACTATTGTTTAGGAACACTATCTGGTTTTAAGATGATTTGATGTTCAACACCCCTTGATGGAGGTAATCCTGTAGGCTCTTAAAAAATGTCAGCATAATCATCTAAGATTGCAGATAATATGGGATCACTCTCCCCAGTAGGAGTAGTCAAGTAGACCACATAGAAATCTTGGACAGCAGTAGGGTTGTCCAAATGTAACATTTGGAAAAGAGAGAACTCAGAAATGAGTTGGCAATTCTCAGTGGAAGTAAGTGCCTGTAGTTTAACCCTCTTGCCAAGTAATGACACTGTGATTGTCATGTGCTTGTAGTCCAATTCAATTTGAGTGCAAGATTTCAACCAATCACCTCCCAAAATCAAATCACAACTTTCAGTATCCAATAATCTCAAAGGATATTGAAAATCAGTGAATTGCATAGACCAACAAAAGAATCCACCAGTTGTGAGCTGGCCATCTTTTGTCCATTTGCCACCTTAACCAGAATAGGTGTGGTAGGAGAAAGAGGCGATTCAACTTTTTTGCGAGATTCGCCTTTTAATAAAATTTGATTGTCTTTGCTGTATCAATCAATATATGAAGTGTATGACCCCCACAATCCCCAATAATCCTCATTGTAGTGACATCGAAGTGCACGACATAAGATCAGAGGTCATCTGAACCTCTTCCATAGGCCTTTGGTTCGGGATCGACCTCTTGTGTGACCTCGGAGGAACATAGTCGGAAGAATCATATGAAATGTCCTCACCAAAATCATGTAAGTAATCTTTTTGTTTACACTTATGGCCCCTGTAAAACCGCTTCATCACAATTATAACACAACCCTTTCTCCCTTCTAGCAGCCATTTAAAAGAGGAGTAAGAAGTTTAATGGGAGGTTTGAGAGAGTTTAAAGGTGGTTTCTGTTGAGGTGGGATTGACAAATCAGATTTCTTCCAAGGAACAAAGTTAAGGTTAGGGTTAGGGTTAGGATTAGAGTTAGAGTTAGAGCCCCTATAAGGAGGCTTGAACTTTCTAGTTAGAGTATCCATGGTGTATTCCTGTTTCTTGCCCAGAACAATAGCTTGCTGTAAAGAAGTGGGTGCAAACATATTTAGAGCAGTTTGCAACTCAGGTATCAGCCTACTAATGAAGCTCTCCACAAAATAGTATTCAGAAAAATGATCACCCAATTTAAGAATCAAACTAGCTCTGAGTTCCTCAAACTTTTCCACATAATCCATATAAGCCCCGGTTTTTTGAGCTTATTAAACTCAAAGAATAATAGAAATATCTCTTATCTCTTCAAATCTCACGAAATTATCTCCACAAACCCGATCCCTAAGTAACATCAAGTGGGTTTCAAAGCAAAAATTACGAAACCATGAGGCAAACTCTACCCTCAAAGTGAATAGAAGCAAGGTTAATCTTCTTAGGATCAGGAACATTAGGGATTAATTGAAAATAATTGTTGCATTTCAAAATCCAACCCCTATGGTTAGATCCATCAAATTTAGGAAACTCAACTTTAGGAATAGGGCTGTGAATGGAAATAGGAGTAGGATTGAGAATTAACCTTCCATTTGAAGAGTCAGAACCATGAAAGGCTGAGGGACCCCTTGAAAAACCAAAACTAGGGCTTCCCAGAATAGAAGGGCCGCTGCTAAGACCTTTTCCTCTATCAAAATTCTGAAACTGAAGCTGTAAGCCAGCCAAAACTGCAGTAACATTGTCAAACTTATCTCCCAACATGGATAGTTCTCCACTCATACCAGCAAACTTGTTATCAACCTCTGTAGAAAGAGTATTTATAGCATCCTGCATTTTATCATCAGTAGCTTTCCATTTCAGGGATTCAGCTGTAAGAAGTTGCTCTAATTTCGTTTGTGTCTCCTGCAGGGCTTTCAAACGAGTGTTTTCAGCCATGGTGATGAGAAGAAACTTGTCTCTGGATACCAAATGTAGTGTACTGATATATAAGGAATGTAAATTGTAATATTTTTGTATGATTTTTTGGATAAAAGTATGAAGAACAAGGACAATATGAATAAGATAAGAATGATGAGAGAAGAGAGGGAAAACAAGTGAGAGGTTAGAATATTTTCTGCATAACAAATTCTGCAACAAACCGTCCCCTAAATCAGTGGAGTGGGTCAGTGGAGTGGGGACCACATGGGCTATCACAATTTTAGGGAAATAAAGATACTGAAAAACAATTAAATGAAATACTGGGCTGCAGCCTCATGAACTTTAATTATTTTCAGGCCCATTTGTTGGCAAAGTTTCTGGCCCAATTTCCCTTTATCCCCTCTTCAGGCTCAGACGAAAACTCCTCAGGCTCAGACGAAAACCCTTCAGGCGCAATTCCCTTTATCCCCTCTTCAGGCTCAGATGAAAACTCTTCAGGCCCATTTCCCTTTATCCCCTCTTCAGGCTCAGACGAAAACCCTTCAGGCGCAATTCCCTTTATCCCTTCTTCAGCTTCAGACAAAAACTCTTCAGATACCAACAAATCATACTTTCCCTTTTTAGTATCTTCAGAAAACCCTAATACCACTCCTTCCTCATTCGTTGCAACATCATCTGGTGGTGTGAGATTAATGTCTGTGACACAACGTCGCCCAGGCGGCTTGCGCCTATGTCCACATCTTGCTGCCATCCACTCGGCAGGGAACACGTCTTGAGGAATCAGTTTGGTTGTCGAATAAATCGCTCAAGTCTCTCCAGAGTTGCAAGTCCCATACATCATCCAGCACAATGAGATACCTACTCACTTTTAGTATACTTTGCACTCTTTTTTTTCTCTCATCGTGTTTTCTAAAAATTTCATGAGATCCAGATTTAGGATCTATGATCTGTTGTAGAATGCTTTGCGTGATTTCCGAGGATTGCCCCACTGTCACCCACGCGTAACACTCGAAAGAAGCCCTGTTTTTTGAATGTTGGAAAATCTCTTCAGCAAGAGCAGTCTTACCGATTCCTGCCATCCCGACGATAGTAACGATCTTCAGGCCTGGAAATGTGCCTAAAACACGACGGTAGGGATTAGTCAAATCTCGAGGAAATACAATTCTCTTGTCGGATTCTTCAACGGCCTCCTCCATCTTCATTATAACTTTTGGTAAAGGAATCAATTTGTTGTAGCTATGTGATTTTATGAAAATTTGAAGGGAGAGAGAGAGAGGAATGAGGAAGAGGAAGAGAAGAGATTCAAGTATTCAATAAAACTTTCAACATTAATGATTTCAATTGATTCACACCTGTTCTCGAGTGGTTTATATTTTTTAAGAGTACAATTCAAGTGTGTTTTTTAGCATGCCATTTGTATTCCATGATGTTTGAGAAATTAAATAAACGAATTAATTCCACAATTCTCTACAAGTTCAGACTTTTAAATGAGACATAATTTTCTTATTTTTTTTAAAGGTAAAGATAAAGTATATTTGTAACTGAGTACAAGGGGTACTCAAAAGCCCATAATGTACAAGAAGAGATTGAAGCACAAGATCAGTTCACAATTTAACAGGAATGCACTCAATGGGTGATAAGTCATAATTATTGGGAAATTTTTGTGCTTTAATTGGTTATTTTACAACAATAATTCTCTATTTTGCTTGTAATTATCTGACTTACTACTTTTGGTATTTGAGGGCTATAATACTATATTTTTATTAAATTTCAATTTTTTTAAAAATATTTTGATGAAGTTTGAGACGGATACGATAGGGAGTCAAGCCCATGAATCAAGGCCCAAATAATCAGTTTATTAAAGTTGATTAATGACAAAGTATTTGTCACGTGGGGAAAGGGCAATTAATTAAGCCCATGCTTAATTATTCTTGAAGACCTAATATATTATTTAATTTGGTGGACACAAAAGGAGCATGACGGCAGTCTTTGGACGAGAGATTGAGAAGAAAACACCACATATTTATTTTATTTTATTTTTATAGTTAGATTTAGTGGTTCATTTTTTATTCTAGTTCGAGGAGACGTGAAGTCCTGAATGATTTGAGACTCTTTTATTTAGTAATGATTTTCTAACTCTTATTTGATTTCTTCGTTATTTGATTATACAATTTGCATGTTTTGATTAATAAATTTATTAGGATTGATCACCTTAATTTATTTATTTATCAATTCTAGCTAGTTTGCATGTTATAATCCGTAATTGTTATAATTGTGTAATCGGAGTAGCAACTAGGGTAGATCACTATAGGGATAACGAAGTCTAGATTATATGGTTCGAACGTTTCGCTTCCATAGTTTAGTTTGCTCTATTGTTTTGGTTCTTAATGCGTTATGTGGATTAAATCTTAAATACATGCTTTGAGATTGTTCATTTGGATAGATTAATTAGGGGTCGTACTTTCTAATTAATTAAACTTAAGAAACAATTTGGACTAATTTGGTAGTACCACTGGTCTAGGGGCAAGATTCGAATAGAGTCAAGAATATAATTAGTTTTTAATTGAGTGGATAATCATTCAGGGGGAAGCCATCCAAGAACTAGACTGTATTTATTTATTGTTTTCTTTTTATTTACATGTTTTCTAGTAGTTTTAGAATAAACCAAACCAATTCCCCCCCTTTTAATTGCTTTTATACACGAATTATTCAATTGAATTTCACTATTCCCTGTGGGATCGACCCTTACTTATCCTACTACATTTTAGTGGATTAGTCAAGGTATTTTTTATTAATTTTTGGGTGCCGGCGACAGCACACCAATGGGATTACACTCCCAATTATGAAGCGAATAAGCAAAAGACACTGGATAGTGAGTTCAGATCTACTTCCAAGAACATAATTTGATGCCATCGATGAGTTCATTAAGAGTATACGAACTAACCTTAAAAATCAAGCCATTTCGAACCTTCCAAATTTTCCAGATTGTAGCATGTCAAATCACCCCCAAGACTTTCCTTACTCTTGCACTTTTCGGCCTCAACAAACTTAGCAAAGTGGTCCCGAGCTTCCGAGGCATAAGATAACGATTTGTCAAGCCACAAGGATATAGCCTGCTAAACAAGTAATGTGACCGGGCATGAGAATAAGATGTGGTTAGAGGATTCCAACGGACAGAAGCACATCGACACGAACCATCTTCCAAATTTTTTAAAGAGTTGATCTTATCTGAAAATCGTAATATACACACATAAATATTAATTATAATATTAATTTATAAGTTGTAATTATGAATAAATTTCATTTTATAAGACCGACACTAAAAATAATTCTGCAAAAAATTGTGTTGAATGTAAACGGGCAGAAAATAATTTTACCCACTAATAAATGCCTCGATATTTTAATAATGCCCCAGCTACGGAAAATTAATTAAGGCAACTGTCCTTAATAAAAAAGTGGAAATGAAAACAGAGAATTAAAATTAAAAATATTAAAAAGGCTCTTTCACATGAGAGCAGGTGTGAATCGATTGTAAAACCATTTTTGAAAGTTTTATGTAATACTTCAATTTTCAACGTGATGGAATATGAACCAAAGTTGAAGTATTTCATGTCTTGATACAACTATGCTGCTTTGATTTCGTTCTACTGAAATTCCCATCGCCCCAACAAATTGATTCCATTACCAAACCATCTTTGAAGATGGAGTTTGTACTTCCTCGAGATTTGAAAGATCCCTGCGGCCGTCTTTTCGGCACAATTCCAGGCCCAAAGATCGTTCCGATAGTTGGAATGGCAGGAATAGGCAAGACTACTCTGGCTAAGCAAATTTTCCAACTATCGAAAAACAGGGGAATTTTCGAGCGTTATGCGTGGGTGACAGTGGGGCAATACGCTTCCAAAGAGCAAATCACTCGAAGCATTCAACAACAGATGGATCATGAAATTAAGTTCCGAAAATCTGATTGTGTTGGATGATGTATGGGACCCGCGAATGTGGAACGACTTGAGCCGTTTATTTTTCCCCGACTACGCCTCTAAACCGGCTCTCTGTGTCGTCCTAACTAATCGCATGCAAGATGTAGCTCACGCCGTAACCCGCTTTTCCCAAGTCATTCAGATGCCTTTTCTGAATGACGACGAAAGTTGGGATCTTCTACGTAGGAAGGTTTGAAATTGAAAAGGCTGGAAAGAAAATTGCGGAGAACTGTGATGGCCTTCCTCTTACGATTGTGACGGTTGCCTCCATCTTATCGAGAGATGACCAGCGGAAAACTCCGGAGCACTGGGACAAGGTCGCGGAGAAAACGAAACATCCCGTTTTCGTCGAAGCGTATGATCGAATATACGAGGTATTATATCCAAGTTACGAGCACATATCTAGTATTGCTATGAAAGAATGCTTTCTGTATATGGGAGTTTTTTCGCTAAAACGGGAGATTCGCACTTCCAAGCTTATAAAATTATGGAGTGTTGAGAATCTTCTGGAAGCACATCCATCGGAAACATCTGCAGAAATTGCAGTTGAATATTTGACGGAACTTTATTCGAAAAGTGTTGTTTTGAATCTCGAAGAGAGCTCGATAGGCGGAATCAAAACAAGTAGGCTCCACTCTGCCTTCTGGTACTTCTGTATTAGACTAGGGCAGGAGAAGGATATATTCATGGCCTTGGATGTTTTTGATGATTGCTCGGTCGAAGATATGGAACGACAGCCTCGATTGGCGGTCAATAACAACGTTTTATTCGGGGTCAAAGATCTCCGTAGCTTGATCGACCCTGTTTCCCCTGTTCGTTCTCTCCTCTGTTTTGGTCCCTATCAACCGTACGAGGTACCGATATGCTCCCATTTGCGTTTCCTCAAGGTACTGGATGCTCTTTCAATCCGTTTCTACGATTTCCCTATCGCTGTTGTGAACCTAAATAAGCTAAAGTACCTTGCCCTTACTTGCAATGGAGACCTCCCTCCTGCGATATCCAAACTCTAGAATCTTGAGTTCTTGATTGTGTTAAGACATCAGAATATCAAATCGTCGGGAGCTTCGGTTGACCTTCTTCCTATGGAGGTGTGGGATATGAAAGAGTTGAAGCATCTTCAAGTAACAGGAAGCAACTTGCTAGAGTTGCTTCCTGATAGTCAAGACAAACTATTACCAAATCTCCTCACTCTGTTAGACGTGGGAGTTCGCTGTTGCACCAAAAGTGTTCTTGAAAGAATCCCGAATCTAGAGAAATTGGGAATTCGGATCGAATTAGAGCCTGATGGTGCATCCGCGAGCTGCTTTGAAAACAACATATCTTAGTTTGAAAAGCTAACGTCACTGAAATGTGCGGTCGTGAATTCTACGCTGATCGTGCCCCCACCTCTTCCGAAACTTCCATTAGGCCTCAAAAAGTTGACTCTGAGTGGGTTCGGATACCCTTGGGAAGATATGAGCAAGATTGCCTCGTTGCCTAATCTTGAAGTGCTCAAACTACGATGCTATGCCTTAAGAGGTAAAAAGTGGATATTATCACATCAAAGCTATGGCATTGGAGATCCGAAAAATTGGGGATTCAAGCAACTTAAATCTCTTCTTATTGAAGACACTGATTTGGTTGACTGGAGAGCTTTTTCTGGGAGTTTCTTTGGCATTCGACACGTAATCCTTAAAAATTGCTACAGAATAGAAAAGATTCCTCCCCAATTCTGGGGCGGAATGGTACGTGTCGACTTAGTTGATTGCAACTCTTTTGCCGCGAAGTTTAAGGCTCAAAATTATCTGCCAGTCGAGTACAACAAGATAATTGTTACCAACTCATGGGAAAAGCAGGGGTAGGATCTGAAGCTCAAGTACCCTGATGAAATATTTTTTTTTTGAGGCAATAAATTATCAGTGTTGATTTTGCATGATTCTTTTAATGATATATTACATTGATAATTAGAAATATATTACATGTTTGAATCGTTACGAAAATGTCTTAAAGATAATAAGAAATATATTAAAGATATTATAGCCTACAATTTCTATATATAGGGTAGCCAACTTTATCCATCCAATTTGTTAGAGTTTATCATCCTAGACAAATGTATGACTGCTCCACTTTGTTCCGATACATCTTCGAGTGAACCTTGATGTTTGCAGGATATTCTATGTTGAGTTAAAATCCAAAAAACCACGTGAAAGCTTCTAAAGTGATAAGCGGTTCAAGCTCATCATCAATTCCCCATCAAACAGGGCCAAATTGCACATTTTGAAAAGATATTGGATTAAACTTGCAATGAGAAAATATCATATTTGATCACCAAGTTTCACCCGTCATGAAAAATAGTCCTGAAAGTTCACCTTTTTAATAATCATTTTGGTTAGAACATTAGTCTACCATCAATTGACTGATGAAATTAAAAAAAATTTGTAGACCAAAAGCGAGATAGAGGTTATAAAAGTGTAATTTCATGATATTTTTTTATGACAGAGTGAAACTTGATGACCAAAACTGAAATTGAGTCCAAGTTTGGTGACCAAATCTGATTATTAACCCAATTTGCAATTGTATACTTAACACCCTGCTCAATTTTCCAAATACATCCTTAACCAGAATTTTCTCACACAAAATGGATGGAATTCAAATCCAATCTTTAATATTCCCAATCCTTGCATCCATACTCCTATTATGGTTCATCACAAAATGGTTCTATAAAAACAACAAGAACCTACCCCCATCACCACCAAAGCTTCCAATACTAGGAAACCTCCATCAGCTTGGCCCGTTGCTGCACCAGAGTCTCCAATCCATGGCCAGAAAACACGGCCCGCTCACGCTTCTTCACTTCGGTAGTGTTCCAGTGCTGCTCGTCTCTTCCGCGGCAGTTCCAGTATTAGAATAAGCGGGGCATGTCATGGGTTGTAAGGAAGAGGTAACACGTGTACATGAAAAGACGCAGCACGTGAAATCATGAAAACTCATGACGCCACCTTTGCAAGCTGGCCTATACACAAGGCTCATAATACGGTCCTCTACGGTGAAAAAGACGTCGCCTTTGCACCGTATGGAGACTGCTGGAGGCAGACGAAGAGCGTGTTCGTTCTCCATCTGCTTAATAGCAAAAGAGTTCAATCTTTTCGTTCGATCAGGGAAGAAGAAATAGCCGTTTTGATGAAAAAGATCAGGGAATCTGCAGGTGTTCTGAATTTGAGCAAGATATTTTACGAGTTTACTATTGATGGAGTTTGCCGATCGGCTTTTGGCAGGAAGTGTAGTGATTCGGAAGGTGGGAAGAAATTGCTGCAGTTGTTGCCGAAAGTAAATGAAGTGTTGGGAGCACTTGGGATCGGGGATTACATTCCGTGGCTTAGTTTCGTCGATTTTGTCTCTGGTTTTGATCAGAAAATGAAAAGGGTTGCCAAGGAAGTAGATGGCTTCCTGGAATGTTTTATTGAAGAACGACTCGAAACGAAAAAGAAAGAATCTTTCCAGGACAGAAATGGAGATAATTTTCTTGATATTATGCTTGAAATTTACATGGATAAAGATGTTGATGTTTCCCTTGATATAAAGAGTATCAAAGCATTACTTCTGGTAAGTTGTTACCATTAATTTGATCCCAATGTTTATGAGATTTTGAAGAGTGTATGAAACTTTCATTTAGTAATATCATAACATTCATTCAGTAATACCATTACATTTATAAACTAATACCACACACAGTTCGACCTGTTCTCTGTGTGTAAAATGTTATGGTATTAGTTTATAAGAGTAGTGGTTTATGATATTACTGAATGAATATAATGGTATTACTGAATAAATCCAGTTTCATACTATGAATATTGTTCATCGTAGAGTTTCTTTTACAGGATGTACTTGCAGCAGGGACTGATACGTCGTCCACCACCATGGATTAGGTGATGGCAGAACTTTTACGACACCCTTTAGCGATGGAAAAACTGCGAAAGGAAATCAGGGGAGTAGTTAAAGAGAAACAGGACATAACAGAGGATGACTTGAAACAAATGCCTTATTTGAAAGGCGTGATCAAAGAAACTCTCCGTCATCACCCACCAGCGCTGCTACTAGCTAGAGTAGCGAGCAGAGACGTGAAAGTAAAGGAGTACGACGTTGCAGCTGGAACTGTGGTGCTGGTCAATGCATGGGCTATAGGGAGAGATCCCGTCTCTTGGGACGAGCCCGAAAAGTTCAAGCCCGAGAGGTTCTTGAATTCCGAGATGGACTTTAAGGGTCTCGATTTTGAGTTCATCCCGTTCGGAGCTGGGAGAAGGGGATGTCTGGGGATAGAATTTGCTGTTGCTACTATTGGGCTTGTGTTGGCAAACCTTGTGCTGAAGTTTAAGTGGGAATTGCCTGATGGAAAAGATTTGGACATGAGTGAAACACCTGGGATTGAAGTCCATAGAAGTGTTCCTCTTCTTGCAGTTGCTTCTTAGAGTTGATGGTTTGGCACAAGCAGAGAATACATTGTAGTGTTGGTTTGAAGTATTTGTGTAGGTCAAAGGTGGTATATATGTGTGCATTTTCATAATTCTCCCTCAGTCACAATTATATATGTTTGTTTTTCTTTTGTGGATATATCAGTTATATAGACTTGTTTCTATAAGATTTATTTAATAAGGTTATAATAGAAACTAGACTTGTCTAATATACCTTTTCAAAAAAAAGTTCTTAATAGCCCCAATAAATCTATATAATTGGAATGTAGAGAGTATAATAGACTAATAGAGCACTGAAATGGGCTTAGTTCTTTTTTTTTTTTTGAAACTCTTTATGGGGTTTTTATTTATGATTTTGGCCCAATTATATTGGGCAAGCCCAACGATAGAACTACCAAGGGTCTAAAATAACACCTGTCCAGTTTCCAAGCTAGATAAGGTTTTATTTATCTTGTGTCCACAAATGCCCCACGCATCTCCAATTTGTCTCTTGTGTTTTTTTCAAATTCTATTACACCACGCAATTTCAAACAGCCAACGATTTGCCTCATGATTATCCAATAAATTTAAGAAGCTAGAGAATTGCAAATTAACTTCTGTTCTTCAATGAAAAGCATAGCATAAGAAAAAAGAAAAATGGAGGAAAATCAACTAACTTCAATTACATACACAGCTCTTATAACTCTGTTCTTGCTATGGTGCATAAAGAAATGGTTCCGCAAACCTTCTAGAAACAAAAATTCTCCCCCTTCACCACTAAAGTTACCAATAATCGGAAACCTGCATCAACTAGGCCTATTACCTCATCAGAATCTCCGAACCCTGGCCCGAAAACACGGCCCGTTGATGCTCCTTCACTTGGGAAGTGTCCCTGCGTTGATCGTCTCGTCAGCGGATGCAGCACGCGAAATTATGAAGACTCATGATCTCGCCTTCGCAAACAGGTCCGTGAACAGAGTTTTCGAGAAGCTTATTTATAATTGCAAGGATATCTCAGCTGCTCCTTATGGAGAATACTGGAGGCAAATGAGGAGCATTTTTGTTCTCCAGCTTTTGAGTAACAAAAAGGTTCAGTCTTTCCGTTCGATAAGGGAAGAAGAAACAGAGCTTTTCGTGAAAAAGGTGAGGGAAGGAGAAACAGGGGAGGTGAATTTGAGTGGGATGTTTGTGGAGTTGAGCTGCGACGGGATTTGTAGGTCCGCGTTTGGGAGGAGGTATAGTGATTCTGAAAATGGGAAGAAGTTTCTGGATAGGAAGGCGGAGTTAACGGAGTTTCTTGAAGGTTTTAGTATTGGGGAGTTTGTGCCGTGGTTGAGTTGGATTAGTCGCGTTAATGGCTATGATAAGAGAGTTGAGAGGGTTGCGAAAGAGATGGACGATATCCTGGAGGGTGTGATTCAAGAACACGTCGAAAATAAGAACGGATGGAGCCGTCGTGATGGCGAAAGAAATGGAGAAACCTTTATAGATATTTTGCTTCAGATGCAAAATGAGAACTCTGCTGGTGTTTCCATTGATAGAGACAGCATCAAAGCTTTGATTTTGGTAAGTACTTTGGGTGTGTTTTAATTGAAACTCTAGAAAAACAGCTTCTAAAATCATTTTTTTTTTCAAAAAAATTGAGAAATTGCTTTAAAAATAAGTGATGCCAGAAGTTATTTTTAAAGTTTGAAAACATACCCTTTGTAAGAGGAGATTTTGACCGTTAATTTTTATTTTTTTTCATATCATTTTCAAATTTACATTCAAATTTTTTTAGTAAAAGAAAATGAAAACTCATTAACAGGTGAACGTCAGGTAGGAGATTTCGTTTGGGACTGAAATTGTACATTGTTAAAAAATTTGGGATTAAATCTGAAAACTTAACTTTTTTGGGACTAAATTTATTTATGTCGAAAGTTATGGGACCAATTATGACTTAAGCTCTCTTTTTCTTGTTTCACGTGTCGTTCATCTAACATGTGTAAGAGAAGATGTGACACGACTTTGTAATAGGAATTCCAACTGATATGATGATATCTGAATTGCCAACAGGATGTATTTATAGGTGGAACTGATACCGTATCCACTGCTCTAGAATGGGCGATGTCGGAGCTCTTACGACACCCAACAGCAATGGACAAACTGCAGCGCGAAGTAAGAGAAATCGTGAAAAATAAACAGGACATAACGAATGATGACATAGAAAAAATGTATTATCTAAAAGCCGTGATTAAGGAAACTCTTCGACTACACCCACCAGCCCCGTTACTAGGGCCTAGAGTAGCAGGCGAAGATGTGAAAATTAAAGGGTACGACGTTTCAACTAATACAGTGGTGATGATTAATGCGTGGGCGATAGGCAGGGACCCTGCCTCTTGGGACGACCCAGAAAAGTTCAAGCCAGAGAGATTCTTGGACTCTCCGATAGACTTTAAGGGTCTCGATTTTGAGTTCATCCCGTTTGGGGCTGGAAGAAGAGGATGTCCTGGTATTGCATTTGCTGTAGTTACTATGGAGTTTGTGTTGGCAAATCTTGTGCAGAAATTTAACTGGAAATTGCCTGATGGAGTAGAAGAAAAAGATTTGGACATGAGCGAAAGCCCCGGGGTTACACTTCGTAGAAGTGTTCCTCTTCTTGCAGTTGCCTCTCAGAGTACTTAATTAGTGACTGTATGCAAAGTAGTTCTCAGTTTGAAATTGTTGCAGATTTTTGGGTGTAGATGTGATTTTCTATGGTTTAAGTTGAATGAAATGTTTTGTATATGTACAATGTAGTTGTTCCAATACTAGATGAGAAATTATGCAATATATTGTTTGCTTCATGCCATTTTCCGATCTTCGAAGAGTGCGTATTTTAATAATACAGAATATATTGCATTGATAAGAAATATATTATTGCATTGATAAGAAATATATTAAATGTTTTAAGAATGGGAAAAAAAATGGTGTCAACTCTAGTTCAGGTTGAACTTTATTTTTTTAATATCACTATTATGTAAAAAAATTATCACTGTTATACATAAAAATTATCAGTATTATGCGTAAAAACTATCACTTGTTGAAAAATAGAGTATTTTTTAATAGTGATAAGTTTTGTGTATAATAGTCATAATTTTTTTATATAACAATAATAGAGTTCATGTATAGGGCTGATTCACAATAGTGTTATCTAAAAATGGGTATCCATCCATGTTTAAAATTGAACTAATTAATAGTCCAGCTTGATTTCTAATACATTCCACTTGAGTGTTCATGTTAAAAGAAGTCGATTCAGGTTAAGTGAATAAAATTGAGTGTGATCCACTTGGTGGTAGTGACGTACGTACAAGATAAAAGAATGAATTGGTAATAAAAGGATATTATGGCCTACAATTTTTGTATAGAATAAGCCAATTTTATCCATCCAATTTGTTAGATATGTTGAAGCTTTTGTGAATGACATCTTCTGTGAACCTTAATGTTGCAGGATATAGAGTTAAATTCATTTTTGTTCATACAGGACACGATACCTCACGATTTTGATTTCAATACTGATCACTTTGGTTCCGTAAGAATTTTTTCGTGCAGTTTTGGTCCTTCCGTTACGGAATCCGTCAAGTTCAACTGCACTTTTGGTCCCAAACTTTATTTAGTGGGATCAAAACTGCAGCTAACTTTAACTGAAAATGTAACGGTGAGACCAAAATTGCATAAAAAAAATGATTTTGAGATCAAAGTGGTGGGTGTTGAGACCAAAATCATGAGGTACCGTGTCCTGGGAACAAAAATGAATTTAACTCCAGGATATACATATGCTATGTTGTCCAAAATCCACGTGCAAGCCCATAAGATATGAGTTACGTAATTCCCTGTTCAGACTAGACTCTTCATTATCGACTAGCCCATCGACAAAACTTATCCCAAACTCAACTCCATCTAAACTCTAACTCGAGATAATTATACAAATCGTCGCCTATCTTTTATCATAGTTACCGACCTAATAAGACAAACCAAATCAGCAAACTTTATTCGTTTTTAATCCACTAAGTTAATGAATTACGATGTTGGTACATTTTCAAATTTAAGCAATTTTGGTCTTTTTTTCGTAAATTATTATTCATTCAACGGGAAAATTTTATAACTAGTCTTGTAATTTAGGGTGATTCTATTTTTAGTCCTGCAAATTTTCAAAATTTTAATTTTAGCCATTTTTGCTCGAGAAGTTTGAATTTTCACCGGAGTCCGCTCGTGAGGCTCGCATGACCCCTTTAAAATTTTGGAATTTTTAATTTGCCAGCAAATTTGCACACGTCCCTGCATTTTGATGGCACGTCAGTAGTTTACAACAAATAGAGTCAAACTGAATTTTTTTAGAAGTTAGTGGATGAAATTTGCAATTTGTGTACTTAGTAGATAACGAAGGAGCAGGACCTTAATTTGAGTACCAAATTGCAATTTCCCCAATACATAGAACCTATAAGTTCATTGTACACCTACATTCATAAGCAAAACTTGCATGTGAAATTAAAATACTCTGTCCAAATACATCCTCAACCTTCTCATACAAACAAAATGGATGAAATTCAAATCCAATCTTTAATATACCCAATTCTTGCATCCATATTCCTATTATGGTCCATCACAAAATGGTTCTATAAAAACAACAAGAATCTACCCCCATCGCCACCAAAGCTTCCAATACTCGGAAACCTCCACCAGCTCGGCCCGTTGCTGCACCAGAGTCTCCAATCCATGGCCCAAAAACACGGCCCGCTCATGCTTCTTCACTTCGGCAGTGTTCCCGTGCTTGTAGTCTCCTCTGCGGACGCAGCACGCGAAATTATGAACACTCATGACGTCACCTTTGCAAACAGGCCGGCATACAAAGTTCATAAAAAGATCCTGTACGGTGCAAAAGACGTCATCTTTGCACCGTACGGAAAATACTGGAGGCAGATGAGAGCGTGTCGTTCTCCATCTGCGCAGTAGCAAAAGAGTTCAGTCTTTCCGTTCGATCAGGGAAGAAGAAATTGGCGTTTTAGTTAAAAGGGTTAGGGAATCTGGAGGTTTTTTGAATTTTAGCAAGATGATTTCCGAGTTTACTAATGATGGAATTTGCCGATCAGCTTTCGGCAGGAAGTACAGTAGCTCGAATGGCGGGAGGAAGTACTTGGAAGTGTTGCCGGAGTTAACTGAAGTGTTTGGAGCAGTTGGGATCGGAGATTACGTTCCGTGGCTTGATTTGATCGATTCTGTCACCGGTTTTGATCAGAATGCGAAAGAAGTTGATGGTTTCTTTGAATCTGTGATTGAAGATCGACTCAAAGCTGAAAATAAAGAATATTTCCAGGACAAAAATGGAGAAAATTTTCTTGATATTATGCTTGAAATTTCATGGATAAAGATGATGAGGTTTCACTTAACAGAGAGAGCATCAAAGCATTACTTTTGGTAAGTTCTTACTTTTCATTTGAGGTAATATATATATATAACTTTTTGTAAGTTATTCCTATTTGATTTTCAGTCTAGTCGATTTTCACGAATTGAAAATAATCTGCAATTTTTAATTTTTTGACATTTTAGTTAAGTAATTGGCCGTAGGAGATGAAACATTCAGTTGACCAATTAGAACCCTTTTTCAATCTGCAATTTTTAATTTTTTGACATTTTAGTTAAGTAATTGGCCGTAGGAGATGAAACATTCAGTTGACCAATTAGAACCCACCACGCCAACATTAACGAATGAGGTAAATTACAAATGTAGTCCCATGAGAATTTTTCAGTAACAGATTTGATCCTACGTTCTTTTTTTGCTCTTTTTTTTTTGGCAGAAATGGTCCCATTCGATTTTATTTAACAGTTTTGGTTCCAAGAGAATTTTCTAAAAACAATTTTGGCCCAAAAAATTCATTTGATTTTTGCTTGTAAAATCCTATGGGATCATTTTTGTTGAAAAAAAAGACAATTTTGAAGAGCTGACATTCTCATGGGATTACATGTGCAATTTACCCTTAACGAATGTTTAACTTCTCATGGTAGGTTACCAGACTAACATATAGAACAATTGAAAGTTAGTGGACAATTTTAAAGTCGGAAGTCTTTTCTTTTGCAGGATGTAATTGGAGCAGGGACTGATACGTCGTCCATCACCCTGGATTGGGCGATGGCAGAACTTTTACGACATCCTGCAGTGATGGAAAAACTGCAAAAGGAAGTAAGAGGAATAGTTAAAGAGAAACAGGACATAACAGAGGAGGACTTAAAAAACATGCTTTATTTGAAAGCTGTGATCAAAGAAACTCTTCGTCATCACCCACCAGTGCCGTTACTAGTGCCTAGAGTAGCGACCAGAGATGTGAAAGTAAAAAAGTACGACGTGTCAGCTGGAACTATGGTGCTGGTTAATGCATGGGCTATAGGGAGAGATCCCGTCTCTTGGGACGAACCGGAGATGTTCAAGCCCGAGAGGTTCTTGAATTCTACGGTAGACTTTAAGGGTCTCGATATTGAGTTTATCCCGTTCGGGGCTGGGAGAAGGGCGTGTCCGGGGATGGCATTTGCTGTTGCTACTATTGAACTTGTGTTGGCAAATCTTGTGCAGAAATTTAAGTGGGAATTGCCTGATGGAAATGATTTGGATATGAGTGAAGCCCCTGGGATTACAGTCCGTAGGCTTCTTAATCTTAGAGTTGAGGATTTGGCACAATAAGATAGTAAAGTTATGGTTTTGGTTTGATAAATTTGTACATGTCAAAGGTGTTGTATGTATGTATTTACATAATATAACAGAGCGTAGAGGACTCTTCGCGAAAGAGTACATTTTCAATAAAAGTTGCAACCCATCGATTCAACATAACTCTCCAGTGAGTGCTCAAGAGTGCGGAAAATTGTGAACACTGAAAATCCGAGTTTCATTTATATAACCTGATTATGATGAATTAATATCTTTAAAAATAACTTTTTTTTTTGGTATATTTAACCTATCTTCAACTCTATATTACCACATGAGTAACACTCATGTGAAGTAGGTCTATACATGAACTCTATCACTGTTATATGTAAAAATTATCACTGTTATGCATAAAAATTTTCACTGTTTAAAAATATAAAGTATTTTTTTAAACAGTGAGAATTATTATGCATAATAGTAATAGTTTTTATGCGTAACAGTGAGAGATTTTACACATAACAGTGATACATAAAAAAATCGAGTTCACCATGAACTGGGTTCACACAATTTTTTGTCTTACCACATTGAGGGAGGAAAGAAATTGAGATGTTTAACCTATCTTCCTCATTTTGTTATATTTAATGGGCTGAAATGTATTGGGCCGTTGTGACTTTGAGGGAGGAAAGAAATTTAGATGTAATAATACATGGGTCCACTTAATTTAATTGGGCCATTCACAGAGAGCCCAAATTAAGATGAGTTCTCATATCTAAAATCTAGTTATTGTCTGGCATTTAGTTGGGCCTATTTAATTAGAGTTTGGGTCATGGGCCAAATTATATTAACAGACCATTTAGTTAAGGCCCAGGTTACTCACACCTACATATTTAATAAATACACCTTTTTTGTCATTTTTTTATAAAAAAAATACACATAAAATGTCAAAACTACCATTTCCATCGTTTCGAGAAAATTTTAATAGTAAGTTCGAGAAATTTTTTTTTGAATTCATGTACATAATTCGGAAATTTTTTCAGACATTTTACATGTGAAAAAATGATCTTTTTGAATGTAAATATTTTTCGAGATTTTTCATGTTATTCGAATAATATTTTCGAATTATTGTACTAACTTCGAAAAGTTTTTCCATCAGTTTACATGTGAAATATTGATTCTACTGTTAGGAAATATTTTTTGAACTTTTATAGTAAATTCGAGAAATTTTTTCGAATTCATGTACATAACTCGAAAAAAATTTCCGAACAAATAATTTGAAAAATGTTGGGGAATGTATAAGGAAATAAAAATTAGAGCATTTTAGGAAAATTAGGGGGTATATTTATCATACAAGTGGTATATTAATCTAGATGGTGTATTTACTAAAAAGGTAAAAAGGTAGGTGTGAGTAACCTGAGCCTTTAGTTAAACGTTTTCTGTTGAATGCAATAGTAGTAGTACTCGAGCCTGATTAGTTAAGTTGGGCCAGTTGAAAAATTGGGCCGGGTAATTTTGTTGATTAATTTTGTTAAATACTATGTATTAATTTTGGATTCTTTGAGTGTGAATATTAAATAAAAATTTGATTTGGACAAATAGTATTTTGGTTTTAATCAAAATATATTGACTTGTACTATTACCTCCGTCCCCAACTCAATTGAACATTTATTAAAAAGGTCAGCTCCAAACTCAATTGAACATTTTTATAAATTGTAATAAAACAATTTTTTTTTATTTTATACCTTCAAACACCTCAATATTATGTCATTACTTTTTCAACACTAAAGTTAACTTTATCTCATTTGATTTATACAAATGCCACTACTTTACAATTTAACCTCCAATTTTATTTCTTTTAATAATAATAAATAATTATTTTCTTAAAATTTGTGAGTACAATAAATGTTCAATTAACTATGGGACGGAGGGAGTAATTTGAAGTTAATTTTATTGAAAAAAATGGCAAATCTACATCCTGTAATTAACCCGTCGTCCTCACATGTTGAAAATCCAAACAAAAGTGAACCACAAAATCTATAAGATAAAGTGTCGTGTAACATAGCAGAAACACAAATACACACAAGTGAAATCAGAGTGCATAACTCCAAAAGATTGAGTGAGAAAATGAGCGGATTAGGGAAAGTGGTGTGTGTGACAGGAGCATCAGGTTACGTAGCGTCGTACTTGGTTAAGCTTTTGCTCGATCGTGGTTACACTGTTAAAGCCACAGTTCGTAATCTAAGTTAGTATTAATTTAATTTATTTCTCGATTTCCAGCTATTTCCGGATTTTAATTGATGACTTTTATATGTATATATATATATATATAGCGGTGAGTTAAAATTCATCAAGTCTACTGTATTCGTATAAAATCTCATAATTTTTCATCGGGTAGATTCAGAGTTATGATTTCTTTAAAAAGATGCGACTTGCTGAAACGAAAAAACTGGAATTCTGCTTTCAACAAGAAATTGGTCTCAGGCACCTGACTTTCTTGACACTTTTAACTAATAGAGTTGGTTTAACCGGTAGGTTTGAGCTTTCATATATATATATATATATATATATATATATATATATATATATATATATATACTTAAAAATAGGGGTGTGCAAAATTCGGTAAAAACCGAATTAACCGACCGAACCGAATCAAATTTTCTAATTCGGTTCGGTTATTCAGTTTTTGGTTCGGTTTCGGTTTTGAATTTTATAAATTTTGATTTTCGGTTCGGTTCGGTTCGGTTAATTTCCGGACAAAAACCGAAATATAATTATTAAATATATAATTATTAATTTATTATATATATAATTTTTATTTTTATTTATGTCCATGGAGGAGTATGAATTGTTATGAAATTTGTTATGAATTGAATGAGGTTTATCATTTTTTTTGTCTTTGTTGAACTATGTCATCACTTATTTTATTTAATGATCTTGTGGGCTATTGTTATTTAGTGTATGGAATTTATGAATTGTGTTTTCTATTGAAAATTTTATGTTATTTTTATTCATGTATGACTTAAAAATACAAAAAAAAAATTCAAAATAAAAAAAATTCGGTTAATTCGGTGAAAAACCGAAACCGATCTGAAATTTTCTGTTCGGTTACAATTCGGTTTTCAACCTTATTCGGTCGGTTCGGTTAAGAATAATAAAATTTCGGTTTGGTTCGATTTTGCTTATTCGGTTCGGTTCGGTGACCAAACCGACCGATGCTCACCCCTACTTAAAAATACTAATATGTATTATAAATTTACAAAATATAAGAATATTTATTAATAATATATGTGTGTGTAAATACATGTGCATTAGTATGGTCTCCAAATAATAAAAATTATGATACTATAAATTAAAAAAGAGGAAAAGATAAATAACTCTTCTTCTTTTTTTTGAACAATTCAAGAATTAAAATTTTATATAAATTTTGAGTTCCATGCTTCTATTACTATTTTTAACTTAATTATAAAGGACAAACACGGTGAAATTAGTTAAAGAGTGTGACTTATATTACTATAGAGTGTGACTTATATTACTATAGAGTGTGACTTTTTACTATAAAGGGTATTACTCATAAAAGTGGAGCGTGTGACTTATATTATAGAAGAAGGTATCGTAGTGATAACTGAAGGGTGTGACTTATATTACTAAAGGGGGTGTGACTTTTTTTTTTGATCGGTAAAAGAAATTCATTAAAATGAATTGGTGGGTACAAGAGATACCCGATACAAAATGTACAAAGTGATTATCCAAGTTTTTCTATAAATTTAAAAAAGTTCTAGGATTTGTGAGCCAATCACTATAAGAAAGATTACCAAAGGTGCTGTATTTTACCGAGCTCCAACTCCAAAGTCGCCCTTTGATCTCCTCCACAATATTCTCCTCGACGAACGAAGTGTCTTCAAAAATCAGTTTATTCCTATGTTTCCATATACTCCAAACAATGCATATCCATAATCCTGTTGAGAAAGAAGAGTCAATCTTCCCACCAAGTAAGCCGGAGTTTCCAATGAAATGTTTTAGTGTATCGGAATGGGAGACCGTCGAGATACCAAGCCACAAGAAACATGACTCCCAGATTTTGGCTGTCTTGCAACTAAATGAGGTGTGACTTATATTACTAAAAAGTATGCCTTTAAAAAAAAAATCAGTTTCACGGTGAACAAGTTTCATAGCGAACAAATTTCACAGCATACTAACTAATTATAAAAATAATCCAAATTATTCTAATTGTAAATTCAATCAATATATAATAAGAAATTATAATGTATTCATCAAAAAAAAAGATCGCAAAATATAAATTCTCGTATTTTTGTAATTAATTAATAACATTAACACTTGAAAGAACATCTCTAAGAATGTAACACATTATCCAATTCAATTTTAAAACGACAAATAAGCAACAAAAAAAATAAAAATCCATATTATTAACATGCATGAGGGGGATATATATGGTCTTTTATCCATTATAATTTGATAAAAAATCATATGAGACGGGTACAACTTAACACAAATTACATTCACCCATCTTAAAATGTTAAAGCGTCAATGTCCAATTTATGCCTCATCTCACCGTGAGACTATCTTATGCAAGTGTGTCCCTTATAATTTTTATATAATATTTTCGTGCCAACCTCTGCAAGGGAAAAAATATCCTGAAAACAAATGTGATAATAAATATTTTGACTATATGGAAAAATATTGGTTCCTCAAATAAATGTGGACTAAAATCGGACACACATATATATATATATGTATATATGTTAGACTTAATAATTCATGAGGACAAGGCAATGTGATGTAAGATATTAATCATGCAATGAAGAAAAAACGATTTTAAACTAATTGCAAATTTGCAATCGATCTACGCCAAAATTGTGGGCCTCGGAATGTTTCTGATATGGAATCAGCCAATGATGGCACACCTTGAATAGGCCAGTCCACGATTTTCTTTTTTCAAATTTATTTCCCCACTTTAATTTGGATAATTACACCGTGTCATTGGAATTAGGCAAAAACTTACAAATTAATACTCCCTCCGTACCAACTAAAGATTCACAACTACTTTTTTTTTTTTTTCGTATTTTAACGATCGAGTTATTTATTAATATTTAAAATAATAAAGTGATTTTAAAGGGAGGTATGATAGATCTACATTTCTTGTATTATATATCTCCTTAAAAATTATTTTATCATTTTAAATACTGATAAAAAAATCACTCACTAAAACACGAGAAAACAGTAAATGCGAACAAAGAGTTGAGACTGAGGTAGTATAAATTAACGCAAGCCCATAACAAAGAATTAAAGTGTCATACGAAAATTGTGTTTCTTTTTATTGTGAGACTGTGTATCTTTTGAAATTGAAATAAGTATGCACTTATTGAGAAAAGGAAGTCAGGAAGTGAACTATTTTTCTGAAGAAAAGCAAGCTCATGAGCTATAAAACGTTCTCAGTTCTGTTAACCCAATACAAACTAGTAATAAGGATTGTGATGCATAATATTTAGCAATGTTCACTTTCTATCATTCTAATATTATTATTGATTATATTTAATTGCAAATTTTAGAGTTTAAAATATTCTCTAGGATTTACATTGATATATTTTCATTGTTTATCATTGTAATTCTTGAAGATTAAGTTAGGGTTTTATTTCCTAACATTATAAATATGTGTTTATGTGTCTTTGTTATTCACTTTTGATTATCAATAAATTTATATTTCCAGGATTATTCATGATCCTTCAAATGTAGTCTCAATCTACGTCAGACTGAAGGAGCAACTAAACTTGTTCGATAATAAATAAACTAATTAGCCTCAATCCTAAGGGCGGACGCATACATTTTGTCCAATCAAGACATAAACTTGAAGAACAAATAATATATATATATATATAAAACAAAAACCACCTTATAATTAGTTGAAAATTGGAATTACGTACAATTAACAACGACGACTTTTCATACTTTAAAATTAATGAATGATAGTTTCATTAAATACGTAAAATTGAATACTTTCTTTTCAATATGCGCTACTAAATTATCATTCATTCACTACTTATTTGGTTGGGAAGCCAATTCTCCATGATGTTCATAGCAGAGAATGTTATTTTCGTTGTAGCAGTTGCAATCGATAAAAACAAGATTAATCTTAAAAGCTTGTAAACTAATAAATACTCCCTCCATCCCAACTCTTTCTTCACATCACCTTTTTTTCTCGTGTTATAGCGAGCGAATTGTTTATTATAATTTTAAATGATAAAGTGACTTTTAAGAAGAGATATGATAGATCTATCTCTCCTCTATTATATGTCTCTCCTTAAAAATTATTTTATCATTTCAAATATTAATAAAAAACTCATTCGCTAAAACACGAGAAATAATAATTGTGAACAAAGAGTTGTGACAGAGGCGGGGCCGGAGCCATGTTGATCCCTCATTTTTCTGTTTATGCTTTGTATATGCTGTTGAAAGTAGAAGTTCAGAGTTGGAGTGAGAATTGGAAATCAGCCACATGTTTTACCAAGTCACCATATACATCTCACTTAGCCCAAAAGAATGTTTACCTCTTTATTAATATATAGGTCGGCCCAAATGTTTTAAAGTAGCATAGTTGATTCATTTTTTTGTAATGTTTTACTTTTTTTTTCCAAGTCCCAAACAAATTTTTACAGGTGAATAGGGAATGAAGAATTAATTTATTTTTTATAAAAGGAAAATATCAAAGGTTTAATATCTCAATCAAATCCACTAATTAATAATGACACTACAAAAATTAAAAATGAATTTTTTCACTGACTATTCTAATAAAAGTTGAAAGTGTTTTGAGAAGGAGGTTGATTTTGATGATATGCAAGAGAAATTATATAAATCTTAATAAAAAACATATTTATGTATTTTGAAATATATAACCATGAATATTGATGTATACTAGTGTAAGTATAAAATATTTAAATTTTATTATCGAAAATATATTAGCGTTCAATTATATCAATTGCCCCCCTTACTCAAAATCCTGGCTCCGCCCCTGGACGGAGGTAGTAATCTTAGATATCGAGTATCACACGAGTCACAATATTGCATTTGATTTTAATTAATCGACTCAAACATGAGTCGAGTTTGAGTAGAACAATGAGTCGAGTTCAAGTAGAAGAAGACTAATTTTGTTAATTAACTTATTAAGCTCGAGCATGTGCAGAACTTTAGATTGTACCCAATATATATACATAATTATGTCTAAACTTGTTTGACATTTATATCAAATCGAATCAAAACGAGTTTTTACTGAATAATATCGAATCGAGTATCGAATAAATTTATTTAATTATATTCAACCCTATTCCTCCCCAAGTTAGGATCGCACGAGCAGAAGCTTAAAAAGTAAGGGCGTCTTCAAATTAATTCAAGGTAGCTTGCTAGCCTCAAAGAAATCATTTATCTAAATGAAAAGACAAAAACTCATATAATTAAGACGGTCTTATACATAAGGTGGTGTACAATTTAACACAAATTATACGGCTAGGTCTTGTATGTACCCGGGTGCACATGAAACCCACTCAAATTACACTCATCTCTTCCAAAATATTAAAGCGTTAAAGTTTAATTTATGTCTCATTTAACCGTAAAACCGTCTCACGCAAGTGTGACTCCACTGAAAAATGACAGAGTAATATCCATTTCTTCCGCGATGATAATATTTTATAGTAACATTAATTGAAAGGACATAAAATATTATATATTCCTCCCTACAATTCCCTCGAAACTATTAACTAAGCAAAACATGAATACTGATCATGATTAGGACTAATCTTAGTTTTCGAAGCAATCAAGCAGTGAACTCATAATTGGTACAATTAAACCATAGTCCAGTCTTTTAATTATAATAATTAGAACTTTAATTTGCATGTGATGTGAAATGCAGGTACACGTCATATTAATTCCCAGAAAAATCATATAGGAGTACTATATTATTATACTCCCACCATTTGTCCTTTTAGAGATATTTTTATTCAAATTAAGAGACAAAAAAATTAGACATTTTTTTCGTCTGTCAATCTTAAAATATAGTTTGCCATTTTTCTGAATATTTTTAGAATTCCCGAAATTAATGAGCGTATATTCGTTTCGGGCTTATAGTGGACGTGGGAAATCCTGAACTTCAAAATACTTGGATTTCAAAGTTGATTATGTGTTTGTTGGAAGATTTTATAGGATAGGATTGTGTAGGATGGAGAAAAAGTTGATTGATTTATATTATTATATTATTATTGTAATGATTGAA
The DNA here is from genome assembly GCA_037126765.1 of Stenogyne calaminthoides. NCBI lineage: Eukaryota > Viridiplantae > Streptophyta > Magnoliopsida > Lamiales > Lamiaceae > Stenogyne > Stenogyne calaminthoides. The sequence continues at coordinate 36,163,852 of JBBCBC010000020.1, read as the reverse complement.
TGAATGTGATTTTTTGAAAATTATGTAAAAGTGAGGAGATTATTATTTGTGAGATATATACATATATATGAGGAATGATATACAGTACATGTTTTACCGTCAAATTTTTATTGCAAATTATTTTATGTTTTAATTTTTAAATTATATTGAAAATTAAAATAATTACGATCAAAATTAAAATAATCTGCATATTACCCCATTGCCTCACTTGTATTATATTCAATATATAGAGCATATTTCTCGGTGCCCAAATTAGCCAGAATTCAAGATAGTTAAACGTGCATAAATAATATAAATAATTCACGTTAATTTGTTAAATGTGTAATTCACGTTAATATTTTTTATTGCCCATCATAAGAGTTTGCTGCTTTTCAAGTTACATGGTAACATATTTTAATTGCCTAGCACACCAAACACCATTGTTTAACGTGCCCTATGCAGTTGGTTGGTTTATAGACCAAGAGAGTATTGAGTAAATAAGAGTATTGAGTAAATAAGACGTAGGGTGCACTAATAGTATTAAAAGTTGAATATTGAAATAAGAGATATTTAGGATTGTAAAGTTAAAATCTGTTCGTCAAATAGTCAGGAAAGGAACATAGCATGAGTTCTTGTGTTTGCATCGATGTATAGGATGCAGAGGTTGTCAACAATAGGGGAAAATTAAATTGGGTCTTTCTCAAAACTCATGGGCCACAACCGTAGCATGATTTTTTGTGGGCTTTCAAAATTGTGCCAAATTATTTTGAAATATTCTACTTTTTAGTCTATTTTTAGATTGTTGATTTAACTTGGCACAAGTTCTAATTTAAGAATTATTTATTTATATTTGAATGGATAAAATAATTTTTTTATAATTTTATTTTAATTAATTTAAGAGAATGATTATTACACTTATAAATTAATATTATAATATTTATCAATTGATATTATTATACTTATAAATTAATAATATTAAATTATATAATTTATAAATGTAATAATAATATTTTATAATTTTAAGCATCACAATTTTATACAATGAACAAATTTATATTATTATATTTATAAATTAATATTATAATATTTATCAATTGATATTATTATACTTATAAATTAATAATATTAAATTATATAATTTAAATAAATGTTAATAATTTTAATTTATTTTATCGATTTAATTCAAAATCAATTGAAAAACCCCATCATTCTCTTTTTCTTTACAATGAACAAATTTCACATGGGATCTTGTGATATAAAAAGGAGACACAAGAGTAATATATGTGTCAAAATTGATAAAGTACGTATTATACACTCAAATGAATTTTGACTTTTAATAATTTAAATTTTAAAAGTCCATATTTTAAATTATTAAATTAATTAAAATTTATTAATATAATTTCATCATTTATTTCAAAGTGCATTTTATTAACTCATTTTGCAATTGAAAATAATTAACTTTTAAAAAATAAATTCTTTTAGATTTTTACACCTCTAGTCTAATTTTGGATTTTTTTTTTTAAAATTTTTATCAAAAAGTGCATTTTTTAAAGAACATAAAAAAAAAAATTGTATTGTGGAGTGCATTCATTTCTCTTTTTATTTTGATCAATTTTGGAGTATTTTTTTAAAAAAAAAAATTATATTTTAGATCAATTTTGGAATGCATTATAAAAAAAACAAATTGTATTTTAAGCCCAAAAAAATATTCAAGGACAAAATAAAATTTTAAAATGTACGGGCCAATTTGGAAGATTTTTTTGTAATTTATGTACTTTTCATTCAATTTTTTCCCAAAAATTTATGGTGTCTACATTTTGAGATCATTTTTTAAGAAAACAAATTTTACAAAAATTATACTTTCCCTATAAAAAAATTAAAAAGCAAAAAATAAATAAAAATCATAAAAAACGCTTAAAAATTAATCAAAAAATAAACAAGCCCACATAATCTAATCAACACCATCTGCAGAAATCCTAATAAACAAAATATACTCGATAAAATTTGATAAACTAATTAACACCTATCTACACTCAAAATCAATCTTTGAAATCTCTAATCGCTCCTCAAAATTCTCCTATTAGGTCGAATATCAACTTCCTCTGACCCGGATTCATTCTTCTGCAAAAATCATGGTGTCTACATTCTCAGATCTACAAAAATACAAAAATAAAAATACAGAAAAATAAAAACAAAATAAATAAAAAACATAAAAAAACGCTTACCATGGCTGGCCGCCACCCACCAAACCAACACCACCACCCTCTTTCCACCATCGCGCCCGCCAACCCCCCCTTTCTCCAAACCAAAGATCTGGGACTTTGAGCCACCGAGGGTGGTGGATTTTTGAGAGATTGAGAGTGGGGAAAGGTTTTTAGAGAGAGAGAGAGAGACATGAAGAGAGAGAGCGAGAGGAAGAAAATGAATTGGTGGGACGAGATTGAAGAGAGAAATAAGGGTGGGGGGACCGGTTGGTGGAGGTCAGAACATATATGCACAAAATGTAGAGAAGGGTAAAATTGATATATTTTGTAGTGGAGTGTCACTACATTTTTCTTTTGTATCTTAAAATACTTTTCATTCAAATATGTAGTGGAGAGTCTTTATTTCTTGAAGTATATGTATTTTTATATTTATTATTTTTTAAATTCATTCATTTCAAATCTCCTTATCCAAATGGAGCCTAAGATTTTTTTATCCTTTAATTAGGATGACTCATCAAGGATTTATATGTGTACTAGGTTATAACTCGTGTATTTTAAAATACCATAAAGAACTCTATATAATATTCTTAGAATTTGAAATATAGATTTTATAAGAAGTGATTCATTTTTAGTAGATAATTGATGTCTATTTGTATGCGCAATAATACTAATATACTATGTTAGGTATGTGTATAGTATGACGTTGGGGAAAGAGTGACGACTCATGTTTGGATTAGATCCAATAATTGTCTCCTTAAATCTATTCTCACACTATTCATCTCCATAAGTCATGGGCTTCCCTGCACACGTTTAACGGGACCCCTCTCACACGTTCTTTTCGCAATATAATCATCTTTCTAACTAATTAACATGTAGTACTAGTATCTATCATTACACATTCCTTTCAAAAAAATAAAAAATATTTATACTATCATTGAGAAGCCTATATATATACTGATATACCATGCATGAGTCTATTGTTAAACTTGCTACTCAGGAATTAGAAAACAAGAAAATGTTGATATGAATTATGAAGTATAGATATTAAAATAAAGAGTGGGTCTTATGTGCACGGCAAATTTTATAGTGTATTTTAAAATTTTACAACTTATTGTCTTGAAATTTGCGATTTATTACACTGAAACATGTCATCTGCATTTGTAAAATATAATTGCATGTTTCAGTGTAATGATTCATAAGTTTCAGTGCAACAAGTTGCAAGTTTCTAAAATGCAATATGAAATGCACGATGCACTTAGTGTCACCTAACCTAAAATAAAAGTTTGTAATTAACACATCATGTATGTAATGTATTATGCAATTCAGGTGCACTTTAAAAATATGCAATTTATTTGTGTATATTATTTTTCCATGGAAGTGGATAATTTAATTTGCTGAGCGTGCAGCTGTCATTCGATCGTGTGTGTATTAAAGCTGTCCAATTAGATTTGTTTTGGAAATAATTAAAGCCTATATTGGTTTATATAGTAACAAATTTAGGTGGCCGAGTTTATGAAACACCACGGAAGACGTGATACTTCAGACAAAACCTTATGAGAAAATAATCTCATTTTTTATAATAATCAAAAGCTCATTTACAATATTCTTGAGATTATATATATAATAGTAAATCTAGAATTTTAGGCGTGCAAGCCATAAAACCTCGACCCATTATGAGATTATTATCTCGTAAGGTTTAATCTTGTCCAATTGTATCACGTCTTCAGTGTTGCATCAATTTAGGTTAATGTACAGTATTGCTAGTTTAATATTAGTACCAAGTGTGTATATTGAATTTTATATGGGTCAATTTGGGCTCTATAAAGAGGAACACTCTTGTAAATCAGATTTATATATGAACTTTATCACTGTTATACATAAAAATTATCATTATTATGCATAAAAACTATCATTGTTTAAAAAATGCATTATATATAATAGTGATAGTTTTTGTGCATAATTATAATATTTTTTGTGCATAATGATGATAGTTTTTATACATAACACTGATACTAAAAAAAAATTGAGTTCACCATAAACTCGATTTTACACAAGTTTTGTCCTCTATAAAACACCCACTTCTTATGAAATTCGACAATAGCCCAAATCATTTACATTGGGTGATAATTAAAGTGTAAATAATTTGAGCTAAAGTCGATTTTCTATGAAACTTAATTAACACAATTTCATTTGCACAATTTCTTTTACTAATTAGTTACAAAAAGAGTAAAGATACGACCCATCAAACACCACACCTTCTTTTTTTTTTTTGAGCGCAAACACCACATCTTCTTGTACGTAAATTTTTGTATCAAAATATATGTTTCACATTCAATTTGACTTCAATACTTAACATGAGTTTTCTAATTATATAAGCTATTTTTAAACTATAAATATAATTGTTTATAAAAATATAAATTATCTAGAAAATTATTTGTGTACGTAAGTTTGTCTATGGATAATACAAATATATATGTAGGTAGATTGGTCGTAGGTAATTTATTTGTTTAGTGAATTAGTTTTATAAGTATTTTTTTCAAAGATTATTCTAAAATTTGGTAGGCAAATCATAGACAATTCACACTTTTTAAGAATCAAATTATTTTTGTAGGAAAATTTCGTAGCTATTTGAAATTTTTCGTAGGCAATTCTTCAATTTCTTGTACGTTTTACAATTTAAGAATTAACTCATTTAATATTATTTTAAAAAATATTGTTAGATTTATTAAGCGATCTCACATAAATTTTGATGCTTCAATCATCATTTCAAAGTTCTTTTTCAATGTAACTTTTATTATTCCGCGTCATTTTCCATCATTTCGAAAAAGAATTATATATAGAGAATAACGCTATGAAATTAGAGGAATGGTGGTTTATGAAACTCGACACGTGGTACAAGTAGTTTATTTAGGTATTTAATTCCATAAGAAATTATATAATTAGCAGCATTCATCTAATTACTCCAAAATATTGCTTTTCATGGGAGTTTAGGATAATGTACATATCATTATTTTAAAGAAAAATCTTATACATCATTTAAATTTTGGGAGACTTACTAATATGTACATTTTTAAATTATAACTTACTAATAAGTACAAATTAATTGTATATACGTAGGTACATTTACATTTTCCCGTGTAATTTTAATTATATATGTAATTTCATTTGTACCTAGGAGTAATTTGCATAAAAAATTGTGTACTTATTAATCATTTTTTCTTATACTTATGCAATGTAACTGGTATGTATTTTTAGAAGGTATTAATTATTTTATTATAAAGTATTAATTGCTTAAATTTGATTATATCACTAAAAATATTAATTATTTTACTAACAATAATAGTTGTGCATTGAGTGATTGATCATTGATGCACAATTAAAAATAGCCTTTTCTCTTCCTTTTTCACTTTCTCACATGGGGGATGAGATTTGTTGATTCTGACCAGAAAAATTATGCAGCAATATTGGCAACCAAAATAGATTTTGTTAATATAAAAGTTACATATACTGTACATACATACATATCGCAAGAAAAATGTGTCCTAATATTTCTGTTATGACTGACATGACCTTTTCATTTTTTATTTGGTCCCTAATAACTTCAAATTGAGTATAAGATTTTATTTCAATTAAATATTAATACAAGAAATTCTCAAATCTATTTTTGTAAGTTACGAACAGAGCCTAATTTTTTTTGTATTCTTAGTTATTATACAAATCATTAAAGGGTCCCACAAAATTTATTTTAATAGTATTAGTTAATTAATATTTGCAAGTTAGCTGCACTCATAAATGATTATAAATAGCTCATTCGTTATATCGCAAGATACGCTGGCTTGCTTTCAGTTATTCAGTATATGTCAATTATAAATTCTTGTATGAATTTATGAGATGGGATGTCAAGTTTAACTATTCAATTAAAAATAAGAATTCAATTTATTTTCAGATGATAAATTACAATTTGATGGTTCACGGACTCTGATTTTGAACACCTCAGTAAAAGGTGTTTGATTTTGTCCACGTTCGAACAATACGGTGGCTTACAATCTGGCAAAGCTGGCCATCAAATCTTCCCTCCTTCAAGCTTGGGTGGACGATGACATTCCTAGACATATCTTGTCTCTAGCTCAGGATCCACCCTCCCTGTAATCTGGGTTCTGTTGCTCCCTCAAAAAAAAAAAAATATTGAGCGTGTTTCATAAATTATTTCGCAAACAAATAAACTCTATGTTGATAACAAATAAAAAAATCATTTTGATCTCTTAAAAAAAGTTAGGTATATCAGATCTAGCTTGTGCTACAAGATCAATGAAAGCTAGATAAACTTTACACCTGAAAACTTTATGGAACGCGGAAAGGTTTTCCTTTTGAGTTTTGTGCTACTTTTTATCATATTCATTACATGCATAGTAACACTTGGGTGCTCCAACTAGATATTTAGTGAAATTATGAGTTTGAGTTATCAATTTACTCGATAAAAAAAAACATTCAAGTGCTCCAATTGGCGTATAATTATTATTCAATAAATTTAAATTAATACTGATCAAATAATATTCTTTAATAAAAGAATTAATACCATTTAAAGAAGCACAAATTGTATGATGTAATTAATGAGTAGAAATATTTGCCATAATATGAACATGTTATGTTAATGAGTGGGTCTCATGGGCACCAGGTGCACCGTGCACTCCATCGTGTATTTTAGAAACATGCAATTTGTTGTATTGAAATATACAATTTATTTATACTGAAACGTTCAACTTTTGTTCGTAAAACATAATTGCATATTTTAGAGTAACGGATTGTATACTTCAGAATAAAAAATTACATATTTCTAAAATACACTAAGGAGTTCACGATGCACCAGGTGCATACAAGACCGGTATTAGGATATCATCATACATAAAATTACACCAAGTCTCGTATATATGTCTCATTATACTTGCCACATTTTAATTTCATTAGTTTGCATATTTTAATTATATTTGTTTGCACGTTTCATGTTTCTTCTTTATGCTCAATTGAACGCTCTGGTGACACTGACTATTGATCATATAAATATATGAAAATCTCTATAGGTCTCATGTTCAAAAACTCTCAAAGTGCAATCAATTTATAAAATGGACCAGTCTATACAGAGTTTTATTCTGACTTGAAATGAGATCCCTACTAGTGGACTGTAAATTTTGATCCCCCGAATTAATCGGTCCTTAAATCGAATATTAAGTTAAAAGAAAATATGAATATACAAAAAATGTATATATATATATATATATTAAATATTTTAAATAATTGACCATAAGCAATTCACCACACCATATTGAAACATGGTTAGGTCTTGTATGTACCCGGGTGCACAGTGTACTCATAGTGCATTTTAAAAGTGTGCAGCTTGTTATGCTGAAAAATGCGATTTATTTACACTGCAACTGTTAATATGGGAAGTTAAAAGAAAATATGAATATACAAAAAATGTATATATATATATATATATATATTAAATATTTTAAATAATTGACCATAAGCAATTCACAACACCATATTGAAACAGGGCTAGGTCTTGTAAGTACCCGGGTGGACAGTGTACTCATAGTGCATTTTAAAAGTGTGCAGCTTGTTATGCTGAAAAGTGCGATTTATTTACACATAAAAGTGCAACTGTTAATATGGGAACATAGTTGCATGCTTCTGTTTGGAATAGTTGCACGTTTCTATTTTGTATAGTTGCACGCTTCTAAAATGCACTATGAGACCCACTCATTGAAACACACACACACACACATATATATATATATATATACTAGTGTTAGCCCCGCGAATTTCGCGGACTGAAATAATTTTTTTATATAAAATAGTTAATAATATTTTAATCTTTTTTGGTCGTTTAATGTTTTTATGGTCAGATAAATTGTAATTCATAAAATATTAAAAATGAAAATATAATTCAAATATGCAAAATATGCTTTATATGTTATTATACTTGATGGTTCTATAAAAAAACAAATGAATCTACAAATTTATATATATATTTTTTTTAAATAATTAAACTACGAATTTCGAAAAAAATTATTTGTTAACAACGTCTATTGTATACTTGCAAGGTCTCTCATCTGACCGAGACCTAGAATTTTCAATCCTCTATTGTTTCTGACTCTAGAGACTGCAACATATAATTGTTTGTGTGTGAAAATCGACTTGGGAAAGTACAAACCTATAGTCGAAAGAGATTGAACCTGACTGTTATTAATCGTCATCGCAAAACATAGTAGGATTTGAAAATTATTTCATCTTAAACTTTACATGCATTATTTGGTCCGAATTACTCAATGTCATTCTTGGGATGATGAACACCTTATTCTCAATACTCTGTCCTGAAATTATTTGTGCTTCAAGAATATGATTTCAAGCTTTGTGACGACCAATCTCGTGTCGTTGCACAAACCTGCCAACTTTTGGTGGTCAATATTTTTGAGAAGCATTACTGACACTTCCTTCAAAATTACACAGTGGTTCGGTAAACCTGAACATTTAATAGAGTTTAAAAAATCAACATAAAACTACTCTTGATTAGTTCCCGACCAAAACTCCATTCTGAAGACACAATTAACTCAAATACTCTAGTATCGCCAGGAATTGTAGACTGAAGCTTCTCATTTATAGAATTCACTTCAAGATGTGTTTATGCAAGTATTGCTCTATCCTCAAAGTATTGTTGTCTACGTAAATTATTCGTTGCGGACGGGTAAATACGCAGACTTAAAGAAAAATTACATTACTAAATTTTAATCAAACACTTCAAAATGTTATTTAGTTCAAATTAATTATATTCAATAAAATATTTACTATTTAAAAATATTAATTTACTATTTGAATTAAAATATAATTTAAAAGAAAAAAGTAATTATTTGACACTGAATAAAGAATATTATTAAAATTATCACAATAAATTTAATTTTAAAATAAGTTAAAGTTTGAAATCACAAATTTCTAAACACTTCTTTGCCAACAATATTGTTGTAATTCTACATGATTTTCCATCATGATCACGATTTTTTATTTTATTTTTATCTTTCTTGTTCTTCACTCTTTGAATGGAGACAAATGTACCTTAGGTCCGTCACTATATGAATGATAAATTAAGGACAATAAGTTTCTGTTTGGAAAAATTAAGTCAGGTGATTTCAGTTAGACAAAAGTAGGTCTGTAAGTTTTGAATTTATACAAATTTAGGCCAGTAGATTATTAGTTATCGCAAAAGTAGACCCGTAAATTTAAAGTTTTCGCAAATTTATACCCGTCAGTGTGGGAAAAATGGTCTATATTTGCCAAAAAAAATGTTAATGTCCTATGTTTGCTGGGAAAAAAAATTAACATCCTACTTTTGTCGTAAAAAAAAAAGTTAATGTCCAACTTTCCCAAACTGAAACTTAATTTCCTTAAGTTGCCACCTTCTCTAAGTTATGGGCCCTAAAAAATCTTTTCCCCATAGTTGTGTTGGGGAATTATTTGCACAGATCTATTCGGGGTGAATATTTAAATACAAATTTATTTAATTAATTATTACTAGCATGAATTAATCCTATATTAATTCAAATAATAATTGCAACAACATATCATGCATATAAAAAACCACGTAAAACCTTACGCATGCGGAATCTACGGGTTTACGTGAACGTACCTCTCGGGATGGCAGTGACTTCGGTCGGACGGACTAACCAAAAGGACTTCCCAAGTATTCCCTTAGCCCTTGCTCAACTATCCGGTGGAAGGACACTTGTCGAACAATTAACAAAAGGAAAAAAAATAAACTTTGTTGCACCACTTATGTGGATTTGCTAATTTTTCCAGCACATGAAATTGTACTTGGGAATGAAAGAATCATCCCATATTTATAGGAGAGAGGGTGGTCGAAATTTTAGTAGAAAATCAATGTGGGAAAAGACTTTTCTTGGTCACCAAGAAATCTTGAATATATCTCCTATATTCTTTTTCCCATAATTAAAATATTCCACAAAAAATCCCACCTCCTCATATATATGTATTTTTCGAAAATATGCCTTGCAAGATTCCAAGATTTGGATCTTCTTGAATTTATGAGATATTCTTGTATTTCAAGAAATACATATCTTCCATAATATCTTTTCAAGAAAATCTTTCTTGCCCTATATTTTCATCTTTTTCGAAAATTTCATATGGATAAACCATGTGGGAGATTTCTTGAATTTAATGAGATAATCTTGTATTCCAAGAATACATATCTTCATTCCATAACAAAATTCAAAGAAAATCTTTCTCCCAACTTCATCCATAAATTTCGAAATAATTAGGAAAAATTAAGCAACAATATTTATTTTATTTTAATCACCTTTTCAGTTATTGAACTATTTGTTGGGCTACTCAGGGGGCATTTAGGAGAATTAAGATTGGACCTTCTAATGGACCTTGAATATCTAATATTGAGCCACAATATAATTCAAGCCCATAAATATTAATTAATCCCACTACATAATTAATATTGCACTATCCATCTTAACCCATATTACAGTCAATATGGCTCCCGGTCATTATTTCCCGTGTTTAAGATTATCTAGCCCATTAATTAATTCAAGCCACTGAAATAGCTTTCCGTTAATTAATATCTTTTGTCCTTGGTCGAGGAACGGTTCAACATTATTATCCATACCGGAAACAAATTCCACTTGCAAGATTTGGTATGATAAAGCTTATGAACCTCCCAAGGGGGCAAATCAAGCAAGCGTACTTGCACACGATTTTTCGTATTAAATCTTAACAATCACATGTGACCAATAATATTGCCCAAGATAAAAAGTATTGAATCTCTCTCTGATTCGCTACCCATGATAAGTCAAAGCAATAGTTATCAATCCCACGTGATCCTATTTAAGGGACGAAGGTTAAGAAACAACGAACCACTGAGGTCTAATTCTTCCTTGTTCAGTTCTGAAGAATTTATCCTCCTGTAGGTCCTATTCAGCGCATCAGTCATGCACTAGTGTAATCTCTTGGTCAAGACAAACCAATCTGAGCCTTACACCTCAACCTTTCGCGATGGTTGTTCATTTCCATCTAGGTCGTGAATGGCGTACTTATAGTTACAAGGGACTGTTAATTTAATCTTCTGTTATCTGGTATCACTAAATTAACTACAGTGTAACACGTACAAATTATTGAACAGTTATGCAGTAAATATATATAACATTCAATCATATTTAAAGCATCAATGATAAACAATTTATTTCAGTAAATAAGTCTGAAAATTCAGTTTCGATTATACAAAGTAAAAAGCATACTTTTTAGTATAATCCCAACAAGTTGACCCTTTGAAAAAATTGGCTTGGAAAAGGTACATGCCTATTGTCGATAGTGATTGATTGTAACCTTTATTTATCATTATTTCGAAGCAGAAAAAGATTGAAAATTGTCTCATTTGAAACTTAATCGACGATGTTTGACTTAAAGTGGTCTAGGTCAATCATGTGATCTTTTCGGAAATGGTTCTCACTACCATGATTATTTACTTTTATAATTCTTTTAGAAAACAGAGTTAAGTCTATAGATGATACTTTACATAAGTATCGCTAATACCGTTCACATTAAATTATTTAAGGAACATAATATGTATACCTAATACTGACTTTTGATCAATGTTTCTTAAAAGCATTAACCTGGACACTCATATTTTTAATGTCAATTAGTGATTATCGACATTATCGTGTCTTAATTACTCAATGTAATTCGTGGGATGAACACTTTATTGTCGATATTCCTTCCTAAAATATTTTCAGCTTCAAAAAATGATTTCCAAGCTTCATGACAATCAAAATGAATGCAATTGCACAAACATGGCTTTTGGTCAATATTTCTGATAAAAAAAACATAAAGAATTCCACGATCAATAGTTAAAATAAAGAACATTTCAATAATTCTAAGATATATATATATATATATATATATATATATATATATAGTTTTGATATGTAGCCCAACATTGGGCTCCTTATAAAGCCAAATTGCTGATGTGACAAGTCATCTAAAATTCATTTAGTTAATTTACTTCATTATAAAAATAAGATTTTTTTTTGTTTAATAGAATAATAAGAATATAAAACTATATCCCCCTTTTCTCTATGATTCTCTCCCCCTCAAGCCATCCAAAATCGTGTATATATGTATTAATGAAATAATCTCATTCGAATTAGTCAGTCTTTGGGTCGGATACCGAGTTATAAAAAAAAATTGAAATAGTCTCATTCAAAAAAGTAATTCAAATTGTTAAATACATCAATGATATGAGTTAAAATTCTAAAAAAATAAATTACAAAAAATATAAATTTTCAACGAATTATTTAGAATTAATTTTGTCAACACAAATTCTTGAAATTTATTTTTTAATTAATACCGCAAAATATTTGGAAGGTTTGATTTTGATGACAATTATCAATCTGCCAATTTAGTCTAATCATTCTACCGAATTTTTGATATAGATTGTTTATTAATTTATTTTAATTAAATTCATTAACTAATTTCATAAATTTATGACTTAAAATTGCATATAAAAGATTTTCTACATATTCCAACTCAACTAATTATTCTCCACTATTTTAGGACATAAAAATACCAAATCAACTTAAACAATTATCAAACTTAAATATGAAATTGGAAAAGTTAATGTTTACATTAATCGTGTTTTTAATTTCATTTTGTGATATAATTGACGCCAACTCATGTTTATATTAATTGTATATTTTTAATATTAATCAATAATATAATTGACACCAATAAGTTCGTGATTAATTAAATTAATAATTAAATTTATTGATATCTCAATCAATTGTCTCATTTAATAAATATGGAATTATGTAATAATTAGCTTAAATCACTCGTGGTTTGCTTGTTGTTATAATTACACAATGTCCAATTAATTTTTTATCTATATATGTATTAAATGTTGTGCAAATTTAAAAATTATGAATAAAAATCAATTGAATTAGATTGACGAAATTATAGATTATATTAATGATATTTATATTACCTTTATTGTTTTGAATTAATTTTGTCAACCCAATCAATAATTTCTATATTAAAAGTTACAAATTTTTTGGCAAATTTGGTAAGTATTAATTTGTATGTACGATTTGATCATTTAAATGAAGATATACCCATTGATTAATAATTTGATATTAATATATAATAAGTAATAACATGGGTATAAAATAAAACTTAAAATGAAAATATACCCATGATTATTTAGTTAATGCATTAAATTATTAAATAATATATTATTTTAAGTTTACACACATTGCTTGTTTTAATTGGAGTAAATTTAATAAACGGAAATCTTGAATAAACAAAATACTGAAATATTTAGATAGACAGAATAATGGATTTTATCAAAAAACAAAATCATGGACAAATGTGTTAACTATGTCAATATTCGAATAATATTTAAAGAAATAATAATTGAAGAGACAAACATCTTTTACAATAAAAGAAAATAGAATCATATTCGATGAAATAATAGTTTAAGAGACGAACATCTGTTACAATAGAATATACAAAAAATATAAACATTAAACAAAAGTTGATAATATGTCATCCACTTCATTGTAGAATTTATTTCATATAATCTTCTCATTCTCCAAAAGCAATATTCTCCATGATAAAAAAATAAATATATTAATACTCTTTTGTAATTTAAACAATAAAATCGTCTTTGTAGATGAAGTCTTCAACTATCCAAACAATGCACTTGCAATGAAAACCCTCAATCATATTCCGCAAATCTGTTGATTAAATAAAAAATAATATTAAAAAGAATGGAAGAAACATCGAAAAAAGATTGACTAAAATAATATTTTCGCATGAAGAATGTATAATTGTTACCTTAATCCACTGAAGAGATCGTAAGTAGACGAATCTACATAAAAGACGACTAAAATTATAAAAACCTACAAAACATTCTTCAAGCATTATATGATCATAAGAACCTGCAAAACAGAACAAAAAAAATCGAACAAAAAATTGTTAGAGAAGACAATATCAAAAAACAAACAGGAGAAAATAAAATGGAAGAGAATGAATGGAGAAAAAACGAATATGAGAGGTCACAATTTATAAGAAATGGAAGATAAAATCAACGGATGAGATTAAAACAACAAACTAAATGAATGAGATTAGAGGGATTTAAAATAGATGAATATGATTTTGTCACATCACCTGCCACATCATTTTATGACTTGCCACATCATTTTATAGATTCTTTGCATTATAGAGGTTATATATATATATATATATATATAGGATTTGGATCATCTGCAGTGAACTACACCATGAATATTATTATGAGAAGTTTTTGGATAAATTGCAATATTGGTCCAACATGAATTTTACAAAAACACTTTTGATATATGTGTTCGAAAATGATCATTTTTTCTGCAATTATGATCTCAACCTTTAAATTTAGTACAAATTTCACTACTTTGTTATTTATAATAATAAAATAATTATATATTATAAAATTTATTAAATTATGAATAGAAGCTATCTTGTAAGCTCTTTAGAAGATGGTATGATATGTATTTATATCATACTATGATTATTTTTGTTAAGTTCTTATGAATGTATAAAACTCATTTGTTTAAATTATAACTGATACTCCCCCCGTCCACCAAAACTGTGCTCATTTCATTTTGACATGTTGTACGGAAAGGTAAATTAAATACGTTTATGGACACAATTTTTTTTATCTTCATCGTCCAACAATCACTTAATTACTCAAGTTATCATTATACTTTACTCACAATCAATTATGTTATTCATAAATGGACTTAATTTACCTTTCCGTACAACATGTCAAAACGAAATGAACACAGTTTTGGTGGACTGAGAGAATATATGTTTATGAATGTTTATTATTAGGAATGCGTGAATGAAGTCATGTTGTATGTGAAAGAAGTGGAACCATGAACACCAACACTATTGATGGTAATGATACATATATAATTTATATTAAGACACTATGCAGAAAGGATTATATGATAAATTCCCATCAGAACTAGAATAGTTGGTTGACAGAAAATTCATATTTCGATTCCATATTTCGTAATTCAATTTGAACAACAATTACGACGTATATACCGCTGTGAAGTTATCTACCAATGAAAATTTGATCAGAAAAATAGAGGAACAATCGTTCATCCAAGGTATTTAATATTATTATTAATTTATTATTTGTTTTAATTTTTTTGGTAAAATATTAAAAATATATATTATTTATTCTCAAATTATGAATATTAATTTATAAATTTTAGTTTAGCAAATTACTCCTTCATCAATTTGTGACGACCAAATGGTTGAATGTGAAGTAATAACTCCAGAGAATAAGAGGAAACAACTGGGTAACCAAATTTCGTGTCCATTATTATTTTGTCTATTGCTTTGATCGGTATCCCTATTACTGTTTTTGCTTGTTCCCCGGCGAATAAACCGGGTACAACAGATTACAATGAAACTCATTTTGCTTTTGATGAACTGTTATGCGTCTATGTATATGTTTATGATAAAGAAGTCGATGATATTGACGGTTATGGCAAAATGATCAAGTTGTGGTGCAGAGCCAAAACTAAAAGACCATTGAGGAAGAGAGTTATTAGTGATGACATCGAAGTGCTAATTTTAGTAGAAATGGACACCAGATTGAACGTCACTGAAGAACAACTTTTGTCTAAGAACAATCACACATCTTTCTTTTGTATAGTTTATGATACACATGCTTATATTTTTAATTATTAAACACATTATTTATTCTTAATATTGTCTCTTTTCGAAAATCCGCGAAACACGTGGGCACTGTACTAGTATGTAATATTTCGGATAAGATTGTCTAATCATATCCCCACACACTCCTAATTCCAAATATCAAAACTATATTATAGTAGGATTTTATCATAGAATAAAAGTCTCAAATACGTACTTATCACTCTCCACTATAAGATTTAAGGAATATGAGCTCGTTTGGGTGTATGTGATAAGATAGAATATCTATGACATTGATTCATTAAACAATTTTATATATCTATCTTTTACTTGGTTCACTCAAATTATTTAAATAATTTATTTTATATGTTATTTGGTAGACATTTTAAATTCAATGATAATTATAAATTAGACATAATTGCCCTCAGTACTTTAAAAGATTTTACATTGCACCCTAATTACCTAGTGATTATACTTTGTCATTTTCATCCCTGTCAAAAAAGAAAATCTTTCATCCTTCCCGCTCGCAGAGTGTGAAAGGGAGCATCCCAAACCACTATTTTCATGCTACGGAATTTTAGTTTCAAGAATTTCTCAATAATTAGACAAGATCAAAAACTGCTTCTTTCCACGCTATGAATCAAATTTAAATCTAAAAAAATAATACAAGAGATCTCAAATTGTTATCTTCAAACAAATCATAGTTATTCTTCAACATCTAACAATAAAACAATTCACTAATTATTCATTCAATATATAACTTACCAGATTTCATGAGACTATTTATGATTAGCAAAGATCAACCATTCTTCGTGCTCAATCACCCATTAATCAAGCAACGTCTTACGTGGCTGCCGTTGTTATTCCTTGAGAAAAGCTAATGGGAAATTCACACCTGCAGAGGAATTCTGAATTCAATTTCGCCGATGGAAAAAATTATTCGCGCAACTGGAGATGGTTTCGCTGATGAAAAAATTATTTGCAACTGGAATGTATAAAGAAACTCATGAATTTTGGGAATGGAGGAGAACGTTTTTTTTTTTTAAGAGCTAGAGGAGAACGTGTTTAGTTCCACGATTAACGAGGGCTAAATTTGGAAAAAATATTTATAAAAGTGGATAATTTTATGAATACCACCTCCCGAGAAGATATCCATTATCATATAAAATCAGTTTAATGGAGACCGGACTTTCATTTTTTAAAGGGTCCATATATTAATGTATAATCCCTACCAAATATAATATTATGGGTGTTAGCATATCTATCACCCAACTAATAACCCTTATGAAACGAAGCCTTATAAATAAAATATAGATACATAGATATAACTTTTTTTTTTTTTTAGTTTAGTCAACAACGCAATAAAGCTTTGAATTCTACTAAAGCTATGTGTTCAAGTTTAATTCAAAATATTAAATATATTCTTTATTTGATATGATTTCAACTCATCTTGATTATTCAAATGGCTTTCCGTTGATATAGATAAACATAATAAAATATTAAAGAACGAAATAAAGCTTTGAATTATAACCATGCAACCGAATTATTCGAATATATTCCATATATCTTTTTTATTGTTTGTTAATATTTTTTCTAAATATTCATTTCCCGATTTAGCAACTATTTTTGACGGGAAAATCCAATAATTTCTAAATATGGGGTGGTTTCCACTTATATCCGATCAGATATATTAACGGCAATTAAATCCCATTAATTTTTAAAAAGGATTATACTATAAATTTAGGGCAAAAGTGCACACTTGTCTAATAATTATTTATTATTATTAAAAGAATAAAGTTGGAGGTTAAATGATAATGTAATGACATTTGTCTAAATTAAATGAGATAAAGTTGACTTTAATATTAAAAAGTAGAGTGAATGACTTTCCACTCCAAAAATAAATGTCTAAGTACTAATAGGTGCAAAAATCTTTATTTATTACTATGAGGTTCAAAATCATACATGAAGAGACAAAAATACCCCTTTTTTCCTATTTATAAAAACTTTGTCTTCCCCCTTGAGCTCGTTTGTTATATGGTATGGGAAATATGAAAAGATATGAAATCATGTAATACTTTTTATTTATACATGTGATATATTTAATTTTTTAAAATATTTATTATGATGAATTAAATCATGATTAGTATTATAAATACCTCCTAAGAGGGATATTGTTTAGTATTATAAATACCACATATGAGATGAAATATATAAATAATTATGTAAAAATGAGAAAAGAAAATACGGGCTTTCGGAGCAAAAGAAAAAACCATCAAATATATCAAACACTTAAAAAAGTAGGATATAATTTATTCTCCCATGTTTTCCTTTCTTTTCTCACATAACAAATGTACTCTTAAGGGAATGGATAAAATAAAAACAAGCATATGTTCATTTCAATTATAGTTTAATACATCCACATAACTAATTTAATCTTAAAAAACATTAGAATCTTAAAATTTTCATATCAAAATTAAAAATTACATAAATTTACCTATCTAAAAACAAAAAAAATTTACATATCTTTGTCAAAAATCTAAAAAATTACATATTTATGTCTCCAGTTCAACATGCACATTTGCACGAAAACGTGCATGTGTGCATGTAATTGATGAACCTATGCATCTAAAATAATACAAAAATACAGATCTAAAACCTGAAAGATAACCAAATCTGAACAAAAAAAAAATATTTCTCTTCCCATCTTCATCTTCCTCCATCATCAATAATCCATTTTTCCAGAAAACTCAGGGACACCAAACTCACCAAAAATTGTAAATTAGAAAACTATATTCAAAGAATTAGTGAAGATTATGGAAGAAATATTCAAATAGGGAAATAGTCATCTATATCTTTAAAAAATAAAAAATCCATAATATAGATTTTTTTCTTCCCTGTGCACAAATCCAAACAAATCTGATCGTCTCAACAACACACAAAAACGTATTGTCATAGTATGGACAAACCCAGACTCAACAACACACATATTTTTTTTCTTACCTGTACACAAATCTGATCGTCTGAACAAACCCAAATTCAAAAAAATGTATTGTACATCTTAAAAAAATAAAAAAATTCATAAAAATAGATTTTTTTCTTCCCTGTACATAAAACCAGATCCGCAATTCCATACCTCTCCACATCGTTAACCTCTCCGAGATTTCCGCCATCGTCGTCTATTTCCTAGGGTTTGGGATTCGTCCATCTGCCGCCGTCGTGGAGGGGAGGGGTTTGTCAGGGAGTGGAGGTGGTGTGGTGGGCAAGGGGTGGAGGTGGTATGGTGGGGCGGCGCCTCCCTGTTAAACCGGCAGCGGTGCGGCGATTTTTTGGAGAGAGAATGAGAGTGGAGAGAACGATTTGGTTAGAGAGAGAGGAGAGAATTTTTGTGAGAGAAATGAAAGTGGGCGGCTGATATTTTAGGGATAGGGGTATTATGGGCTTTTTAAGATTTCATTTGGACATATTAGTATTCTAATATATTTTTTGGACCTGGTAGTACATCGATGGGCAGATTTCGACCCAGCAGTATTTATTTCAAAAAAATAATGATATTGAATGTAATATTAAGGTATTTAAAGGGTGTAGAAATAAAAGAGAAAATATTATTTTATTATTATTATAGAAATGTTCAATTAAATTTGTGATATTTTTTTTTACAAATGTTCAATTAAGTTGGGAGCGGAGTTACTATTTCGTGCAAGGTTTTCATTATGTGTGGGCAAACTTGAGAAAATATCATTTTTAATCATGTAACTTTGGACGATTTTATTTTTACTCCTGTAATTTTTTTTTTTTTTTAATTTTCGTCCTAAATGTGTCAATTTCGATCTTTTTTTATCGAAAATTTTAAAATCTCGCCAGAATAAACATGTGCATTTAAGTGATACTTTAAAATTGAGATTTTTTAAATTTTTCAGCGACATACAAAAGTAGACTAAAATTAAAAAAGAAAAAAAGTTACAGAACTAAAAATAAATTTGTACGAAATTATAGGACTAAAAGTGAAATTTTCTCGTGCAGACTTATTATTTTGTACTACCTCCGTCCCAAATTCAAAGTCACATTTACTTTTCATACGTGTTTTTGCAAGCGAATTTTATATTAGTAATTGAAATGATAAATTAATTTTTAAGGAGGGATATGATAGATGAGTCTCTTATCTATCATACCCCTCCTTAAAAATCAATTTATCATTTCAATTACTAATACAAAACTCGCTCACAAAAACTCGTGCAAACAGTTCACGAATGTTCATACAAGTACAAGAATTATAATATGATCGGGTAAACATTTAAATGAAATATTTTCTTTATATGATATAACTATAAATTTAACCTTCAAACGATCAACGTATAAAAAATGTAAAATTTTATCTGGACGCAAGACCTGCTGAATTAAAAGGACCTCATTCCTATTTCTCCATAAACTTTATCCTCTTGATATACCTTTCATCACAATTTAAATGTAAAACACATCAAAAAAATTATTCTCAAGCTGTTAATGTTGAACTTAAAACAATGCCTGAATATCTTGTTGCAATGCAAGCTCAACATGCAAACCAAGCTTTTTCTCTACAGTTGCTAAAAAATGGTGCTCTGTACATCACAAAACTTTTTCAAATGAGAGACGAATCCACCCGCGAGTTACCAAGGATAGAATCGTCAATAGACATCATTGCTCCAAATAATCCGGCTTCAGAATCCAATACGACCCGTTGGGGGTTTTCTCCAACATAGCTATCTCCTTCAGAAGATTCTTAAACAAAGGCAGATCTTTTGAAGGTATCCTGTCTTTAAAGTGACCCACTATGTTGGCTGAACTCGTACGTCCACCTTTCTGCTGAATAAAGGTACAGATTTGACGAATCAGAACTTCGGGCTGTACTCCTGAATTGCTAGATGGTCTTGAAGGCCCGGGAGCTCGTTCTCTCCCACCCAACGCAAACTGATGCTCCAGTCCATCAATATCGGCCTTTTCTTGATTTCTTTTCAACTTAGCTAACAACTCTGCTGAGGATAATGCTTTACCAGAAGATATTCCAGCAGAAACCCCATTTGAAACTTCTTCCGATGCCTTTGATGTATTTACCAATTGGGAATTAATCGTTGAACCAAATTTCCTTCTCACGGATGACGGTGCACCAGCTGCTCCTGATTTGCCAGTCCAGGTTGGAACGGATATACTTTCTCGGCTTCGTAGCATTCGGGATTGCCTTAAGGCTTCTGCGGCTCTTTGCGCGACTTTCGAGGCGTGCTCTTCAAACTTTGCCTTCTCTTCGTCATTAGCGTTCATGATTGCATCGTGATTCACAGCACTCTATCGAAATCAACGCAAGAATTCAAGTGGAATTATAGATTGAGGACTGTATGGATAATGAGACAACTAATTTAATTTCAAAAGAATGGTGCTAACATGCTGTTGAAATCAATAACCATTCGGACGAAGATAAAGAGAGTGACACAATAATTGTAAGATAACCGAAGGACAAGTTACTATCCAAGAGAGACTTTTAGTTTTTTTTTTTTAAACAAGCACTGAGCTCCATATATTATAGAAGGTACAAATAAAAAATGCAGCAAAAGTTAACACTATAACTTTTAACATAAACAATTACTTTAAAAACAAAACACGCATAAGTCAATATGACAACACTCAGATTCCAGTTAAACAAACACAGAAGCAGTTAGGAACTTACGTGAATCCCATGGGCATCAAAGAGACTCTGCAAAATGTTTGTTTCTTCATCTGCTTTGGTATCACTCTGATCGGCTCTGTCTTCATCGTTGCTTTCTGATTCAGTAGTCGGTTTGTCACTTTTTGATGTGCTAGGGTTCCGGGATTTTGATTCCTCCTGCATATCTTTGCTAGCCCCAACAACATTTACTTTTTCAGATAATTGGCTGAAAATGCTACATGTTTCAGTTGAGCCACCATCATCATTCAATGTGAAAAGATCTTTCATATCACGAGCTTTAAAAAATCTTCTTTGCTGTGGATTCTTCAATATTTTATTTGTCAGGAAATGTTTATATATCTGCCTCTGATAAACCTTCTCTTCAATGGTTCCACGAGTTATCAATCTGTAAACCGTTACATCCTTCTTCTGACCAATACGCCAAGCACGCTCTCGAGCCTGTTAAAGACCATCAAGAGAACACAGATTTATTACTGGTGCTTCAATTGGACAAAGAGCTTCAAATTTGCTACAACAAATTTTACGCAAGCATTAAACATAAATATTGGATAAACATTAATGCAAGTATCAACTTCAAAATTTATGTAAACTGAAATTAGCACCAGTCAAAGCAGACCTGCATATCGGTTGAGGGATTCCAGTCGGGGTCAAAAATTATAACTCTGTTAGCACCAGTTAAATTTGTACCGAGGCCACCAACCTTGGTCGTTAAAATAAAAATGAATACTTCATTTGAATTGTTAAACTCATCTATCAGAACCATTCTTTGTTTGATAGGAGTCTGACCATCCATCCTCCTGTAACTATAGCCATTGGAGGTCAGAAAATTCTCAATAATATCAAGCATCTGCATTGTTTGTGAAAAAAGAAGAACACGGTGTCCCTGCTCTTTCCACACATTAAGTACTTCAGCAATAACTTTCATTTTTCCACTGCGATTGGGGTTCCCATAATCTGGATTTCCATGAGAATGTTCTCTCTCAAGAAGATCGGGATGATTGCAAATTTTTCGCATCACATCAATCCCAGACAAAGAGTTTCTGTTTCCATCAAAAATTTGTTCAACTTCGGAACTAGCAAGAAAAGCACGATAGACAGATCTTTGCTCTGGAGAAAGACTGCAGAAAAGGACATGTTCAGTCTTCTTTGGAAGCTGAGCATCTACATCCATTTTCATTCTCCGAAGGAGATAAGGCATGATTAAGTCACGTAGGACAACAGCGCATCTTCAAAAGATAGATATTTAGATTTGATCAATTAAATTTGGCAACCGAGATGATATAATAGGTTCTGCGTATTAGTTTTAAACTAATACTCTCACTAATTCATTAACTCAGGTGATACATCAACTAAATAAGTGCTTAAAGAATACTGAATATGATATGTATTTTAGCAAGAATCTAATGCAAATAACACTCTTCTTTGTTTGCTTTTCAACGTTTTCAACAGCATTCACCCAACTTCAGTTACTATATTTATTCTTGAACAGATATACTTATCATGTTTAAAGCTTTTAAAACAACATCCATCTTGATTAACAAACAATGCATGCTCATGAATTAAGCTCTGTAACGTGTGAAAAGAAACTAGCACATTGAAAGCACCTGTAGGCTGTGGATACTTGTAGGGGAGTGGCGTTAGCATAACCACCAACAGATATTGGAACTGCAAACTCTGCCTCAAATACTGGCAGGACACCCAACTTTCCAGGGAATACAAAATCAAATAAAGACCATAATTCAGACAGCTTATTCTGAATAGGCGCACCGGTCATTATAATGCGGTGAACAGTCTGCAACTGTTTGCAAGCAAGAGTAATTTCAGCATTCGGATTCCGAATGCGATGTCCTTCATCTAAAACCGCATACCCCCATTCAATATCAAGCAAGTTGTCTCCTTGCAGACGAAGTTGCTCATATGTGGTTATTAGTAATCCTGATTCTGATCTCAGAACACGATTTATCAAAGAATCCCACTTTTTTGTACGTTTTGATGATGATTTTTCTTCAAGGTCACTGTCAGTAAGATTATCACTGTCACTGTCACTGCTGTCACTGTCACTTGATCTCCGACGTTTTTTTTTACTGCATCCTCCTTGAACAGAATCATGTAATAACTCCACGCAGAAGGAAGGGTACCATTTCTTAGCTTCTCGTTTCCATTGCTGCAAGAGTGTTACTGGACAGATGATGATGCTTGGTTTGTACATACCACTGAAATGAAGTGATCCAAGAAAGGCTAGAATCTGTATGGTTTTACCCAGACCCATCTCATCCCCAATAATTCCACCTGCTTTTTGACAATGAAGTTCCCACAACCATTGTACGCCAACCTTCTGATAGTCAAATAGTGTGTTAAACACTGTTTCTGGAATTTTTAATCCCCCTTCAAGTGTCACATAAGAAGGTTCTTCGTCGTCCACATCTTCAAGGCTATCACCTTCATTACTAGAGGTTTTCAAATCTTCATAAGACAAGCAAGTAAATTTTTCAGAATATATTAAATCGAGGGGAAAAACAGAAAGAAACTCAAGTAGTTTAAACAAAACAAAAATGGAAATACAGAATATCACTTAGGTGATGTTTGTTTTCAGTTTTAAAAACCAGGATTTGAGTTTGAAATTTAAAATTGGTTCTAGTTTGGGATTTTGAAATCCAGTTTTTTAAAACCACTACATTTAAATATATTTATATCATAATTCACACCATTCAATCATTTCAATCACACTCAACAATAATATAATAATACAACTTCATTCAATCTTACACATTGATTTGGCATAAAGTTAACTCCTACTCTATTCAAAAATCAAAAACAAGCAGACCTTACTATTTATCAGGATTACAAAATCCCCTGGATTTCAAAAACCGGTTTTATAAGTCACTTAAAACCCAAAACAAACATCACCTTAATGACGAAGGAAAGACTTTACTAGAAAAGTGTTTCACGTTGAGTTACTCTAGCTAAATTTCAGCAAAGAAATATATGAATAACTATCCACATGTCATAACATCCTAAACATACCGCCTTCTTCCTGGAGTCTTTCCTCACGAGAGGCCAACCTTTTCCACTTATTCCCAGGTTGAGGCCTTCTCTTCTTCGTTTTGACATCTTTGCCCTTCTCAGATTCTGTTTTGCAGGCCTGAGGGATTTTGAATGATTTCTGAAGTCTTTGAAAAGGCCGGGTGGGTGCTTCAAGTTTCGGCGCTGATTCTGGATCAAGCATCTTCGTTGTCGGACGTGCTTGTGAAGCCTTAGACATTAACTGGACCGCCCTAGCTATACTTGATGAAGCAAGATCATTATTTTCATGTTTGCTGGATGATCCTGGTTCTTGAATGCGGCGTTCGTAACCTTTAAGCTTGTGAAAAGGAGTAAATACTCCTTTCCGTACCAGCTCATCCCTTTCCTGGAACATGAACAGTACGATATCAGCTCACTTAATGTTTATAATTTTCAAGAACAGGAAGAAAATCACTCACTGTTTCCACAAACCCGGCAGATGCTGCGCTTAAAATGGCATCAAAACCATCATCATCAACCGAAACTTTTTTAAGCCGTTTGTTCTTATTGTGACTTGTTTTATCAACTCCTTTCAACCGGGCCTTCGATTTAGGAACTTCCTTTATGAGATTTCTTATCAACCAGTCATTTTGTTGGTTATCCTTAGAAGAAGCTGAAACCTCTTTCTCTAGTTGAGCCCTTGTTTTTATAAGGCTTTGTAATCGGTCTGCAGCAAGAGCATGCTGAAGAGTTAAATCATTTGCTGATGTCTGAACATGTCTTTCCAGTTCTGAATTCCCCTTCTCTGTTTTGTCATTGCCATCGGGAAATTGGTCATCATCTTTCTTGGAGTTCTCTAGTTGTTCCACAGACGATGCAACAGCTTCTATTTCAAGATTAATTGCCCTCAATTTGTTGACCAGGTTCCCATTGCTATAAGAAGATGTTCCATTTCTATCTACGGGATCAAGTTCCTCAGATTTGTTACTTTCTCCTGCATCTTCTCTCGCCTACCAAGATAATAATAGTTCAATCAATTCACACTCAAAATAAGAAACTCAAAGTAACTTCATGCAAAATGGACTCTTGAGTTTCAGAAATTTCAAAGTAGAATAATACACTAAGGCAGTTTTCAGGTATCTGAGAAGAAGAAACGTATAACGTATATCCAAAAAAGAATATTTTTCTCCAATTTTGAATAATAGCAATGACAGTTATGATTTCCAATACAATTGACTCAAACCTACAGTTTGCCATATGGATTTAAGGATGATACAAGAAAATGAATTTAGAAGTGATAAGTACAAAATGAAAGGCAAGTAACTTAATTGGCCCCAGAATTATCCAGCAAACAGACTTAGATTTATTGGCCCCAGTTTTATTGACTTTAAACTACAGTTTTCCATGTGGATTGAGGAGTGGAAGATATGGACAAAACGAATTTAGAACAGATAAGTACAACAAAATAGGCGGGTAATCCAATTGGCCCCAGATTTATATAACGAACTGCCTTAGAACGTGAGAGAAAGCTATGCACTAAAATGGTAAGAGATGCAGCATATGTAAAGACTACTATATTAACATCATTATCAACAAAAATGATATAATGAATCAGGATTAAAATGAGCAAAATATGCAAATACAACCTTTTCCAGAATGTCTCGCTCGATATCTTCAGGATTGGCAGATGTAACACCTAAAGTGCTCAGTAAAACCCTATCCTCTTCCTCTTCTTCCATTGAACTCAATCACCTGCTCAACTCACAAATTCGCCACCTGCCATTACAAGACAACTCTTCACCAATATGATCAATGTAAACAAAATTGACCTCAAAAACTTACAACACAAAAACAGATTATTACTCAACAAAACTAAAAAACGCATTACCAGTAACAACACGTACGAGTATTTATCGAACTATGATACCCTAAATTTTCTTCAGAAATCTTAACGAAATGCCAGTAATAACAGCAAAATAACAAAATCCAACAACAAACACTTTCTGCACAGGATCAATTGCTAAGCAAATAATTTAACTGACCTTTCACCAGCAAATTCCTCGAAGCAATACAAGAAAATGCACGGGAATATACGAATTCAGGGGGAAAAATTCATTGCGAAATCACGAGGTTTTAGACTTTTAGTATCGACTAGAATACTTGAGGCGGTTTAATTATAAGAATCGATCAGCGCAGTGAATGAAAGCCTAGATTTATGAATTCGTCTTTACTTTTATTCTTCAAATTCCCCCCTCAATCTTTTTTTGGGTGGGGGGTTGGGGTTTGGTATTTGGCGCATCGCGGAAGCTTGTTGACCTGCGCCTGGGCGTAAACTTGGAGTACCATTTCATTGTACACGTGGCGCAACCGGTGCCCCACAAGTACCTTTACCTAATTCTTTGCTAGATGAACTAGGTTTTAAAGGATCCTTCCAGTGAAGCCCTTGATCATTTCTTGATCACCGTTGGATATAATTTTAATTTTTAAATGATAAAGATTTTCAGTTAGTGAATTTGTTATCTGATATTGCAATTATCTTACATTGCGTTATTAATAAATTAAATTAATATTTATAAAATAATTAAATTATCCCTTTAATAAAAAATAACATATGTATATCTTTATTAATATTTCATTTTTATATTACAACACTTTTAAATATAATTAAAATTACATATCTTTATTCAAACATGCTTATTGATGTAGCCCTAAAACCAATTCTGCTTCTAATTCTTAATCGTTCTCAAGTACTACTCTTCATTCGTTCTGATATTGATCGGTTCTTTTGGAAAAAAATCAACGCTGTATATATCAAAATCTCCCCAACTAGATCTATTCATTCGTGTGGATCAAGAGAATGCGGGTAATACTTCTGCGCTTTCTTTTCTTAAATTTAGCTGCAACTTAGCCTGCTTCTAATTCAAGGTTTCGATTCTTGATAAAATTAGCGATTTCAATTATGTATTAATTTGATTTGATTTTTATTTTAGAGTTTTTGATTCTAAAACGGGCCTTTGGTCATAGTTTCTTGCTCCGCACAACAGAATCAAGGTGGACAGTAATTCTAAAATCACACCCTCTATGGTGTTTGATGAATTGCTCCAACAATATGCTTTTCCATTTCTTTGTAAAATGATTAATGTATGCATGGAGTTTCTCATGTAAAAAAGGCCATAGATTGAAGTTTTTATTCATGTGCGTACATACATATTGCATATATACAGTTCTCAATTCTTTGCATTAAAATTATATAAACATTATGTGATATTGTAAAGGGAATAAATAATATTATGAGCATTAAGCTTTTGAGGAAATATCATTTGATTTCATTACATATTGGGGAAATTTATGACAGTAAGATTTTATGGAGTATTTTTTATCAACAAAAAATGCTATTGGATGAAGACGTCCCAATGTGTCGAATAGAAATTGTAATCAATATACTTTAATTTTTTAAATTAGTTAAATGATTCATCTTAGTGGATATTTTCAGGATTGTTGTTTACATGGATGATTGCTTTATTTTAGTCCATGTTTATTTATTAGCTATTGTATCATTGACATATCATTGCATTGCAGTTTGATGCCAGCTGAATTGATTGAAAAGAGATGGGCGTGTTTGAAAAACTTTTTAGCTCTGTTTCAAAACACGCCCTAGATAATTCTCCATCATCGAATTTGTTTTTGGCAGTTCTGTTATCTTCTGCGTCTCCAACACCTTCATTGGGTAAGCGTGGGGTAATTGATAGTAGAGCACTTAACGACAAGACTTCACCACATTGCAGGTCTGATGGAACTTCAAAGACCTCCTTGAACAATTCTTTTTCTCTCTTATGAAGCCAGATAGCAAACTTAGTAGCTCTGTCTCTCGTATCAGAGGGAAATGCAGATGATGAAATACTTTGCAACAAGTGCTGCGATAGGCCAAATTGATTAGTACTATCACCAATCATAATTTTCTCCTCTTTTAGATACTTAAAAGCAGAAAAAAGATCATGTTAGAACAACGACGTAATGTTTTAGCCAGTAAAGTAGGCACTTCTGGGGCGTTTAAATTGCTTAAAAAGGTATGCTTAAACAACTCAGCAGCATTTGCAATTGCAACTGATTCACTTTTGGAGCTTACCCTGCAGCTCAAACTATGTTATGCTTATCTTGATTTTCAGGACCTATGGGAGAGTAAAAATGTTAAACAGGAAGAAGTCGGAGCTCAGGGCTTCTAGATCTGTTATTAGTGATATATATACCTAAGTCAAGCACGAGAAATATAGCCATGAAGATTCATCATGTGGTGATGAAGATAATGGAATTTTAAAATTGATATGACAAAAAAAAAGCATCTTTAAATACTTCCTCTGTTTTTTTTTTTTGGAAATTATCATTATATGGTGATGACAAGTTATGTGAATTTTTGGTTTCATCAATCATATTTTGGTCTTTTAGATTTTATTCTAGTGTATGGGTTCCTGGTAGCCGGAATTGATTGGTTAGTATCGGCAATTTGATTTGGTTGAGTGTTTTTTCCCCTTGTGGTTTGGTCTTACACACATAATCTAGGAGTAGCAGTCCACGATCAAAATGAAGTGTTCCGTATTCTTGCCTTAATTTCCTCCAAACTTTTTCCGGGTTTGGTACTGATCCATTGAAGATGCAATCATTTCGGAGTTGCCAAATAGTCCACATGATACTGACCCATAAGGTGTCCGCAACTCTGTTATCGACTCCCCTACCGAGCCCCAAGCTATGTTGCAAGAAGTGATTAATAGGCTTTCGATGTGCAGCCGTTGCAATTCCGAGCCAGTCCACCATAAGTCCTGTGATAACTTCAAGTGAAAAAACAGATGGGGAATATCTTCATCCTCCATAGAACACAGATTGCATTTAGGATTGCCAGCGACTTGTTGGTTGTCACACTTTATAAGATTGTCTTTTGTTGCGATTCTGCCCTAAGTATCTTCCACACAATCGCCAACGTCCGTCGTGGGGCAAGCATTTCCACAACCTCTTGTATGCCAGCGACTTGTTGGTTTTTTAATCATATATTCATGAGTAGTTGAGTTTTTCATTTGATTCGAAGAAGGAACAAGAAAGAGAATACTGTTCATAAGGTGGGGACGAAAAAAAGGAATAGGTAGTTAAGTTTGTAGATCTGTAATTTTTTTTAAAAAAAATAATATAAGGATATTTGGATAATTTTATATATTTTTTAAAAAATGAATTATTTTGTCTTAGTGCGAAACTAGATCGCTAATGGCGAAGCTAGATGACGTAGCAATTTTTTATTGGTTCCCTAACTTCATAAATGGCGAAGCTTTTTCTGACCGTAGAAAAGCCCAGGTTGTAAAGTGTATATTATAAAATAATACTTCCTCCGTCCATAAAATATATTCCCATTTTTTTTTGCACAACATTTAAAAGAAGGTAGATAATATAAATAAAGTAAATGTATTATAAGGTATTGTGGGGTCCACTTATAAATAAAGTAATTATTTGTGAGTAAAGTACAATGATAATTGAATTTTGAAGTAATTAAATGATGGTTTGAAGATAAAGATAAAATGTATATTTCCATAAAATGTATGAGAATGAAGTTGGTGGATAAACAAATAAGAAAAATGAGAATAAATTTGTTGGACGAAGGGAGTATTAGATTTGCTGCATAATTAAAAATATATATTATATTTAATAATGAGTTTATGTGAGACGGAGTATAATTTGGGTTGTGATGTTT
Source organism: Stenogyne calaminthoides (assembly GCA_037126765.1). NCBI lineage: Eukaryota > Viridiplantae > Streptophyta > Magnoliopsida > Lamiales > Lamiaceae > Stenogyne > Stenogyne calaminthoides. Next base: position 36,133,464 of record JBBCBC010000020.1, on the reverse strand, counting down.
TTATATTTTAGAAAGAATAATGTTGATTTGTTGTAATATGTATCCCGTCACATGTGTGAGAATGTCTCATACAAATTTTTATCTTTGAGGATACATATTTATATATATAATAGCAGAAACCGGCTTACGTTTAGAAACCATTGGATTTTCCCGCTAAAAATATTGTTAAATTGGGAAACGAAACTTTGAAATAAATATTAACAAATTATAACGGGTTGAGAAAAATCTTTGAAAAAATTATAAATAAATAAATTTATAAATCTTTTGAAAATTTATTAATAAATCTTTCCACAAAATCTAATGTTAAATTTGGAAATAAATCTTTTGAAAATTTATTAATAAAAAATAATGGATTGAGAATTTTTTTTGAAAAAAATATGTTGAATATTTCCACAAACAGTAATGTTAAATTGGGAAACAAATCTTTGGAATATGGGAAAAAAACTTTAGAATAAATATGTATGGAATAAATATTAATAAATTATAATGGATTGAGAAAAATATTTCAAAAAATATTCCGAAAAATATGTAGAATATTTCATCTTAAATTCAATCTCAATCCTACATCTAAATTTAAAAAAAAAAATCTCAACCTTATATTTTAAATTCTAAGTTTCATAAATTTCAATTTTATGAGCATTACTAGTTTATTACCTTCTCTTCTTTTGTCTACTTCTTATTTTACAAGTCTCATTTTTTTGTCATATCATCTCGTGTGTCTATTTCTTCTTCTTATTCACAGGATAATTTTCATGCTTTTGATGTTTGATTTATTTTTTCTTTTATTTTTTAAGTTCAATTTTTTTGTTTTGCAAAATTAAATATATGATTAATCTTCTAAGAAAACAACATCATTTAAATAAAATGTACAATAGATAATAGAGTACATAATTATTTACTACCTCAGTCTCATTATTTAAGCCATTTTGACTGTTCATAAGAATTTATGGGAATAGTGATAAAATGTTGTGGGTAGAAAGAGTTATTTATTAATATTTTATGTCATAAAGTGATAAAGTGATGGATAGTTGGGGGTAGAAAGAGTTGTTTATTAGTATTTTATGTGATAAAGTGTATTTTCCATAGGAAATAGTGATTAAAGATTGGGATAAAAAAAATGGCAAAATGGGCCTAAAGAATGAGACGGAATGAGTATTTAGTTTAGTACAATCCAACTAATTACTACATAAAAATGAATATTTGATAGGCTCTCTCTAAAATACACACCACCCACGCATTATAATCAATCGCCTCTCTCTCCCCCCTCCCTTCTCTCCCATCCCATACGCCCTAAACTCTTTTCAGCTCCCTGTCTCTATCTCTTCCTCCATTTTTCTCCCACACTTTTCGCTCATTTGTCACCCCCCTTGCATCATTCTTCACAATCAAAATTTCGAAATTTTCACCACCTTAACAACGATTGCTCCCGATAGATTGATAGATTGACATCCATGATGCATTTTCGCCGGACTCTTTGAATTTTCGATCAATGCGATCAATCGTGATAGGTGATGATTTCGGCAATTAGGGTTTCGAGGGTTTGTGTTTTTCTGAAGGATGTGGTCTGAGGAAAAAAAATATTTGACCAGTATTTCATTTGGCATTTATTGGATCCACCGTAGGGAACCCTAATTTGTCAATTGTCTTGCCATATTTTGGGCAATTGAGCGTGAGCAGCGGTTGAAATTCAGGATTTAGGTTGAAATTGAAGAAAAACACTTGGAGTTGGGGGTAATTTTAATATTTTGAGGCTACTTAATTGAACGATTGGCATGGATCATATTGTGGGCGGAAAGTTTAAGCTTGGGAGGAAAATTGGTAGTGGTTCATTTGGAGAACTCTATTTAGGTACTCGTTTCCTTTTATTGCTTTAGAAAAATGCATTTACATTTTGTTCTTTTCCTTGGATGTACTGTTGGGTACTTGCTAATATTATGTTTGGTCACAAACTAAAGTCTTACACCTTTATTAACAGGTGTGAACATACAAAATGGAGAAGAAGTAGCTATCAAGCTGGTATGCCTGTCAATATTACATAAATATTATTAGACCAATTCGATTTAATTTGAAGCTTGGAGTGGGGCAACTAGTTAGTTGATTTGAATCTCATCCTGATATATTTAGTCAGCCTATGATGGCATTAATTTATTCGTCGGTATATTGTTTCTTTCAGTTAATTAGTAATAAGCAAAGCCTCTGGACTAAGATAAGTATCTTCTTATCAAAGCAATCCCAACAGGCTAACACTTTCATTGTTTAAAGTACATGCATAAGCTCATTTGATAGATAAAAAGATATAGTTTTGAATGCTTATAATAATGTTAAACAGTACCAACTTTATGACATTATCTTTCATGGCCATGACGCTTTTTACTTCCTTAAATCGCTCACATTTCCTGGAACCACTTCTGTTTTGTCCGCCAATAAAGTTTTCTAGGTTCTCTTCTAACGCACTCGTATCAATAAGTTGTAAAAATTTGTTCTCTTTTATAAAACTTGTTGTCCTTGTATGTTATGTTCTATCTCTTACATCTGTGACTATCAGGAATCTGTAAAGACGAAGCACCCTCAACTTCACTACGAGTCAAAAATTTATATGCTTCTACAGGGTGGAAGTAAGTCCCTCTCTCTCTCCCCCCCACCCCCACTTCCTCCACCCAGCACACATGCACTAAATGTTAGCAGTAAAACTTAGTTTATCTATTATGATTGACTATAATCTCAAATAAGTCGATTTGTTCAAAAGATTTAGGTATTATTGAGATCAAATGCATTAAGACTGACCGATTATTCTTTAGTATTATAGACTTAAAGTCATTAGTGAAATCTTAGTTATCTTTGAACTGAAACCTGTTGACCTTTGGAGCCGTTTGAACTTTGAAATCCTTATCATCATCATACCCTCAAACTCAAACTCTCATTCTTTCATTTAATGCAACCGTTGACCATATTTGAAAGTTTCTCAACCTGCTTTATGGGTACATTTTCTATGGGGACAATGATGCAATATGAGTTGAAGTGGGATGTGATTGCTGCAGACTTGTTCCCTTTATCAATAATAGAAAAATTGTTTCCTGTTAGTTTATTGTTTTCTCTGAATTTACAAATGAATTTAATTGTATGTTCCTTTACTTTGTCATGTAGCGGGCATTCCCAACTTGAAATGGTTTGGTCTTGAGAGCGAATATAATGTCATGGTCATAGACCTTCTGGGACCGAGCCTGGAGGATTTATTCAACTATTGTAACCGGAAATTATCCTTGAAAACAGTGTTAATGCTTGCAGATCAATTAGTAAGTAGGGTTTATAAGCCCTGTCTGAAAGTTGTGGTTTGAGCTAGAAACTTAATTGGAGTATCTAACATTTTTTTGTTTTTTTGTTTTTAGATTAATAGAGTTGAATATGTACATTCAAGAGGATTCCTTCACCGTGATATTAAGCCTGACAACTATTTAATGGGCTTGGGGCACAAAGCAAATCAGGCATGTCATTCTACGATTCCTTGACTTTTGACATATGATGTTTGGTTTATTTTTTTTTTTTTTTTTTTTTGTGTGTGTGTGTGTTTGTTTGTATGTTTTTATAGCGTATTTGAGAAGGCTTTTGTTAGCCTCTTGCAACACTATTAGTCTATCTGTCTAGATTAAAACTCTAGCTTCTTTATGATTCTTACTTTATTCTTTCTCTGAAGTGTGTCTAGATGTAATCATACAGAAGGATAAAAAATACTAATTATTTGCTGGTTTTGCAGCCTTGCAGTTATATATCCTTTGTATGAGTGTTTTTACTTTGTTCAAGTATAGCCTTTTCCTCACAGATATTTTTAGGGAAACCAATTTACTTCTGATTGCTGTTGGTACTCAAACATAATTATTATGTGTATGGTTATTGTGTCTGCTTCAACAACATTGATGGTTTTTTTTTTTTTTTTTTTTTTCTTTGCAGGTTTATATCATTGATTTCGGTCTTGCTAAGAAATATAGGGATCTCCAAACTCATAAGCACATTCCCTACAGGTATCTTTCGTTTGCGTTTTGATTAAGTCTAAGGTACTAAATAGTGTCTTGCTGCATCGCTTCATATTATATGCAGTAATGCAATGATCACTCATTACTCATAATAGAGAACGCTTGGAGGGATATAAATTGGCCAGTGTAAGAGAAGAGACCGTATAGGTCTAAATTGTACATCTTGCTGTGCTTTTGTTTCAGTTGTGCTGATTGGACTTGTCACAATATTGAATTAAACATATTATGCAAGTTTTATATTTTTAAATATGGGCAAGTGCTTCTTATGCGACTTATGACTTTTCAGAGTCATGAGTTGCGTGCCTTCGTAATAATGTTTCTTTTTCAGTTCAGTTCTTGCCTTGGACAATCTTGTTGAGTGTACCTTTTGAAATCTCTTTCCAGGGATAACAAGAGTCTCACTGGTACCGCCCGATATGCCAGTGTTAATACACACCTTGGGGTTGGTGAGTGATGTATCAAGCATATTATGTTGTTTCCTGTCAGTTAAGTATGGTTAGGGTGATTCAATATAATTTATTTAACCTTTTTTGATTTGCTTATGTTTGGCAGAACAAAGCCGGAGGGATGATTTAGAAGCAATTGGCTACATCCTAATGTATTTTCTGCGAGGAAGGTTGGTTGAATGTGTGGGACCCTTACCCTTTATGTTTGTTGACATTTTTCCTACTTTGTATTTGAATTTATCCAGCTGTTTTAAGATTTTTTTGCTTCCATACTTATTCTACATCTTCTTTTAGCCTTCCATGGCAAGGACTTAAAGCTGGCACCAAAAAGCAGAAATATGAGAAGATCAGTGAGAAGAAAATAATGACTCCCATAGAGGTACATATCATGTCCATTTTGGAAGCTTGATGTTGTGCTCCATTTTTATGCTTTCCATTGTTCAAAAGTACAGAAAAAGGAAAAAAAGCTAAGTTAACCTACTATATGTGGTTGTGTATGGATCATATTTAGCCATAATGTTCAACCGAAACACACATTCTCATTTATTTCCTATGTTCGAAATTCTAAATTTATAGCGTACTCATTTGCAAGCTGAGTCTCGATACATGATCTTTACGTCTTGCTTGTTTTCACTATTACTTCATCAGTTCTGTTGTTTCATCTCATCTTGATATCTGAGAATTAACATTTCTAATCTGCATTATTCGCACAGATTTTACTGCTTGGAAATCCTTTAGTAGATATTAAGCAAATACAATTAGATTTTAAAAAAAAATAAAACCAGTATCATAAATTTATAATTCCATCAGCTCTGTGTACGTAAATGACTTCGAAGAACCGAATTCAAATTTAATGCAGTATTCCTATTACTAAAATTTGTCTGAGTTTATCATCTTGGTCTAGTGGGTCTTTCATGTTTACTCTACTACATGCTGGCAAGTCAAAAAAGTTCACACCGTATGCAATGTTGCAGTCACTATGCAAATCCTACCCATCGGAGTTCATTTCGTATTTTCATTATGTTCGGTCATTAAGATTTGAGGACAAGCCGGATTATTCTTACTTGAAGAGACTCTTCAGGGATCTATTTATCCGTGAAGGTAAATAATTCTTTGAGACCTTTATTCAATTATTTTTGTGCTCTTGCTAGTCAAGTTCCTGCTTGAGCATCTTGTAATATTCATGTTGCAATATTTGTGCAGGTTACCAGTTTGACTATGTATTTGATTGGACTCTATTAAAGTTTCCTCGCATTGGTTGGAATTCCAGACCAAGGGTTGGTGTTTGCAAATCTTTATGTGTACTTTGTGCTTTCTAATGTGCACATGTTATTAATTGGTGCATTTGTTTGCAGGATCCCTCTGCCAATCCCGTTGCCGGGACGTCTGGTGAAAGACCAAGAAGGACATCAGGTAGTAGAATCTCTTTTTACTAATATAGCTCAAAAAATGTTAATGTCTGCACTCATCTGGCTTTTTGACTCGTAGGTTTAGCCATAGAAGTACTTTGAGTTTATTATTATAGCAAAATTTTGTTTACAAGTAAACAAATGTACAGAATAATACAAAAGTATTGCTATGAACAGTTATCACAAATCACCTGAGCATACAGTTAATGTTCCAAATATACTGCATAACAGCATAAGTTTCGAAAATTAATGGTCACTTCCTACCAGGCTGGAAAGTCATATTGATTCTTAGGTCTACTTGTCTAAAGGTTGGAACCTCTTTGCTATTTTGGCTAATTTTGTTTTAACCATTAATTTTGTTTATGATTCTGTTAATTGGGTACAATTATGAGAGTGTTGATGATCAGTTGAATTATATGATCAACCAGTTCTGAGAAATGCTTGTTTCTATTTTTCCTTGCCTTAGTTTAATATATTTTCACTCCCAATGTACTAATCTTTATTTAGTATAAACCAAACTAAACACCACTACCTCTGTTTTCGCAATACAGTGTCTTTTTAGATTACAAATTTGTTCCTAATTATTTGTCCTTTAACTATTTCCTCTTGTTTCTTCTCAATTACCCCCCCCACCTAAAAGATCTCTTAGTGTTTTTTAATTAAGGATATTTTTTATTCTTCCTATCATATTTTTAATTCTTCATTTATCTCCCATATCTTTCATATACCATAAATTAATCTCTCCATTAAATTTTCTTTTGAAAGGACTCTTTCCTTTAATTGAGTGAGGGTAAAAATGTCTAAACTTATGTTCCTTAATTTTCTTGTAAATCTCTAAAAAGACACTTATGGTGAAACGGATATAGCATTTTAAACTTCCATTACTAAGACATTTCCAAATTATACAAATCAAGTACAAACATAGCTTCACCATCACTTAGTTTTCTGATATGGGTTTTAATCGACAGTGGGGCAAGATATCAGAGAGAGATTCTCAGGTGCGGTTGAAGCTTTCTCTAGGAAAAATGTTTCAGCTGGTCGTCAAGGTGAACCTTCACGACACAGGACATTAGAAGATGTCCCTTCATCCAGGGATGTGGTACGCATTCCTTCCCTTTCCTACTTGTTAAGATAAAATGGAATTCTCTAGTACATATAACATGATCGTTTGCATTAGGTGCACAACTAGTACTGTTCAATGAAACAACTAATACCTTATAGTAAAACAAGTAACACCATTTAAAAATGCACCTGAGTTTCACGGTGCAACGAGTGCATAGAAGTGTTTGCCTTGCAAGTAAACCATTGTGTGGTTTTACCCGTTTTGATGTTGAATTTTCTGTTAAGATAGACGATTGCAATATTGCAGCAACTTGATTCAGAAAGAAACCGTGCCTCACGAAACGTGAGCTCTACAAGGAGAGCAGCAGCCATTTCAAGCAGCCGACCGAGCTCGTCTGCTGAGGCCACTGATGGCCGCTCTAGCAGAATGGTGTCAAGCAATGGACGTTTATCGTCCACACAAAGAATTCAACCAGCTGGGATCAAGCCCAAACCATCAGCTTTTGCCCGTGCTAAAGGCTCCAGTGATGACCCTCTTCGAAGCTTCGAGTTTCTCCATATAAGGAGATAGCTGCTACGATGCGTACCATTTAATATAAGAAAATCTTGGCTCAAGTGTAAATGCCTCATCCTCGACGGTTATTTTATGGTTGAATTTTCATTTATTTTTTTGCGGTTTAAAAAGTTGTTCGTTGTAACGCATTGAGTGAGTGCTCATCCAATGAATTGATGGGCTTCCTTTGCGGCAGTTTTCCATTCTTACAAGACAAACACTATCTGAAATAATGTTGATTATGTATTTCACTCATCTCTAACAAACTAGTAAAATATTATATGTACTGAACGTTACGAATTCTCAACTTTTTAAATTCCATTTTCTTTGTTTTTCTCTAGTTCAGAAGTTACTGGTTGTTCTTGGGGCATGATTGCAAACTCAATAGTGGGGTGTAGAAACACTTTTTTTAAAGGCTGGTGGACAATACTTTTTCAAAAAAGAAGTGTTTCTACCTTATTTGTTGGGTTTGCAAACAAGCCCTTAATCTTTAATCTCTATTTGTAGGGCATTTGAGTGGATATAATTGTTTTTTACCTAGCGCGTTAGTTTGCATTTACTAATAATTTTTTGGAGGATTAAAGTTAAACCTTGTATTACTACCATTGTAAAACAAAATGAAGGCAAAAAAAATTATGTACCAGTTGCACCGTGTAGTTTATTGTCTTTTTGAATCGTGCAACTTGTTTTCCTGAATAGTTCAAGTGACCTACTCCAAAAATGAAATACAAGTGAGTACATAATGAAACATCAAAATTATTATAATTCCATAAAGGGAGTTGAGGTCAGAGACTAGAACTCAAAGTTAATCAGGTTGATGCCAGGCACTGAGGTACATGAGTGGTTTATGCTCTAGTTTTGTAACACCCAACTCGATAGGCTTAAAAATAATGTTTTTAAAAGAGCTTAAATTACAATTAAATATACAATATTTATTATCATAAGACTGTCTAACGTAAGTATGTCTCTTATTTTTATTCTATACAATTAATTTACATATTTCAGTACACTGCCTTTTGATGACTTTATTAACATGTCTATACAAATTATCATTTATCAACTAGAAGCAAACAAAAAAATAATAAATGTACGTTATTTGTAATTCCAATTTCCAACCCATTATTTAGCTTGTTGAAGGAAAACAAAATCAATTAAAAAAATTAAAGAAAAAGTGTCATTCAGAAAAAAAAAAAAAAAATATTGTATTTTATATAAATACTTTGAAAGAATACGTCGGAAAATGATATTATATACGGAGTACAAAATGAAAATATTATGAATCACATTTACAAATAAGAAAGTTTAATACAATTTTGGTAATTTGAAACAAGGCTTAGTACTTAACCAGACAATGACAAATGATCACCCCCGAAACTAAAACCTCAAAGGTTTAAGTAACATTTTTATCTTGAAAACATAGCAAATAGTTAACCCAAAATAGAGAATTCATTTATTTGGAAATATTTATAACTCACAAAAATTACATTTAATATTTGAAAATTAAATTGACCTCGAGAGAATAGTTGAAATTTTTCCTCTTTCTGATAAAATAGATGACAATTCAAAAACCAGCCTACTCTTTACGTAAATTTAAAAATCTAGTAGCTAGCATAGTATTATTGCTAAATGCCAACCGTATCAGTAGAGAAAACCGGAAATATATGGAAACATTAGAATCACATTTAACAGCCAAAACTGAGGAAGGGAGGAAGGTAGAACACTGGCCTTCCAACAAGTTGGTATAATAGAGTACTAAATTCAGTAACTTTCTCTATTCCAATAAATTCATAAAACAAGATCCGCATAAGAAATGAATACATGTTCGAAAATCCTACACCAAAGTCCACATGAAACCAGAAACTACAATACTCAAGCAGTAGTCTCTTTCTTTAGCTTGGCAAGCTCTTGTCGAACAACACCAGCTCTCTGAAATTTCAATAAATGAAAATTTTAAGCCACAAGAATAAATAGAAAAATGACATGAGAAACAAAGTAATAAAGGATCAAGAATAAAAGTAAACATTTTTTTAAATAAACCATGCTCACTAATTGAAAATAAAAGGTACCCCAAAAAACATCTATAGTTCATAACTCCAACTACTTCCATTTGGGTTCAGAATATCCGAGCAAGTTTTATACTACAACAATGCACATTTGGACCCTGGACAACAGAGCTGGTTTATAAGTATTTTGCTTAATTTAGAGTGGGGTACAGGCGTTTTAGTGAAACATCAATGCACTAGAGATCCCTATTAATAACATTACAATAACTTGTACCACATGAGAATGGTACGAGGATACGATAAAGAACTGATAGTATGGAACTGATTCAATAGCAACTGGCCTATGTTATATGGAATTAGAGTAGAAGTGTTTTGTTTCAGTTAACTAATTGTGAAGGGACTTAAAAGTTATCACAACGAAGTAGTGGACTAAAGAAACTTATTCCAGATATCCATATTCACAAGTAACTAAAGAAAACAACTACAAAGACTAGAATCATAAATGGAAAATCAAAATAAGACGCAAAAGAACAATGCATGTACCTTGATCTTTGCCAGCATAAGCTTGAATCGGTCAAAATCATTGAGAGCAGCCCTTCTCTTCTGAACAATCAGCTTCCTACCCCAAGAGCTGTTCTCCCATTTGCCCTTAACATCTGCCAAAAGTAATTTGCAAAATCACCATCAATGCAATCAAAATGGAGTACCATTTTCAAGTATTAAGTAGGCAAATATCCATCAAAAGTAATATTCCAATTCAAATTCAATCAAAATGGTTCGAAATTGCAAATTTCAAGTACCCACCAGCAGCCTCCATAGCAGCAATAAGAGCTTTCTTCTTTGGAACCCTTTTGATATCAATCTTGATATCTGTAAGAGAAAGCCTCTTGAAGTTCATCTGGCTTCGTACCATATCAGGGGCATCAACAAGAGCCTGTCATATTCAAAATGGATTGAGCAACTTAGCATTTTTTTCCATTCAAACAACAAAAATCAAATTACCACACAATTAACAGTAAACATATAGCTACTCCATACTGGAACATCACCATGAATTACAAGCCAGAGATAAATGCACAGCATTGCGCAACTACAGAAACACTAAATAAAATCGATTTTTTCTGCTCAAGCGCAAAAATTAATAAACATTGTATTTCAGTAATAGCATAATACTTCATTAGATGGTAATCAAATCATGAAAATAACAGTATATAATCTCATATGAAGCTAATCCGCTTAACAAAATCCTTAATTTCTAATTTTAAAACAACGGAAGAGCAGAATAAAAAAATTTAAAAAGAAGAAATACCAGAAACCCTAGAAAAAACCTTAATCAAATTCATTTCCAAAACCAGAAGCTGCTAAAATGTAAAAACAAGATAAGATCAACAAGATTTAGAAAACACGGAGAGTGCATGCCCTGTTCTGGTCGATGACGTCAACGATGACGACAAGCCTGCCGTAGTCCTTGCCGTAGTTGACAAGGGCCACCCTTCCGATCTCGACGTACCTCTTGAACGGCTGCACATTGAAAAAATTAAATCAATACTCAGATATTTCAGAACATATGAATTCGAGATTGATTGAGGGAGAAATAAATTCCGGCAGCAGCTCACCATTTTGGAGAGAGTGCGTGTGTGTGTGTGTGTGAAAGAGGCGGAGAGGAGATTGAGAGAGGAGGCGTGAGAGTGATATAGGGTTTGCAGATGGTGCTAGGGTTTTGTATGAGATTGGATATGGGCTTACAGGTGTATTGGGCTTTTAAAAAACAGGGCCAAGATTTGTATGAGCCCATGAACGTATTGGGCCATCCAAAAATTATTTCTCCATAATTATAACAATACGTTTATTCTTATATCTTTAATTATTTAATTAATATATTATATTATATATATTTTAAATCTTTTATCTTTAATCTTTAAGATATAAGGGTAAGTATTGTATGCACTAGGTGCATCGTGCACACCATAATATATTTTAAAACCATGCAATTGGCTGCATTTATATATGCAGCTTATTTACATTAAAATGTGCAACTTATTTATCATATTAATAGTTGCACGATTCAGTGTAAATAAGTTGCATATTACAGTGCAATAAATTGTATGATTCTAAAATACACTTTATAAGTAGTGCATTTTTGGTGCCTTTGAAACTCACACAAAATGAAATTATAATAACTTTGATTTCTTAATATGTATGAAAAAAAATCTATAAACCTACGCTTGTGAGATGGAAAAAGTATATTATATGATCCATGGATTTGTGCCACCCCAGCCTAATCATGCATGTTTTAAAGAGAAATCACCTAAATCATCTCATGAGTACTTAAATTGGACAATTTTCTCCTTAAAAAGTGCAAGAAGACAGATATATGTATTGCATGAAAATGACTATACATGTACGCATGTAAATTATGCTATCTTTATCATTTAGAGCATCTTCATTCGTGCACTTGGTTTCAGAGGTATAATTTTTTACCACATCAATTGTCACATCAAAAGTAAATTATAATCATCAATTTACTCATATACTCTCCAATCATTTTAGGTACAAATGTTACTATTTAAAAACTCCACTTTTCACGTCACATAATTCATTCAATATTTATTTAATTCAATATTTTTTAACTTTATTTTATTTATAAATATATTAATTTTTTAAAATAATTAAATAATAATAAATATTCAAATTTTAATTAAATAGTTTTTAATTGTATTTTTCAATGGTGCACAAAATTGTGATAAGTAAATTGCAACAATTATTTTCCGAAAATCAAATTTATATTAAAAAAATTGAAATTGTTGATGTTGCCACCGATTTACAACATTGGGCACAACATCATTATTCAATCTTTCTTCCTAACACTTAACAACTCCATGTTCAATGTTGTCTTTGATGTTGTTGACTGCAAGTTTACGATCCAAATTATTTTTCAAGATTCCAGAAAGTTCTACTAGCTTTAGGAATTGACTGGAGAAGCTCTAGAGCATGTGACTATTTTCCAGAACTTTAAAGAACCCACTAAGTGGCGGTTGAGTAAGAGATCATGGGTTAGTGGTGGAAGAGTTTTCTAGATCTTTCAAGGAGGCTCTATGGATGAAGATTGCAGCGTACAAGAAGTCTACAAATAGAGAGGACTGCATCATTCATCAATGTCGAGTGAAGCAATAACCAAGTATCAAATGTTGAGTGATTTAGTGCATCCAGGGTTATAGGGTCGTTGTTGTGGACTTTTGGTTACAACAAGTGAATACAGAGTTTGTAGACACTTCAAGTAGCAATAGATTAATTGTATGTGGAATGTTAGTCTCGGTGAAGATAGTTTCATATACATATGAGAGATCAACTTTGGTAGTGTAAAGATATACCTAGTCTTTAGATCATAAACGTAATTTAGATCTTGTTTTAAGAGGATTCGATATGTGAACCTCTTTGTACTCATTATTTTGTTAAATAGTGATTTCGGCCATAAGTCATCACAATCTATTTTATATAGATTGTGCAAAGTTTTTAAATATCGTGTATTGTGTTCTGAGTCTTCCGTTGTTTTTGTTTTAACTTATGTTACTTTGAGTGTTATAACATTCATTGCAACATTACTATGATTTTACTTAACACAACCTCGTTTCACACACTTTCAGAAACAAAATAAAAAAAAAAAAAAAAAAAACACAACGACACTTACCTGCAAAAAGGGAATTGAAATAGTACATTTGGACCCCACTTTTCCTTTTAATCCCTGTAGCAAACAATTACTACTCACTATTCTCTCTCATGCAATTACACCTACCTCCATAGTCATGTACCGCAAAAAGTGGGTACAAATATTTTGCCACCTCATATTTACTACTTAGTCATGGAGATGCTCTAACTATCCATTAATTTCACATTGCTCACCCATATGAATATAGCATTATATAATATAAGAGTAATGTGCCATGCATAATTTAAATGATGTATCCAGACAAGGTGCATGAGGTCAAGATATTCCACTCAGTACTCTTCAAAACCTTAATTTGCCAAAAAAATAAGCCTGATTCATGGCAACATCTCTCTCATGGCTAATTTTAGGACAATAGAATTCTTAAAAAAATACATTGATTTACACTAGGAGAATGAGATGATGATCAAATTACAAGATTCTCTTTATTTTAAGGAACCCCAAATTGATCATCACTACTCTTTGAAAGTTACTCTACTTGGTCTCACTTCATCGTCAACACTTGCAGCAGAACAAAACTGAGAGACTAGATTTGGTGCCTCAGGTTCGGTTTGATCTGAACCGTTGGATGTAGTGGCTCTGTTTCTCGATCTTCTCGATCCCCCCTCGTTGACCAACTCCTTTGACTTCTTCCTACGCGCTCTCCTGGGGATGTCTGGCCCCGCACTGCTTGATTCTTGTGGATGTTGGCTTGACGACGGCCTAACCCCGCCCTCTGATGCTTCCCTGCTTTCTTTTCTTCTTGATTGCCTATGTTTGGTTGGATCTTTCTTTCTTGGGGACTCATTTGGATTGTTTTCTGTTGAGGGTTGGCGCCGTGATGATCTTGGAACTTCACCCTCGCCCTTTCCTTGAGAATTATTTGATCTTTGCCCTCTCTTTGAATCTAAAGGACCAACTATATCATATTAAACATCAAGATTTATGTTTTACATATAAAATAAAGTAACACGTCGGGGCACCAGATGGCAAATGCACTGTGCAGTGCAACTGGTGCAATTTTGACTAAAAGAATTCAACCAAACTGGTTTTCTATATTTTTTTTGCGAACCATAAAAAAATGATTGAAAAGAATTAGTTCATGTGAAGAAAAGTATCGGCTATATGATTGAATAATATTAGTTGTATATTAAAAAAGTGTTGATAATGTTCAGCCTACAAACTAGTACTTTCTTTTGTATGAAGTAATACTTCTATTCATACAAACTAATACTTCTCATTATATATTTCAGTGTTATTTGTGAATGAATCAAACATTGGTCAAAATTGAATCAAAATTGCACCAGTTGTATGTGCGCAACCGGTGCATAGAACCATTTGCCCAAAAAAATGTGTGATAGAAAAGTGATGGATCTAACCTTCAGATACCCATTCGACATCAAGATTGTCTTTGGTCTCTCCTGGGAGACCTAATGGTGCTGAGAATCCTGTTGCTGTTGAGTTGAAATCTTTCATCTGCACAAACATTATTACCATACATATAACACTTTCTTTTGATAAGCTTATAAGCAATTATAAAAGGGAATTAAGAACACAAAATTTTCTATTCCACAACACATAAATTTCATGGTCCCGTATTCTCGTATTACCAATTTATGCCACATATATAAAATAACATCATTCAAAATAAGAGATTATACCCAGCTTGGTGATTCTTCAACTGCTGGTCCATCAAATCCTATATGAGCTACATGTTTTACATCTGTGGGTTTGCCAATCTGGATTTCTTGTTCCTTCTCTTCATCTACATTATGTAAACATAGAATGAGAGAGAATTTCTAAAACAATTGTCTCTATATATTTACACAAAAAACATTGGAATGATCCCTCTAGGGAAATGAATTGGGGATTTATGGAAGAAAAACGATAACAAATAGAGCATAACTGACCAAATATCTGGGAAATATATCTGAGGCCTTTCAAAAGGCCCTTCATTTTAGTGGACATCGACGTTTATTTCTTGTTTACTTTTCAAGGAAGAATATGTAGGAAGTATGTGATATTCTCAAATCAAGGATATTCGATTGTGATAACTAATTAACAATTCATCCATACACAACAAGCTGAAGATGAAATTGCAACCAATGCAATATATTTTCTTCATGTCCATATATATATATATATATATAAATGTATGTACAGATTCTTGACTATATTTGCCTGAATTTCCTACTGTGTGTATGAATGTGATGAAAAAAATTGCAGAAAAGGAAATGGAGTTATGTTTTAGTGAATTGAATTAGGGATGGATTGCTTGGTTTTGATTTCATTGGTAAAAAAAGCTGGCCGAAAACCATCGAATTTTTCGGTTGAAAATTATCAGATTAATTATTGGTGCAACAAGTGTTGTTTTTCTCTACTATATCGGATCATAACCTACCACCAATGTTATTCTGAACCATTCATCCCTAATTTGAATTCAAAATATGTGACTCTCGCTCTCTTCTTAATATAGAAAAGAAAATCAACTTAAATTCAAAGTATATAAATGTCTAAATAGAAAAATAAATTAGGGGAAAACCATTGAGAGGTGTACTCTGAGTGTCACGGCGGCGACAAGCTCGCCGGAGTTGAGAGAGCCACCCTTTAGATCTCGGCTGCACATTCAAATTCGAGATATAGATAGAGAAAACTTTCTGCAGGAGCTCACAATGTGAGACAATGGTGGCTTAGTCTAGGCTATCATTTTTTTATATATGCATCTCAATGTTCACCTAATTAAAAATAAATTAATTCAAAATTTAAAAATCTCCACACCGAAGTTTTTTTTAATAATTTTTTTTAAAACAATAAATATCGAGAAGACCATTAACAACTGTTGGAAGCTCGACCCAATAATAAAGACTTGGAATAACCCAAATGCCCTAGCTTTTGTATATCTTTACAAGCTATCTTCGTCATATAATCACTACAACACCCTTTACTATTGATTGTTCCACTCGTCGATCCATCACTCTCACATTAATCACTACAACACCATTTTCTATTGATTGTTCCACTCGCAGATAACTCAAATCTAATTCCTACAAAATAAAAAACAATCTAAAACTTACGAAAATTAAAGGACGATCAACTTTTCAAGAGTCTCATATTGTTAGCATGATCTGAAACCCCCCAACTAGTGTGATATTCATATCAATCTCACTTGTATTAGACATGAATTACTTGAATTCAAGTTTACAAGTTTGACCAATCACAAGACCCGCCTGCCAGGACTTTCAAGGACCTGGGCCCCCCCACCCCGTGGACCCACCAGGTCCAAGCTGCCCCACCCCATTTAATTCTTTACTATTGTTCCGCATTTTTTCAACACGTAAAAATAGTCAACCGCAAGTGTATGGTGTATATCCTAGTGTGGTAAGTACGAGTCGATTCTACAGGGAATGGTTAGTGTAAAAACAATTTTTATTAGCTCGATTCTATTTAGACACGTTTGATTTTTTAGGAAGGTTTTAAAAACTAAAGATTAATTCTAAATGCTAAATAAAATATCACTTAGAAAACAATTAAAACTAATCCAACCAAATCAACAACAAGCTCATGAAAAGAAAATAACAAAAATAAAATAAAATAAAGAAAGGTGGTTCCAAGGCAATTGCAATAATTAGAAATTCATTTATGGCTAATAACTCAATTTAAGGTGGATTTGTGTTTAATCTCATAGGGTTGGTCACTCAACAAGGATTAATCAATCTTCTAAAATATTTTAATCCAAGGAAATCACAACATAAACATGTATTCCTACCAAGCAAATGTCATACTCCCCTATATAGCACCAAAGACCAATAAATTTTCCTACCAATAGTTAATCCTCTCCCGAGCTCATAATAAATTGGGTGGAATGCTTAGATTCTATTAATGAGATAAATCTTCCAATATTACCCCTATTAACAATAGATAAAACACATTATCATGGCCAATAATAACATGCTTTCAAATAAAGATTAAGCACACAAATAAGAGTAATTCACTCAAACACCAAGAAATTAGTCCATAAACTTCAAATCTAAATAAACAATGCCCTCGAATCAAAAATGGTTCTATAAAATTCCTACAATATCTCAATTATAATAAAGAAAATAACAATAAAATAAAAGGGAAAGAGAAACTAGAATTAATTTTAGGTGGTGGAGGTGAAAAATTCCAAGCTAATGCCCCTTCATCAGCTTCTAAGTGTCAAGAATTTAAAAACCCTATTTAATGTATGGAGAGAGAAAATGGGGGGTATTTTAATCTCAAAATCGCTTGATGCCAAAACGTGTCTTTCTTCTTTCTTAATTCCTTAAGGTGATGATTGTTTTCAGCCGGGGAGGTCCGGATGGGGGATGAGCCTCCCCCCGTCCCGTTCATTTTTCGGATTTTCACATCCCATCCTCCATCCAAATACACATTCACCCCTATTATACATCTATATCCTAAAAATATCACATCACTACTTTTCTTACACCAACTAATTCTCTCTCATACTTTTCTTACAATAATTCATTATCTCTCCTACTTTTCTTTCATACAATCATTATCATACTAACTAACAATAATAAAATAATACATCATCATAATTAAAAAGTATTGATTTGATATAAAACTCCATCCATCCCTACTACATCCAACCCAAAATGAATCAAAAAATTACTATTCACATGATTTCCCCCATCCGTGATTTGCCCCATCCACCTCAATCTCAAAACAAACATAAAATTCCAATCAACTTTGCTGCTTGAGTAAATAGGCGTGCATGTTCCACATCAATTAATTGATGGCTTTGGGCTGCTGATTTTTTAAAAGATTTGGGCCCAAATAATTTTCATTTTCTGCTTGATTGGGCCTACGATTAATTGCCGAAAATGTGCCAGAAATTAAGCCTCCGAACGGGCTGCTATTTCTTGAATCAAATTGACTCATTATAACATTTTTTCTTAATTTCTTCTCTAGTTTGGCTTCACAAAAAATTAGGCACACCAATTGTACCATAAAAAATGATCATTTTTCCTAAAAAAATAACAAAATATGACTTTTCTCTCTATCAAGTGCAATTAACCAAAATTAGATAATGAAAACATGAAATTATATGAAAAATAGACAATTAATGAGCAATAAAATCATACAATTTTTAAATTAATTTTAAAGTATAAAATATTTTATTTTGACATTAAATAATTAAATTTAAACATATTGTACTATTTACTTAAATTAACACTTAATATTCATATAATGCTTAAAAATAACATATGTAATTTATATACACACAAATTTAAATATATTAATTCGAATATAAATTTATATAAATACATAAAATAATATTATTATTTTAATGAGGCGGGACCTAATGTGGATTCGTGGGCGGGTTTTATATAATCACGGCTCGCCCCGAACCTGCACAGTGTGGTGCGGGTTCAATGCTGGCCCAAGTTTGAACTCATCCCATTGACATCCCTACGAAAAAATATATAAAACCAATGTATTATTAAGATGACAAATCATAGTTTTTTTTTACTTTTAACAGAACAAAATCATAAGCTTAGAAAGTATTCTCAATCTCAAAACAATAACGGATAAGTGTTTTTTGAGAAGTTGGCGGCACTATATATATATATATATATGGAAAAAGATCGAGAAACCACTATTTTAGCACTCTGACACAAAAGAAATTAATACATGCTGAGAAGAAATTTGGAGTTGTTTACAAACATACAAATAGTCTCCAAAATTTGAATCTTCCCTGAAGTAGATACGTTTAATTTCCATAACTTCGACTATTCTTGATTGACCTCCAGTCCATTATTTATTAATACAATTATACTATTAAATGAGAATATAATTACAATTTTTTGATGTATAAATTATAATATAATTTTTTTATTGCGTAAATATGCACATTACTATTTTTTGTTTTTTTAATGTGTTGTAACAGGAAATAACTCGACTTGTCGGAGGTCGGGGATTGCCCGTCTTACTGTACCATGCGACTTTGTTCAGTCGAGCAGGATCTGGGGCGACGTCAAAGAGAGGTAGGTCGCTGGCGACTTGAGGAGCTGCACAGGTCGCGGGAGCGACCTGGGGAAGGATGGAGGCCGCACGGCCACTTGAGAATTTGCATCGGTCGGGATCGACTTGACCCCGAGGTCGGGTGAAAGACATATATGGCATAGATACGAGTAGTTAATGATGCAGGCGGATTTCACGGACTGTAATCAAGGTAAGTGTATCTGGATGCGCGACTTGCGGGACAAGTAAGGAAACCCTAGCCTGGCGGTCGAAACCCTAGGTCGGCCCGTGAGAGGAAGCCCATGAAGACTGTAGCCCTAAGTCTGTGTCTATAAATACAACTTGTATCATTCATTGTAAAGGATCGAACTTTTAGAATCCTAGATAGAAAATATATAGTGAAATACTCCTGGCTTGGTCGCCCCCAGACATAGTCTTATTTAACAGACGAACTGGGTAATCAAATACTGTGTTGATTATTGCTTTGGTGTTTTGGTTGTGTTGATCGTATTAATTGTTTGTTGGCCGGTGAAATCAAATCGGGTGCAACAATTGGCGCCGTCAGTGGGAAAAATTTCTGAGAAATATATATGTTCGAGGGAAAACCCGCCTCTTCTCCGATCAACAGCGATGACGAACAACCAAGGCAATCCTACCGGACATGAGTTGGACGCCCGTGACGTGGACGAGGTCTCTGTGAGCTCACAGCGCACTCGCCCGGCGGCTCCACTGATCAACCCGGACTCGTGGAACTTGGTTCAGACCCCGGAGGACGCGAAGGCCGTGATGGCCGACCTCAACAAATGCCTGCGCGCCGATGGCGGCGAGCACCCTCCGCACAAGAAGGCGGCTCGGGAGGCGGACCCCGAAAAATAAGGCGATTGAATGGGAAGGGACACTTTCGGAACAACTAGCTTATGACCCAGCTAAACATGCCTTAGTTCGCAACCGCCGGCTCCTTGAGAGGCCGGCAGGGTCGAACAACATGTTCGACCTGTTGGGATTATACTGAAAAGTATGCTTTTTACTTTGTATAATCGAAACTGAATTTTCAAACTTATTTACTGAAATAAATTGTTTATCACTGATGCTTTAAATATGATTGAATGTTACATATATTTCTGCATAAACTGTTCAATAATTTGTCGTGTTACATTGTAGTTAATTTAGTGATACCCGATCACGAAGATTAAATTAACAGTCCCTTGTAACTCTAAAAGTACGCCATTCACGACCTAGATGGAAATGAACAACCCATCACGAAAGGTTGAGGTGTAAGGCTCAAATTGGTTTGTCTTGACCAAGAGATTACACTAGTGCATGGTGATCATTTGAATAGGACCTACTGGGAGGATAAATTCTTCAGAACTGAACAAAGAAGAATTGGACCTCAGTGGTTCGTTGTTTCTTAACCTTCGTCCCTTAAATAGGATCATGTGGGATTGGTAACTATTGCTTTGACTTATCATGGGTAGCGAATCAAAGAGATTCAATACTTTTTATCTTGGACAATATTATTGGTCACATGTGATTGCTAAGATTTAATACGAAGAATCGTGTCCAAGTACGCTTACTTGATTTGCCCCCTTGGGAGGTTCATAAGCTTTATCATACCAAATCTTGCAAGTGGAATTAGTTTCCGGTATGGATAATAATGTTGAACCGTTCCTCGACCAAGGACAAAAGATGTTAATTAATGGAAAGCTATTTCAGTGGCTTGAATTAATTAATGGGCTAGATAATCTTAAACACGGGAAATAATGACCGGGAGCCATATTGACTGTAATATGGGTTAAGATGGATAGTACAATATTAATTATGTAGTGGAATTAATTAATATTTATGGGCTTGAATTATATTGTGGATCAATATTAGATATTCAAGATCCATTAGAAGGTTCAATCTTAATTCTCCTAAAGGCCCCCTGAGTAGCCCAACAAATAGTCCAAAAACTGAAAAGGTGATTAAAATAAAATAAATATTGTTGCTTATTTTTCCAACTAAAAATTCGAAATTTATAGATATGTTGGGAGAAAGATTTTCTTTGAATTTTGTTATGGAATGAAGATATGTATTCTTAGAATACAAGATTATCTCATTAAATTCAAGAAATCTCTCACTAGGTTATCTATATTGAAATTTTAGAAAATTAGAAAATATATTGGGCAAGAAAGATTTTCTTGATTTTCTTGAAAATATATTATGGAAGATATGTATTTCTTGAAATACAAGAATATCTCATAAATTCAAGAAGATCCAAATCTTGGATTCTTGCACACATTATTTTCGAAAATATCCATAATTGAGGAGGTGGATTTTTTTGTGGAATATTTTAATTATGGGGAAAAGAATATAAGAGATATATTCAAGATTTCTTGGTGACCAAGAAAAGTTTTTTCCCACATTGATTTTCTACTAAAATTTTCGACCCCTCCTCTCCTATAAATAGGGGATGATTAGTTCATTCCCAAGTTCAATTTCATGTGCTGGAAATATTAGCAAATCCACAAAGGTGGTGCAACAAAGTTTATTTATTCCTTTTGCTAATTGTTCGACAAGTGTCCTTCCACCGGATAGTTGAGCAAGGGCTAAGGGAATACTTGGGAAGTCCTTTTGGTTAGTCCGTCCGACCGAAGTCACTGCCATCTCGAGAGGTACGTTCACATAAACCCGTAGATTCCGCATGCGTAGGTTTTACGTGGCTTTTTATATGCATGATATGTTGTTGCAATTATTATTTGAATTAATATAAGATTAATTCATGCTAGTAATAATTAATGAATTAAATTTGTATTTAAATATTTCCGAATAAATCTGTGCAACTCATTCCCCAACAAGCGTATCGAGCCACGGTTTGAGACTCTGAATTTTTTAAATTGTAATTTAATTCGTGGACATTAAAATTTGAAATTGGATAGTAGAATCTGTTAGATACATTTTTGCGGTATCCAATTGTCATGGATTTTAATGTGTTTATTTATGCATGCATATAAACCGTGGTTTTTTAATTGATTCGTTCGCTTTTTTTTTGCCTCGAGAAAATTTAGACTAGGATTTGTTTGATTTGATCAATGTAATAGACTAGTCAGATCTGTGTTTATTTATTTTTGTAAATAAATTTGTCCGGATCGGGAACGAAGAGGCTAAGAATTAAAGGACTTAAATCGAGTTTATTTATTTTTGTAAACGGCCTTTTTATAGGCAGTAAGCGAGGAAACGTGGCCCAAAATGTACGCTAAGCGTCTGTGATACCGTCTTGGCGCTCCGTGCCGAAATGACGGGGCGGATGACGCTGGCAAGGCGGATCTGAAGCCGCCGCCGAGATTTGCGACTTTCAGCCGAGACGCCGAGGCAATGGCGAAGCCCTTGACCGGCCGTGGTGGTGCCGAGGTCGTTTAGGTGGCGGGCGGCGGATCTGGGCGTGCATCCCGGTTCGAGTTAACGGGCGTGGCGTTTAGAGGCAATTATTTTTTTCGAGACGAACGAGTGGGAGAAATTCGAGACGTGTTTCTTCAAGATCAAGTCAAGAAAAATCAAACCATGACAATTGGATAATTTGTGCCCAATATGTTTATTTTTCTGTTTTGCTTGATTTATTTGTGTTATCTTATGCTTTATTTAATTTGTTTAAATGTGTTTGCATGGGGGTTGCCAAATGGAAAAATCTCAAAAATGACTAAGTATGTTTAAATAATTAATTGACAATTTTATTAGGATAATAAAATTGAATTAATTTTGACCTCCATGATTTATTTATTTGTGAATTCTTTTGGAGAAATTCCCCCCACGGGACGGTCAAAAGATAACTTTCACATGAATGAATTCCAAACGGATGATTGTGGGTTATTACTAGTGGCGACGATGACCCTCCCCACGAGGCTCGATCAAAGCAAAATAATAATCTGTATTTTAATCATGGTTATTACTTAGGTATAAAATTGATATGCATATACTTCAGAAGTCCCTGTCCAATTTTATGTGGGAGCCAACTATTTTTATAAAGGTTTTGTAATCGTTTTTGTTTGTAACAACTATGAATGTGTTTAAATAATGACCCTGGATTTATAGATTGATGATGTTATATTTTTTTGAGATTTTAATATGCATGTGATCGAACCTTGTGATATACTTGTGATATTGCATATAGTTGTTTATTTCGATTCAAAGATGTCGTTACTTTTTAATCCACTGTTATTATACTTAAAGTCAATACAATATGTATGGAAACTATATTGATTGGAAAATTATAATTGTCATAACTGCACAAAAGCACAAGTGGATTTTGACACACAAAAATCAGATGAGCCAACTGACGAGTTAAAACATGCGGGACTCGTCAGATCACCTTCTTGAGAGATATCGTCATTTGAAAATGGTGGAGGGAAAACCCGTAAGGGATTACATCCTCAAAATAGATGGCCCATCCCGAACAAACTTGAGATTCGAGTCGCAGATTATGATCTGGAGACTCAGATGAATTTGGTACTTCACTCTCTGCCCAAAAAGTTTTTGAGCATTTTGGCCTCGCTAGTTAATTTGTTGCAAGCTTTTGGTCTCGGCAGAAATGATGAAGAGGCACCAAACTCAAGCTTTGACGGCAAGTGGTCCGTCTTCATTTTCTAGGTCAAGGGTAGGCAAGATAAAGAAGAGGACAAAGGCCATAAGCAATAAAACTCAACTGTTGCCAAGGGCAATGGTAAGATGAGGAATGCTTGTTGTGTCAAGGAAAATCCAAAGATGAAGTGTTTATGCTGCGGTGAGAGAGGAGAATGGAGGTTTTGCCAGTTCCAACCCCAAAAAGGGACGGAAAGAAAGGTAATTCTCACGCACTAGTTGTTGAAACTTGTTTAGCGGCGTATACTTCTCATTCGTGGGTGGTTGATACGAGATCCACTAATCATGTTGGGCACGGGTTCAAAATGATCCCAAGAACTTTAGTGGGGAGTGAGATCCTCATCACTTAATCGGGCGGCGTTATTGAAAGTAGAAGTCATTGCAATGCTACGTAAGTGGCAGATATTGCAATGCTACAATAGTAACGATTATTGCAATACTACGCAAGTAGCAGACATTGCAATACTACATGAGTAGTAGTTAAAGCAGTGGGAGAAGTGCACCTATCTTTTGAAGATAAAGTTTTTTTAAGATTATCTTTATGGTCCCAGATTTAGAAAGAATTCACTTTCAGTTTCTAAAATTCGATTAAAGGACACTAAGTTTCTTCTAATAAGAATGACATCATTTTTGAAATGATGAGTGTATCATTACGGGACATTGATGGAAAATCTCTATGCAATTAAATGCACACCATTCACTTAAATGCATCCTATAACACATCAACTATTCCGAGCAAAAAAAGCGTGAAGCGAAACTAAACTTCCTTGGCATCTAAGATTATGTCATATAAATCCAAAAGAGGATCCAAAGGTTGGTGAAAATGGTTCACTTTGGAGGCGTCTCCAAGTTGAACAAATTCCAACCTGCGAATCATGTTTGGAGGGTAAAATGACCAAGAGGGCAATTGGAGCCAAGGGGAATAGAGCCAAAGAAGTGTTAGAGATCGTTCACACAGATGTATGTGGTCCAATGTCAACCAAAGCAAGAGGAGGTTATGAGTATTTTTATTGATGATTACTCAAGGTACATTTTCCTTATGAAGCATGAATATGAGACCTTTGAGAAATTCTAAGAATTTAAGGCTCAAACAGAGAATCATAGGGAAAAACGTATCAAG
Organism: Stenogyne calaminthoides; assembly: GCA_037126765.1. NCBI lineage: Eukaryota > Viridiplantae > Streptophyta > Magnoliopsida > Lamiales > Lamiaceae > Stenogyne > Stenogyne calaminthoides. Next base: position 36,108,520 of record JBBCBC010000020.1, on the reverse strand, counting down.
TCTCTACGATCTGATCGTGGAGGCGAATACCTCAGCAATGTGTTTTTGAACTACTTATCTGATGAAGGGATTGTATCCCAGCTCACTACACCCTGGAACCCCTCAACAAAATGGGGTTGCAGAGCGAAGTAACATAATTCTTTTAGAAATGGTTAGATCAATGATGAGTTATGCGGATCTTCCAGAGTCGTTCTGGGGTCATACCTTGGAAACAGCGACTTACATTCTGAACTTGGTGCTATCCAAATCGGTTCCCAAAACTCCCAAAGAATTGTGGACCGGGCGCAAGCCTAGTATGAGACACATGAGAATTTGGGGTGTCCGCCCACGTGTTGGACAAAGGAAGCCGGTAAATTGGATCCTCGTCGAGAATTAAAAATTTGTTTTGTAGGATACCCCGAGGGAACAAAAGGGTGTATGTTCTATAGTCCCGAAGATCAAAAGATGGTCATCAGCACCCACTTTAGATTTTTGGAAGAAGACTATATGAACCAAAGAAAGCCCATAAGTGAGATTACCTTAAATAAGCTTAGAGGGCAAACCTCAGTGCCAACTGTACTAGATGATATACCAAACGATACGTTTTCACAACTGGAGCCTCGTCATAGTGGGAGGGTTGTTAGACAGCCCGAGAGATTCATGGGAATAGGAGAGCCCTCGGACTTGATTCCCGGACAAGACGAATCAGACCCATAAATATATGACGAGGCACTCCAAGATAAGGATGCAGATTCTTGGCAAACAACAATGAAAGCCAAAGTGGGTTCTATGTTTCATAATAGAGTGTGGGAGCTAGTCGAACCACTTAATGGGGTCAAACCCATTAGATGCAAGTGGGTATATAAGAGGAAAAGAGGATCGGACGGGAAGGTTGAAACCTTTAAAGCAAGACTAGTGGCGAAAGGTTATACTCAGAAAGAAGGGATCGATTATGAGAAAACTTTTTCGCCCGTAGCCATGCTTAAGTCCATCCGTATTCTCTTATCGATTGCTGCGCATTTCGACTTTGAAATCTGGCAAATGGATGTCAAGACAGCTTTCCTTAACGGAAGTCTTGATGAAGAGATCTATATGCAACAAACCCAAGGTTTCATTGAAACAGGCCAAGAACACCAAGTTTGTACGCTCAAGAGGTCCATTTACGGACTCAAACATGCATCCAGAGCTTGGAACCAAAGTTTTGATCATGCAATAAAGTCTTATGGGTTTGATCAAAACGATTTTGAAAGTTGTGTGTATAAAAGCGTGTTGGAACTGCATTGGTATTCTTAGTACTGTACATAGATAACATTGTGATCATCGTGAACGATGTGAAGGTGTGATCAGACGTAAGGGCATGGTTTTCAAAACAGTTTGATATGAAAGACTTAGGGAAAACCGAACACGTCCTTGGGATCAAGATCACTCGAGATCGCAAGAAAATGATGATCGGGTTATCGCAAGTTTCATACATAGACACTATCTTGAAACGCTTCAGCATGCAAGATTCCAAGAAAGGATTCGTACCTTTCAGGCTTGGAATCCATCTATCCAAGAAAATGTTCCCTAAGACGCAAGAGGAGATAGATGGCATGAAAGGAATTCCTTGTGCTTCGGCTGTCGGAAACCTTATGTATGCAATGCTGTGTACGAGACCGGATATATGTTTTGTCGTAGGCATGGTAGCAAGATATCAAAGTAACCCAGGGAAAGCGCATTGGACGGACGATTAAAAAAACATACGAAGTGTCCGAAAATAACTTCGGGATAGAATGTTGATTTATCGATCGGATACTTCAATCCCCATTACTACGGACTCGGATTTCCAATCGATCTAGATTCGAAATTATCCGCCTCGGTTAGTGTGTTTCCATTTGGGAAGTGTAGCCATCAAATGGACGAGTGTGAAGCGTAAATGCATCAACTTTTGTCTCAACCATGGAAGTCGGGTAAGTAGCTGCTTGTGAAGCAGTGAAAGAACCGATTGGGCTCTAGATCTTCTTAGTGAACTTGGATGGTGTTCTGAATTTGTCTAGCAATATCTGCTAGGGGCATTTGCAAATTCAAGAGAACCAAGAGTCCACGAGTCAAACAAACACATTAAAGGAAAGACATCTTATACAAGAAATCGTTAAGAGAGAGAGATATAGATGTGGCAAAGATAGCGTCCCGAGAGGACGACTAGCGAGATCCATTCACAAAGCGTGCGCCTCCGAATACATTCGAGAGACATGTGAGTGGAATGGGTGTCAAGACCGTTGTCAATCTACTTTGAGTATAAGTGGGATAAATTATTAGGTTCGTGTAGGTGACATTAGATGTCACGGACTACGCGAGACATGTTGTAGTATACTTAAAAGCAGACTTTGAGTATAAGTGGGAGATTGTTGGGATTATCTTTGAAAAATATATTTTTTACTTTGTATAATCGAAACCTGAATTTTCAAACTTATTTCTTGAAATAAATTGTTTATCGATGCTTTAAATATGATTGAATGTTACATATATTTCTTTGCATAAACTGTTCAATAATTAAATGCGTGTTACATTGTAGTTAATTTAGTGATACCGGATCACGAAGATTAAATTTGATCCCTTGTAACTAAAAAGTACGCCATTCACGACCTAGATGGAAATGAACAACCCATCACGAAAGGTTGAGGTGTAAGGCTCAGATTGATTTGTCTTGACCAAGAGATTACACTAGTACATGATCTTATTTGAATAGGACCTACATGAGGATAAATTCTTGAGGCTGAACAAGGAAGAATTAGACCTCGGTGGTTTCGTTGTTTCTTAACCTTCGCCCCTTAAATAGGATCGTGGGATTGGTAACTATTGCTTTGACATATCATGGGTAGCGAATCAAAGAGATTCAATACTTTTTATCTTGGGCAATATTATTGGTCACATGTGATTGCTAAGATTTAATACGAAGAATTGTGTGCAAGTATGCTTGCTTGATTTGCCCCCTTGGGAGGTTCATAAGCTTTATCATACCAAATCTTGCAAGTGGAATTAGTTTTCGGTATGGATAATAATGTTGAACCGTTCCTCGACCAAGGACAAAAGATGTTAATTAATGGAAAACTATTTCAGTGGCTTGAATTAATTAATGGGCTAGATAATCTTAAACACGGGAAATAATGACCGGGAGCCATATTGACTGTAATATGGGTTAAGATGGATAGTGCAATATTAATTATGTAGTGGGATTAATTAATATTTATGGGCTTGAATTATATTGTGGCTCAATATTAGATATTCAAGATCCATTAGAAGATCCAATCTTAATTCTCCTAAAGGCCCCCTGAGTAGCCCAACAAATAGTCCAATAACTGAAAAGGTGATTAAAATAAAATAAATATTGTTGCTTATTTTTCCAACTAAAAATTCGAAATTTATAGATATGTTGGGAGAAAGATTTTCTTTGAATTTTGTTATGGAATGAAGATATGTATTCTTGGAATACAAGATTATCTCATTAAATTCAAGAAATCTCCCACTAGGTTATCTATATTGAAATTTTCGAAAATTAGAAAATATAATGGGCAAGAAAGATTTTCTTGATTTTCTTGAAAAGATATTATGGAAGATATGTATTTCTTGAAATACAAGAATATCTCATAAATTCAAGAAGATCCAAATCTTGGATTCTTGCACACATTATTTTCGAAAATATCCATAATTGAGGAGGTGGATTTTTTTGTGGAATATTTTAATTATGGGAAAAAGAATATAAGAGATATATTCAAGATTTCTTGGTGACCAAGAAAAGTCTTTTCTCACATTGATTTTCTACTAAAATTTTCGACCCCTCCTCTCCTATAAATAAGGGATGATTAGTTCATTCCCAAGTACAATTCCATGTGCTGGAAATATTAGCAAATCCACAAAGGTGGTGCAACAAAGTTTATTTTTTCCTTTTGTTAATTGTTCGACAAGTGTCCTTCCACCGGATAGTTGAGCAAGGGCTAAGGGAATACTTGGGAAGTCCTTTTGGTTAGTCCGTCCGACCGAAGTCACTGCCATCCCGAGAGAGAATGCGTTCACGTAAACCCGTAGATTCCGCGTCGTGAGGTTTTACGTGGCGTTTTATATGCATGATATGTTGTTGCAATTATTATTTCAATTAATATAGGATTAATTCATGCTAGTAATAATTAATGAATTAAATTTGTATTTAAATATTCACCCCGAATAGATCTGTGCAACTCATTCCCCAACACGACCGACTTGGAGACCTAGGGGTTCAGAAAGCCCCAAGGATCGCGGAAGATGAGGCGCAATATGAGCCTCGGCGAGCTGATCAGGTGTAGCACGACCTCACACTTGCACTGAACCTCCACCACAATGATTTACCGAGGGGTCGACCGTGCATCGCGACGGCCCTCCGTAAATGAAGGCAACAACAGACCATCGCGACGCTCAAGTCGCAGCACTGACCCGGACAGTCCAGCAGCTGATGGAGCGAATGGAGAATCGAAACGGGCTTGTGGGGATGGATCCTTTCCTCACCGTCCCGGATTCTCTGCTCGGAGCTCTGGTCACTCTAGCACCTACCTAGAGGAAGATTAACGTAGCGACCTTGGATCGCTATAGTGGGAACACAACTATAGTGGGAACACGGACCCAAGGGTCCATGTGGCTAAGTACAACTCGTACATGGCCTCTATGGGCGCAACTGATGAGACCAAATGTCGGTTTTTTTCTCTGACCTTGAGCGACCAAGCTCATCAATGGTTTACCTCCCTGCCACCCTTGTCGGTGGACACTTAAGAAAGCTCGCTCGCTTTATTCTTAGCCTTAACTTTCATCGCCTGGTGCCGGACTGTGTGACGGCGTCGATGAACACCCAATGGGGTGATCTGGTCGATCGGTCCTATATTGAGAGGATCGACAAACCGATCTTGGAAGGAGAACCCGTTGGGGATGAGGCAAAAGCGCTGGTGTCTCTCCGCCTCGAAGGGACAAACTATGGGCGCGCATGGCCGACTATCCGACTAGCTACGCCGACTTTAGGAGGCGAAGCTAACGACTTTGATTCATCTGGCCGGAGTTCTTTGGAATCTCGACTCTCTGATACTAAAGAGGTCGCTGAGCCCAAGAAAAGTTCCAAGAAGACCAACTCACAGTACAAGCCGCCTGGAAGTTTCAAACCTTTTGAGGAGAGTGTCCCGTGTGGCCCGATGGATGCTTTGGGCATGACGCTTGGGACACATCTATTCTCAGATCCGAGAGCGGGAATTACTCCTTCCGCCTCGCCCTGTCAAGGATAAGGGCAAGCTGAACCCCAACAAGTATTGCCACTTTCACGAGCAAGTCGGTCACTATACCAGTAAGTGCAAGGATCTCTTTTGCCTGACTCGGAGATTGTATGAAGATGGCACGCTTGATTTAATTTGTCAAACGACCTCAGAAGAATCACGACCAGGCTCAGAGAGGCCGCCAATAAGGGGAACCCGCCCCCAGGAATGTCAACTTGGGCTTGGGGAAGGTGGAGCGACCTATTCCTCCCATGCCTGATAATGCGGGAGGTCGCGTCATACACACTCTTTACCCCTCGAGACAGTCGGGGGATTCAGCCTCGACCTCCTCCTCCAGGCGGAAGATGAAGGCCGAGATAAGGGAGTTAGAGACTGCCCAGAAGATGGTGTTGCCAATTCTCACAATGGGGGAAGAGTCCAGCACGATCGAGTTCGGAGAAAAGGACAAAGCTGAGGTGGTCTACCCTAACGTCGACCCCCTAGTGATCAGAGCAAATATCATGGGGACTACGAGTGTGCCGACTTCTGGTAGATGGGGGTGCCTTCTGCAACATCCTCTTCAAAAAAACTCTGGATCAGCTCGGGGACTATGATGCCTACATCACCCCGTGCGACCATGTAGTGAAAGGCTTCGGTGATGCAACTGTGAAGCCAACAGGAATGATCCGGCTGGCCGTCGAAATGGGTCTCCATATTTGAATAGTGAAGTTAGAGGCGACTAGGTTGTTTTTTCTAGTTTCGACCTAGAGTTCCTATAATGGGTTCCTTGGGAGGCCTTTTGAGCATGAATTCGAGGCTGCGTCCTCTACTTTCTACTTTTGTGTAAAATTCCCCACCAAGAGTGGGTTGGTCGGCACCGTTAAGGGTGACCAGGTTGATGCAAGGGGTTATTTGATTTACTCTTCGTCTCTTTTCAATTCCGCACCAACACCTATCAGACAAACATTTGTAATAGATAGCAATAAACAAGATGAGAAATCAAATAAGAAAAGAACGAACAGAAAAAGAACCTACAACGATCTCGATCGAAGAATAGGACATGAGCCTGAAGAATTCCTAATCGAGGCCGAAATCGACGACCCCCGACAAGACGGCCCATGGGCCATCTCGGGGGAAGAACTCGAGAAAAAGTCAAGATAGATCCTGCGCGCCCTGATCTAGAAGTCATTATTGGCTCCAAGATACCTGACGACCTGAGGGGGAAAGTCGTTGACTTTCTAAAAAAGAACCTGGATGTCTTTGCCTGGTCGCACAAAGACATGGTAGGGATCGATCCAGAAGTCGCATGTCACCGACTACATATTGACCCCACTCGGAGGCCGGTGGCCCCGAAAAATATGCTGCTTTAGCTGAGAAAGTGAAAAAGTTGCTGGATAACGACCTGATCATGCAGGCCGACCAGCCACAGTGGGTAGCCAACGCGGTCTTGGTAAAAAAGTCTAATGGAACTTGGCAACTTTGCATCGACTTTACCGACCTCATCGAGGCCTGCCCAAAAGATTTCTTCCCCATGCCGCACATCGATCACCTGATAGATAATACGGCCGAACATGAGATGATGTCATCCATGGATGCTTTCGCAGGTTATCACCAGATAGCCATGCATGAACCAGATCGACAACATACCTCATTTCTGACCGAGAAAAACCTATACTGCTGGAAAAGAATGCCTTTCGTCCTGAAGAATGCAGGGGCAACGTACCAAAGACTAGTCAATCATATGTTTTCCGACCAGATCAGGAAGTCGGTAGAGGTTTACGTCGACGATATAGTCGTCAAGAGATTAAAAAGGGAGGACCACCTGTCCCACCTCGCACAAACCTTTGATATCCTTAGAAAATTCAACATGAGACTCAACCCCAAGAAGTGTAACTTCGGGGTGGAGTCGGGGAAGTTCTTGGGGCACCTGGTCATTAAGCGAGGGATAGAGGCGAATCTAGTAAAGGTTAAGGCCATATTAGACATGGGGGCACCCCGAAATGTGAAAGAGGTCCAGAAACTCACGGGATGCTTGGCCGCACTAAGCAGGTTCATCTCCCGGATGGGTGACAAATGCAAGCCGATGTTCGACACGATTCGTAAGAAAGCAAAGTTCGAATGGACACTTGAGAGCCAGGATGCTTTTGAAAAAATCAAAATGTACCTGACAGACGTGAACATCCTATCCAAACCTATCCCAGGAGAGAAGTTATTTCTGTATCTCGCGGCTTCAGAAACCGCCTTGAGTGCAGTTCTTGTCCGAGCAGAGGGCCAGATCCATTTGCCCATCAACTTCATCAGCCAGACACTGAACGAGACAGAGTAATGTTATCCGTCCCTAGAAAAGCTAGCTTACGCACTAGTCAAGAGTGTAAGGAAGCTGAGGCCATACTTTTTCGACCATCAGGTCGAGGTCCTCACTTCCTTACCCTTGAGGAACGTGCTTCACCGGCCAGACACGTCAGGTCGATGCCTCAAATGGGCCATTGAGGTCGGACAATATGGAGTGACATATGCACCGCAACCTGCCATCAAGGCTCAGGCACTAACCGATTTCATCGTCGAGCTCACGTTCTCTTCGGAGGCCGGGTGCTCGAGCAGCGCGCCATGGGAGTTATTCGTGGATAGATCAACGACTTCCCACAAGTCGGGGGCCGGTTTGGTCCTGATGAGCCCAGAGTGTATTTCCTTCCAGAATGTCATTACCTTTGAATTTCCCGCAACAAATAATGAGGCCGAATATGAGGCGCTCATCAACGACCTGGAAATGGCAATGGCCATGGGTGTCAAGAGACTGCAAGTCCATACCGACTCCCAGCTCGTAGCCTGTCAGATTTCAAGGGAATACGAGGCACGGGACGATAGGATGGCGACCTATCAGGAGGTCATAAAAATACTATGTCAAAAGTTCACACAAGTCCATGTCAAGCTGATACCGAGAGAGCAGAACTCGCGAGCTGATGCTTTAGCTCGGCTGGCGACTTTCGAAGGATCACCAGACATGAAAGATGTCACCATCACGACACTTTCCCACCCATCCACCGCACAAGTAATGGTCACAACTGTTGAGACCCCGGAGTCGAACTGGATGACACCCATCATGGAATACCTGATAAGCGGCCTCTTGCCAGCTGATCGCATCCGAGCTCGGCAGCTACAACTGCATGTCGCACGATACACAATGATCAATGGCGAGTTATACAAGTGAGGTTTCAGCACGCCCCTACTTCGATGTATTACACCTGAACAAGGTCAAGTTATCCTAAGCAAAATACACGAAGGAGTATGCGGAAACCATGCCGAGGGGGAGTCGCTGGCCCACAAGACCATAAGCCAGGGGTAGTTTTGGCCAACATTAAGGGCCGATGCCATCATTTTCGCCCGCAAGTGCCACAAATGCCAAATATATGCCCCTTCCATCAAAGTCGCACCAGAGGAGCTCACGAGCATCCTCAGTCCTTGGCCATTTGCAAAGTGGGGGATAGACATCATTGGGCCACTCCCAACGGCCCCAGGCTCAGTCAAGTACGCCCTGGTAGCGGTGGATTACTTTACAAAATGGGCCGAGGCTGAGGTGTTGGCAACCATAGACCAAGATCATGTTATCAAATTCATATGGCGGAACATCATCTGCAGATTCGGCCTGCCTCAGGCAATCATATCTGATAATGGAAAACAGTTTGATGGTATCAAAATAGACACTTTTTTCAAGAAGTGGAAGATCACAAAGCTATTTTCAACCCCATACCACCCCCAGTCGAACGATCAGGTCGAGGCCGTGAATAAAATCATCAAGCACACGCTTAAGGCTAAGATCGAAGGGAGAAAAGGGAAATGGGCTAGCGAGCTCCCAGATGTGTTGTGGGCGTACAGAACGACCTGCCGAAATTCAATGGGTGAAACCCCTTCGTTGGCTTTGGGCCGAAGGTAGTTGTAGATGAAAGTCGACCTCCCGACTCTCCGTACCAGGTCGGTCATTTTTACCACAATGATGAGGCTCTGGCAAGAAACCTAGACCTACTCGAAGAGAAGCGATTGGAGGCTAACATGATAAATGCAAGATACAAGTAGAGGTCAGAAAGGTACTACAACTCTAAGGTCCGACTTCGACGCTTCAAGGTTGGGGACTTGGTACTGAGAAAGGTACACGGAGATTCAAAAGGAGCCCTCGGTCCAAACTGGGAGGGTCCATTCCAAATCTCAAGGGTCCTGCCAAACGGAGCCTACGAGCTCGAGAGGTCGGACGGAACCAAGGCCCAATACCCTTGGAATGCAACCCACCTGAAGAAATATTATCAGTAGAATCGCATCCTTGTACTGATCACATCCATGTAAACGAATTACCTTAGTCGTTAACAATGATTCTCTCTTTATTCTATTTGAAGGAAAAATTCCTATATGTAGAAACCAAGCGGGTCGCGTGAAAAACATATGATTGATAACATGCGGGTCGCATGAAAAACATATGATTGATAACATGTGAATCACCGAGGTGCGACTTTCGAAATACCGGAGAACAAATCACAACCCTTCAGGGTGTGATAAATCCTGACTTTGTAAGACGACTAAAAGCAATGTCCGAATAGCAAGTCGCATAAACAATAAGACGACAAGGATTAAGTTTAATATAAAGTCGCATAAGGAAATCAAGTCGGCACAATAAGGAAATTTAAAAAGAGAACTCATGCAAAGCCCAGAGGCCGGAAAATATTTTATTTACAATAAAGGCCCGGAGGCCGGGAGGCCGGTACAAAGATTATAGAAGGAAAAACAAAGATTACATCATATTAAAATCTCTTCAAGGGGCAGCCTCTGGAGGGGTGTGGATTGTCCCCAAGGGAGGTTCAGAAGTCGGGTCGGCGGGAGGAGTGGCCTCCTCAGGATCTAGAGGGGGGGTGCACGAGCCGACCTGGATTGTCAAAAAAGGAGAGGTCGATACCCATGTCCTCGTGTCCTTGATCTCCAAAGCCCGGGACGTCGGGGGCGGGGGTTATCGCGGACATATCTTTGTGAGCTTCGGCGACAAGCCCGAGGTCGCCGGAGGGATTCATGCTTATAGCCGGAATCCGGATAAGCACCCGAAATGCCATCCGTGTCATGCGAAGTTGGCATTGATTCCTCCTCATTTGCTGAAACTCCGCCTCATGGCGACCCATTTCCTTTTCCTCCCTCGACCGGCCTCCACCTCGCGGTTTGCCCTCCGCCGGGCCACGCCAGCCCTCTCGCGCCCGGTTCACCTCGGCGCCGGCCAGCGACCTTCAAAAAGTCGAGATCCGTTGAAGGTGCTCAAAGTTAATACTGCTCAAGTCATACGGGCATCGGCCGCCGGTCGAGAATCGACTTAGCACAGTTGGCGACTTCGAGCCAGGCGGCGTATGAAGTTCTTGACTCGATCTCAATTTGGGCTCTGGATTTCTCAAAGAAAAATGCCGTCTTGAGAGTGAGCAGGCGGAATAAAGGTCCAGATCACGTACAACCCGGAGGCGTTAGGCGTGATCAGTCTTCGTCACCCTTGGGGAAAATTCCAGAGGGCATGGGAGAGGTACCCGGCCACCATAGGGACCCCGGTCGAACGAGTGGGGCGACCTCAAGAAGCTCACCACCCTGGGAAAATTCGTCAACCCAAAATCTGGGGCTGAAGAGAGGCGGTGTCACCAAGACAAAAAGAACTGGATGGAAAAAAGGATACAGAAAGAAACTCACTGGCCAATTGCTTGGCCTTCCACCAACCAGAGTCGCCCTTCGATGACGACCTCCGGGGGGAGCTGGGGGAGGATGGTGAGGACGACGCGCAGCGCGGAGCGGTGAAGTTAGGGGTGCGACGACCTCCCATCCCTGCTGATCTCAGATTGGTATGTCGTCCGATCTCCTCCTCACACCCTCTTCTGGCCGGACTCGAATCTAATGGAGTCGACCCGCCATTTTCCTCTTACCTTTATCCGCGGAGGGGCCAAGAGGGGGCCCGCTTGGATGCCGGTGAAGTCGCCACGTGCCTCATTTGTCCGAGCACGAATTTCTTGCGGGAAGCCATAACATCGGCAGGAGGTTGGCGTCAGTAGATGGGGATGTTGGGAACTGCAAAAACAAAGAAATCAAGACCGATCGGACAGATCTCGGATGATAATTCTTTGAAGCGACGAGCAAGGATTACTTATAGCGGATCTTGGTGACGCGGATAGGTATCTGGCCCGTTTAGAAGTTGGTCGAGCTCGGAGTTTAGGGTGTCCACGTCTACGCCAAACTCGGGAGTGTCATGAATGAGATTGTAAGCCTCAGAAATCCCGATGAGAGGTCGGGCGGCCAGTGTGAAGACCGCAAAAAGAAAGAGAATTAGATCAAGACAAACCTCGAAGTCGGAAATATAAAACATACCATGAGCGACTCGGGTTGCGTAGTCGGTTGGAACGTGTATTGGCAGAGTACTCGAAGGGTCCACAGACTCCCACGCCTCCCGATTTAACCACCACTTGCTGTGCGGGCCGACCTTGTTAGGGATCCGCTCACGAGCTCCCAACCTTTTTCGCGACGACATTGAAGCCGCCCGGCGACATTGGGCGTCATCACATAAACTTGACTTGCGGGTTCGGAATCGGTGAAGCCCGGCCTCGAAATCGATCGTAGTGGAAGAATGTAACTCCAACCATTGGGAGTGATCTGCGTTAAGGCTGATTCGAACGCCCGGCCCGGTGAAGAAGATGGTAGGGTGGTGGAAATCGAATCTGAACTCCCATTGTGCTCGTTCTGGCGATCCATCCGGCGGCCGGTTACTACCTCTCCGGAGGTCGCTCGTGAAATGTACATCCGGGGCACCTTATGCAAGGACGAAGGGCGGCGCCTCTTTGGTCGGACAAAACCGACTGTTTTCTCGTCGGCGACGCCACAATTCCCGACTTGACCGATTTTCGATAGGCTGCGGCGTGTCGGCATATGGAGCTCGGACTTTGTATGAGCGATAGTCGAAGACCCGCTCGAAGGCCCCATACCTTCGGGCAGGGTCGGGGGGCCCGGTTTCCTCCATTCTCTCCGGCGTGGCCGCGCGACGAGGGCTAAGTTCCAAGGCGGGGAGGTGGATAATTTTGTCCAATTTTGCCAAAAATTGGTCATCTTCGTTGCCCCCGTCATCCCGATCAGCGCCCGAGGCACCGACGGTCAGGGGCACCTCCACGCTAACGGCGACACTCACTACCTTGACGGTGGTAGAGTTCGGCAATGGCAGTGTCGTCGTCATCTGATGAAGATGAAACCATGAACGGGGGAGGTGCGGGAATGGACTGAGAATCGGACACCATTGGTGTAGAATCGGAAAAAGAGGGATTACCTGCGGGTTGATGCGAACTCTGAGACTTGCCGGAATCTTGGACACAGAGTCTTAAAGGGGAGAAGTGTTGGGAGCAGAGAGAGGAGAAGAGTTTAAAGTCTAAAACCCTTACCCTATTTATAGAGAAAGGAGGGGGGGTCGAAAGTGCAAATTCGAACTCTCGAGGCCCCCCTAAGAAATTGAGGTCGCACGGGCAGCGCGGCGATCGAGATACGAATCGCCGGGTTGACTAGCTCATGGCGCAGACACCACCTACTTGCCAGGCCATCATTGCGATTTTATCACACATCACGCCGATTCAGGAAATCGAGGTGACTTACGCCTCCCCAAGGATGAAGATTCGTCTCGGGCACACATCCCGAGGCCAACTTGCCACAGGTCGGTAGACAATGATTCAAGTCAAGGCCCCAATGCGAGTTTGCGACCTCGACTTGAGGGGCAATTGTTGTAACAGAAATAACTCGACTTTATCGGGGAGGTTCCGGGATTGCCCATCGCACTACGCGACTTTGTTCACCGAAGCATGATCCGGGGCGCCAGTGGGAGAGGTAGGTCACGCTTATTTGATGACTGGGAAGGATGGAGGTCACGCCACTTGAGAATTTGTTTCGGTCGGGATCGACTTGACCCCGAGGTCGGGTGAAAGACAGATATGGCATAGATACGAGTAGTTAATGATGCGAATTTCACGGACTGTAATCAGGGTAAGTATATCTGGATGCGCGACTTGCGGGACAAGTAAGGAAACCCTAGCCTGGCAGTTGAAACCCTAGGTCGGCCCATGAGAGGAAGCCCATGAAGACCGTAGCCCTAAGTCTGTGTCTATAAATACAACTTGTATCATTCATTGTAAAGGATCGAACTTTTAGAATCCTAGATAGAAAATATATAGTGAAATACTCCTGGCTTGGTCGCCCCCAGATGTAGTCTTATTTAACAGACGAACTGGGTAATCAAATACTGTGTTGATTATTGCTTTGGTGTTTTGGTTGTGTTAATCGTATTAATTGTTTGTTGGCCAGTGAAATCAAACCGGGTGCAACATAATGAATACATGATCATATTTTATTTAAATAAGAAAGCAACATTTGAAAACAAATTTTGTTCACATTTTATGACTTTGATTAGAAAAAATATATATTAATATTTAATTAACTAAATTAATTGAATATCTATTTATATAAATTATTTGGCAAACTCTTATATGAAATATTTTACGGATCTAGAATAAATATGACCTGCGAGTCAAAATGAAAAGTGTATAACACAGAGTAAAAAATTTATGAATTTTGTGCCGGTCGAATCGAATCAGACAAATATTTTTTAAATATTAACGTAAAAACAGAACAACAAAACTTTCCCCAAGATTTGTATTATTATAAGATCAAAAGATTTGTATTATTATAAGATCAAACATGTGTTATTATGAGTACATGCATTTTTTTTTTTGAAACCACATGTATTTCTTTTTGAAATAGAGTATAATTTTTATTTTTTTTGACATTTTAAAGTATGAATATTTGCAGTTTGAAGTTTGGGATTATGGCTTAATGACAAAACTAATTAAAAAAAAAAAAAAGAGAGTGGAAAATCAGAGCCCAAAAAAAGAAAAAAACGTATTAGGGTCTGCCGAGGTGTTATATGGTTATACCACACTGTTTCTTTGTTCTGTGAATCTGTGATCCCGCTCCGATTTTCTTCAATCAGGTAAAAATAATACTAATATATAAGAAAAAATGGTGAGAGGATTGCTCGGTAAACTCGCCGGCCGCTCTCTGTCCGTTGCCGGAAAATGGCAGAACCAGCAGCTCCGCCGTCTCAACATACACGAATATCAGGTATTCACTCGTATGCATACGCACAAGTTTCAAAGCATACGCGAGCGCACCTATACTCTATTGATTGTGTTCATTTTACATATGTGTCGTTCGATTGAGGAATTCTTTTAAAGTTTTCGGAGTGGTTGATTTCAGAGTATTTTACAATTTGCTAATTAACTAGGAGTATGATTTGAGTTTCTATGAGATTAGGGTGTTTGTTATTCTGTTTTTGACTTGTGAGGCCTACAAGTTGAAGAATTCGTGAACATTAATCGAATCCATGATGTAAATTGAAAGGAAAAAACGGTTAGAGGAATAGTGTAAACTGATATTATTCCATTTAATCGGGGAAAGCAAGTTTTACAATGAACTGTGGTCTAAGGCAAACACAGCTGAGAAACCAAAATTAGTGAAGAAATGACCATAAGAGTGCATTGTGTAAAATTTTCCGAGATTTCTTGTTCAAACATTTATTTTGGTAAGTGTTTATTGATGACAGGGGGCTGAATTGATGAGCAAGCATGGGATTAATGTTCCAAAAGGTGTGACAGTTGGTTCGGTTGATGAAGTCAGAAAGGCCTTGCGAGATGTATTCGCAAACCAGAGTGAGGTAACACAGGCACATTTATGCCACTTCCTTAATATTTTTATTTGATGCATAGAAAGCTATTTGGATAAACACTTGAATTATTCACAATCTAGGTGGTAGTGAAGTCACAAATCCTTGCTGGTGGACGAGGGCTTGGAACATTTAAGAGTGGTCTCCAGGGTGGTGTTCATATTGTGAAGGCTGATCAGGTTGAGGATGTAGCTGGTATGAGGCTCAACCTTAATTTTTGCATGAACTAGAGAACAATTAATGTCTTGCTTTTCCAAAGCTGATTAAGCGTGGAAGTGAGATAAGAGTTTTGATTTTACACTCATGAGAACTAATGGTATTTCAGGGAAAATGCTTGGAAATATACTTGTTACTAAACAAACTGGACCCCAAGGGAAAGTTGTCAGCAAGGTCTGAGACTGAAACTGATTTTTATTATGTTCACGAAAAATTGCAATAGATGCATTACATGACTGGCATGTACAACTATCTTTTCAACTTCTGTCGAATATTTGCCTTATGCTGAGCTTTGATGTACAGTCTTATTTGTGCTGGGTGGTTGTCATCTTGTGAGAAACACTTGCTTGAAGTCCAAAGCCCCGAACTAATTATCACAAGCTTTCTTTACTGTTAATGACTGTATCTGCTTTGAATTATTGATGAGAAGGGAACAAATTTTCACAAAGCTTTTGTAGCTAAAACAATTGTACTAAACATGCTTTTGAACCTAGTAGTGTTGTTTTTACTGTAATTTTTTTCCTCGTTAAGACTTGAAGGTTTTATTAAATATAATGGTTATTCACCCACTTCAAATGTTTTAAAGAGTTGGTTTCTTACTTGTGTTCATATGCTCTATGAGTATGTCATACATTTTTCCTTGCTGCATCTACATAGTTCTTTACTTAAATTTGTGGAGGCTAATGAGTGGGAGGACTTCACGTGCTTTCTGTGGGATTCTAATAATTTTTTCATAAAATGAGATCAAACGTTAGAGTTTTTGGAACCCCCCCTCCCCCCGATTCCCCGTCAGATTTCCTACAAAAATAGCGCCTCACATAATTTTAATTCCAGCCCTTTACATAACCTTGTACATCACTTGTTAATCACACTGTTTTTTTTTTTTTCCAAATTGTGCTTTTACTATAACTGAACGAGTTGGATCCATTACTTTCAACCATACCTGCTTTATTATATTCCTATTTGAGTTGTATCATATCGTTGGACCTAAATCATCATGAAAATTTTTAATGTTCTGGTAAAGTATTCAGAATGGAACACTTTTTAACAATACTATTTTCAGGTTGCATTGTAGTGGTTTACTTGCTTTGTTCCCTTGTTTGTAGAGATGCTGTTTTGTGGCTTCTTTGCTTTTGAATCCTTGCAATCTAGTTTGAGTCTAATATATTTGTGATGATTAGTTCATTATATGAAAACTGAATGATATCTTATTTGTAGGTTTATTTGTGTGAGAAGTTATCACTTGTCAATGAGATGTACTTTGCCATTACTCTGGATCGCAAATCTGCTGGTCCTGTAAGTTCCTAAAGATTAATAAGTGCTTGTCCTACAGTATTTCAATAGTTGATTAAGGGCCCGCTTGGTATGAATTGGAAATGAGAATGGTAATGTGTATCATTAAGGGGTCAATCACTATGGAGTTGGTGATTGCATTATTACTATTAGGTTAAAAATTACCAAGCAATATTAACAGAAATGATTCCTCATTACTCCTCAATTTATTCATTCACATTACCCACCCTCATCACCCCCATCCAAGCGGACCCTAAAATATTATTTTAGCCATTAGATTTGGATTGTTTAGCAGAAGAATAAAACATTGAGTATTATGTTTCTTGAGTTGAATGTCAAGCATGCATGTCATTTTCTGTGTGTTCGAAGATGGTACATGTGTGGTTTGCTATCTTTCAAGCACCCTTTGGTCATTCTACCTGTTTATTCTATTAATTTGTCTTGTTTGAAATTAATTTTTTTCAAGTGCAAGAGTGAAAAGAATTGCTTGTTCCAACAGTTAGCCAATGAAGTCTTATGACGATTATCTCTTTTACCATATGCCTTTTTAGGCATAAAACATGAAGGAATTATAAAATATTTTTGAGAGAAATATGCATATGGCCTTAATGTTTAGCTTACTGCATCAAAGAGTTTCTTGAACAGTACACTTCGCTTGTGATCTTTCATGAAGCTTTTTGGTTCTTGATCTCAAGATCATAGCAGTCCGAAGCTTACTGAAAATCATTTGATTTTGTTTCTAAAATTTGGAGAACTTCAAATATTTAACTATAAAATGCGATTTACATTTATCAGAAGATTTTATTTTTCTGTTTTTTTTTTTTTAAAATTGTTTTAAAGATTGATTGCCATGCAACCTGGCACCTGAGTGAAATATTGAGCTTCAAGGCTCTCTTGGAATGTGAGAAGTATATCATACTTGCTAAAACGAACATCTATGGGTGTCCGATTTTGATTTTCTATTATAGATTTGTGAACTGACTCCTGATACTGATTCTCTATGAGTGCTTGTATTCAGTGACTGAAGATACATGTGAATGTCTGGATGTCTTTTGACTGTTCTGAGAAGATTTTGGAGAAAAGTTGAAATGCATGTATTGAAGAATATGGTTTATTATTTATATATGCATTGAATGGGGAATGAAAGTGGTCCATCAAAAGCTAACCAAACATTTTCCAATTGTTTCTTTAAATTTTGTAACCCTGTCGTGCTAGTTTATGATGCATTATTGTTTGTTTTTTTATCTGACATGAATCTTTTAGTAGTTCAAGCGATAATAGCTTATCTTTTTATGTTCTAACTTGTAGAACTGTAATCATGACTCGAAAGCCAGTTTTTGAATGTTGAGAGAATTTCTCGTACGTATTAGTTATTCCGAAAAACCTGATGGCGGAACATTTAATGTAAACTGAGCTTGCTTGAATGGTCCTTCATGATGTTTGTGTCTAAGTGGTCCTTTGCAGTCAGTCATGGGATCTAATTTTTGCAATATAAGGTAGAAGTTGGTTATATAGTCTCCACATATCAGTATTTTGGTAATAACTATCATTGACTGTACTTTTTGGCCAAACTTTATTATTTGCTGAGCAAAAAAAGGATTTAGGAAAATTCTTGGTCAACATAACTTTTGGGCTAATCAATGAACTTTTTTTTTCAGCTTATTATTGCCTGTAAAAAGGGAGGAACCAGTATTGAAGATCTTGCTGAGGAACACCCAGAATTGATTATAAAGGTTACCCTCTATACCTTATGCTGATGTCTTACATTTTTTGCGAACAATGATTCTAATTGCAAGTGGTCAATTCTCTTTGCATTGCAGGTGCCTATTGACGTTTTTACTGGAATTACCGACGAGGATGCTGCCAAGGTAGTTGATGGGTTGTCTCCAAAGGTGGCTGATAGAAATGCTTCCATTGAACAAGTGAAGAAGTTATACGAACTTTTCTGCAAATGTGACTGCACAATGCTGGAGGTGATATACTGTTCAATGAAAACAACTAATACTGTTCAGTGATTACAACTAATACTTTTTAGTAAAATAACTAAATACCATATTACATGCACTTGAGTTGCAAGGTGTAACTGGTGCATAGAAGTATTTGCCCTTCGTATTGCATCTGATACGGACAACATTTGTTTAACAGATCAATCCTATTGCTGAGACTTCTGATAAGCAATTGGTTGCTGCTGATGCAAAACTAAACTTTGATGATAATGCTGCTTTCCGTCAGAAAGAGATATTTGCTCTTCGCGATCCAACACAAGAGGATCCTCGTGAGGTAAATGACTCGTGTTATTCCAAAGAAGCTACTGAATCTTCATTATTGATTGATTAATTCATTTTATATTTAACAAATTTTCAGGTCACTGCAGCAAAAGCTGATCTAAATTACATTGGTTTAGATGGAGAAATTGGCTGTATGGTGAACGGTGCTGGATTAGCCATGGCTACAATGGATATTATTAAGCTGCATGGAGGAACTCCTGCTAATTTTCTTGATGTTGGTGGAAACGCTTCTGAAGGACAGGTATAGCTTATTTTGTTTCCATGCAAGTTTTTTATCGCATCCTTTTGCTTTTCATGTTGTAACTCGTATGTGTGGATATCTATGATAAGTATTTCAATCATAAGTACATAGGTAATATCTATATATATATATATATATATTAAAAAACACAATAGTCTGCCAAATATAGAAACACCATTTTCTCGCCAAATCACATTTAAAAAAGTTTTTATTTTACGTTTTCCCATTCAAATTTTAAATTGCAATAATATTTTTGTTTCAAGTCCATTTTCAACATATAATATATCAATTTTTTTTCTTACGATTTTAAATATGGCATCCGTATTTTGCATATATAAAAATAAAATTTAATATATGAATTTACTATGATTTGATTTATTTATTTTAAATTTAAATTAGTATGTCATACATTACACAATCACACATAATAATTGTCAATGTACTAATCGTACATCGAATGAGAATTTCTAGTTTGCTTATAAAACAAAGCTTGGTGTGCCATCTGTATTGCTCTAATGTAGGGCACGGGTAACTTTCCGAATTTACTGGATTTCATAACAGGTTGTGGAAGCTTTCAAAATTTTGACATCAGATGAGAAAGTGAAGGCTATTCTTGTGAATATCTTCGGAGGAATAATGAAGTGTGATGTGATCGCCAGTGGAATTGTCAATGCTGCTAAACAGGTAAAAAGGCTTAATCTGATTGAATTTTTTTGTGGATTATAATATAGCTTCCATTCACAATCCTTGTGTGTTAGTTTGTGATCTGTTCCTTTTATTCTTATATATTTAAGTTACTCTCTTATCTTATTCTTCTGTCATCTACCCATCGAATTTTTTTAAGCATGCCTTTAGAAAACGTAAACCCTGATGATTAAGCTGCATAGACTGCTTTTAACTAACAGTTAAACTTACATGCTAAACATTCTTGGGCTTCGTTTCAAGGTTAACCTTAAAGTACCTGTGGTAGTCCGTCTTGAAGGCACCAACGTCGACCAGGGAAAGAGAATTCTCAAGGTGAAGTAAAATTCACATCCACTGGATTTTATTTTATTATTAATTTTTTTTTTTACATTTTCTGAAATTTTTCTTTTTGGGTTTACAGGAAAGTGGAATGACGTTGATTACTGCTGAAGATTTAGATGATGCAGCTGAGAAAGCAGTTAAAGCTTCAACAAAGTGAAACATCCTGCCATCTACTGTGCCCTAAAATGCAGGTTAATGTTTTCTTGCCTCGCTCTTTTGAGGTAAATGTTTTGTATATTCATCGTCTCCTGAGATGCAAGGATAGAGCTTCTCAGCATAAATCACCAGTTAATCTCCATTGGTGTATGAAGAACACTTTGACTGATCTTGATTTCGTATAGAGAAAGTAGTGACATATTTTTGACAAATTCTTGAGACAATTTTTTAAATGAGGAATTTATGTCAGACTTTGTGCTTGTTTTGAAACTCTACAAAATGCCCCAGAAGCACTTACACAACTTTTCAAAAAAAAAAAAGTGCTTCTAGGTTTTGTATTGTGTTTCAAAACACCATCTTTGTGCTCCGCAGCGAGATATGTACGTAGTTGCCACATGTAATATCTTACCGGCGTCGTGCGGGTTTTGGTTACCCTTCACTTTTACCCGAATAATTTGATGATACCAAAATTTATTTTGATCCATTTTTTTTTTTTTTGGTATTCAGGTGAATTTATTATAATTTTCTCTTAATAAAAATAGTTGTTTGACTTTGGTATACTTACAAATTTTCCTTGGTAAAATTTAGGTAAAAATGGGTATAGAAACTCTTTTGAGTAGGACTGCATTCGACCAAATTTTGGAGAACAAGATTCTTTATCCTTTGTTATATTCTTAGTCTATAATTTCATTAATAATATTTAAATTAAATATAGGGAAGCAATTTATGGAAATTATACTAAGGGCTCGCTTGATATGACTTAAAAATGATAATGATAATGAGTATTATTAAGGGGTCAATGACTAAGAGTTATTGATGACATTGTTATTATTTGGTTAGAACATGAACAATGAGCGTCATATGAGGTGAGTACAGTGAGTGAGGATAATCAATTACTTATTTCTATTCTAGTCAAGTGTGGATAGCTCAACTGATTTGAGCTCCACCACCTAGGAACATGAGGTTCTGGGTTCGAGACACGGAGAGGGAAAATTTATTCCCTCTTGTGGTGGTTTTTCTTGTGGTGGGGTGATGTTCCCCCTGTTGTGGTGGTTGCCGTTTCGAGTTACAGTCTCGGGTGGTTTCCCTCTTGTGGTGGTTGCGGTTCCGGTCTACAGTGAGATGAAAAGACGTTGCAATGTGCCCTTCAAAAAAAAAAAAACTTAAACATCAATATAAGTAATTTTCATTACCCTAATCAAGCGGGCCCTTTAAATTTATAAATTATTAATATACTAGTTCATATACCCAAGTATTACGCGGGGTTGAAATAATTTTGATGTTATAAAAGAAATTATAATATTTTCATTTATTTATTATGAAAAATTTCGCAATTCGAAAAAGCGAATTAATTTTTTTCTGTTGTGAATGACAAATATTTATAATTTAAAAGTTTTGAAAAATCTATTTGTTTGAAAAATTTTAAATATTTATAGCTAATCATATGTACGCAAGATTTGATACATATTTTTTTCAGACAAATATTTATTATACAAAATATTTGAAAATAAAATTTAATTGTTTGTATATTTTATAATATCTCTAGAAAATTTAATTTTTTGAACAATTTTAATGAGTTATAAATAATAATATCTATGCCAGATTTGATATATAAATTTATCTTTAAAAAATATAATTGTTATACTAATTAATTGATATATAAACATATAAATCATACCCTCATGTAAAGATGATGAAATTTTAAATTTATAATTTACTGATTATGAAGAAAATTGTAAAATTATTTCAATATTATAAAGAAGAAAATATTATGATAGGTAAGAGATAATTTAATATGACATATTTTACAATACGTAAATGAATATATATATATATATATATATATAAATAACTTTTAAGAATTTATATAAATAAATAGTATATTGAAGTCGTTTTATATGAATTATCGAGATAAAGTTATCTTTATTTTCAAAACTCAAAAACTCCCTGCAAATTACACAATTGCAATAAAAGTTGATATGTTGTGAAACTTTGTTTCGTGCATCTTTCTTTAGTAATTGATATTTTATTTTTTTTGATTATCACTACGATCTTTCTTTTTAGTAATACCCTTTATAGTAAAAAGTCACACCCTTTTTTCACACTCTTTAATAATATAAGTCACACTCCTTTCGGTTAGTGAAACTTGTTTAACCTATACTTTGTCTTGCAATAAAATAAATCAATCCTTAACTCAAACCCTTTATAGTCCATAAAATTCAACACTCAAATTATAGTAAAATATTTCACACTCTTTAATAATATCGAGATAAAGTTATCTTTATTTTTATAAGAAGAAAATATTATGATAGGCAAAAGATAATTTAATATGATGTATTTTACGTTACGTAAATGAATATATATATATATAAAATATATATAATCAATCCATAACTCAAATTTATATAAATACCTCTCCTCCATAAGTATCGAGATAAAATATTTAACCTCAAAATTCTACAAATTACACAATTGCAACAAACATTCATAATTTAATAACTCAAATTACTTATATAACTAATTTCAAGATAAAGTTATCTTTATTTTTTTATAAGAAGAAAATCTTTATTATGATAGGCAAAAAAATAATTTAATATAAAAAATATATTTTAAACATTCATAATTAATTCATAAATGAATATATATATATATATATATATATATATATATATATATATATATATAAATTAATTCAAGAAATTATATAAATAAACAGTATATTGAAGTTGTTCTATAGGAAGTATCGAGATAAAGTTATGTTTATTTTCACACCTCAAAAACTCCCTACAAATTACACAATTGCAATAAACATTCATAATCAATTCATAACTCAAATTACTTACTTCTCCTCCATAACTAATTTCAATACTCAAATTACTTACCTCAGTATATTTAAGTCGTTATATAAGAAGTATTGAGATAAAGTTATCTTTATTTTCACTCCTCAATACTCCGTGCAATATAAAAAAACTCCTTGCAATATACAAAATAATTACACATTGCAATAAACATTCATAATTAATTCATAACTCAAATTACTCACTTCAATACTCCGCAATATAAAATAACAAAGTCAGATTAAATAGAACATATTAGAAGAAACTCCTCCACGACGAATTCAACACTCAAATTACTTACCTCAATACTCCATGCAATATAAAAAAAACTCCTTACAATATATAAAATAATTATACAATTACAATAAGCATTCATAACTAATTTAACTCAACTTATTTACCTCAATACTCTCTGCATATATACAAAACGTGAATATTAATCGTTATGAACAAATTAGAAGAAACTCATCCGCAATTAATTCAACACTCAAATCACTTACCTCAATATTCCGTGTAATATAAAAAAACTCCCTGCAATATACAAAATAATTACACAATTATAATAAATATTCATAACGAATTCATAACTCAAATTACTTACCTCAATATTCTCTGCAATATATAAAAAACATGATAACATTAAAATATTTCAAACATGAAAAATGAAAAATAAAAAATATGTTCACGCAAATACATATATGTATATTCATTGAAATTAATTTAGTAAGTATTATTTGCATACCATCGGCTTCTGGTGGCATGGACGAAGAAATTTACGACTAATTTAATACTTAAATTATTTACCTCAATATTCCGTATAATATTAAAAAAATTCCTGCAATATATAAAATAATTACACATTTATAATAAATATTTATAATGAATTCATAACTCAAATTACTTATCTCAATATTCTCTGCAATATATACAAAACGTGATAATATCAAAATATTTTAAACATTGAAAAATAAAAAATATGTTCACACACACACACATATATATATATATATATATATATATATTCATTAAAATTAATTTAGTAAGTATTGTTTGCATACCATCGACTTGGTTCTCCACGATCTGTATCTTGATTTCAATAAAAGCATAGGTCTTTCACTCTCGGGACTCACATTTAGAGAAAAAAATCATAAATGGTCCTATAACTTTGTTCGAATCCAAAAATGGTCCTATAAGTTTTTATTTTATCAATTTTGATCATTTTGGTTTCAATTTTAGTCCTTTTTGCCGAATAATTTAAAATTTGATCGGAAAATTGACCTAACTTTTAATTCTGGTCACGTCAACGATTGCCACAACTCTCATTTGAACTGTCTTTAATCAAGGAAGAAAAACCCTCAATTAATTTCATGTTTTGATTGCACCTTCACCGTGAATCGCAACTTCAAAATCACGAATTTCATTCATTATTGTGGCTAATTTCGAGTGATTTACGTTGAGGCGAGGGTCAAAACATATACTATTTTCTTCATTTCACTGAACCCATCATTTCAATATTTTTTTCGCATTATTTTGTATGCTATATCATAATTCCGGCCATTTTCTGACCAATTTTTTTAATTTTCCGGCGAAAAGGACTAGAATTGAAATCAAAAGTACCAAAATTGATAAAATAAAAACTTACAGGATCATTTATGAATTTAGGCAAAGTTACAGGACCATTTGCAATATTTTCTCCTCACATGTATATAGGCACGCATTAGTTGATAATGATCTTTCGTACCCTTAATTCAGGATATGATAATAATAAAAAATTTAATAATTAAATAGATTAAAAATTTAATTTAAATAACGTTAATGAGAATGCACGATTTTGAAACGAAATATTCTGGTTGAATTGGACTTTTACAGAATTAACGTGATTTCGTCACATAGGCTGAATTAAATTTACCATATATTAAGATTAAGATTAAGAAAAAGTCATTATAATCATGACCGATAATTTTGCCGACGTAATTGTAAAAAAATAGACCATCAAGGATTTATATGCCAAAAATTATCTTCTAATAATTTAATGTACAATATAATTAAATTAAGAATTTATTTCTTAACTCCTGACTTTAATAAAATTATATTTCCATCTAAATACAGTGTTATCATTCTCCAAAATTAAGCATTGCATCACGTACTTAAGACTCACTAGAGTTTTAAGTCATGTATGACGACTCAATAGTCAGGATCTATAGTTGTGTCACGTGTCATCGTATTCTGTCGTACTAACTTATTACCTGTTGTACTAATATATTATTTTTAAATTATTTTTTAAGTTTTATTTTGTTATTTACAATTTTACTCCTTTTGAGAAAAAATATTATTTTTAAAATTTTTACAATTGTACTAATATATTATTTTTAAATTATTTTTTAAGTTTTATTTTGTTATTTACAATTTTACCCTCCTTTAAAACAAATGAGAAAATATATTATGAATTAAAATTTAGCATATACAATAGCATCGGCTAAACAAACTCCAAATTTACTATACACACCTCGATTTCTTTTACATAAAAATCAAATCCCCTTATATCTATTTTCTAGTTTTTTTACTCCTACATGTCACTCTCTAATCTCCACTATTCAAATTCCTAATTTTTTGATTAATTTGCTTTTTTTTAATTCCTATGATTTAAATATCCTGCGGTTTCAATTCCTATTTTTTCTCATTATTTTGCATTTTTTTTTATTTATAATTCAAACTTTCAAATTTAATCTTATCTCAAATGTTAATTTTATCTTAACTGCTTAAAAAAACCATCTGTCATGTTTTCTTTATAGATCTTAGTCATGGTTTAATAATTAATTCCGCTTTCTTTCAATGAAGATGATTCACTCTCACCATTGCTGATTTTTATTGCTTTTGGTTTATATGTTTCAACTTGGTCAACTATGTAATGTATTTTTTCCTTTCTTTTTCACATATTTTAAATTGGGTTAATCTTTTCAAGACAATTCATGGTACAATTTTTTCTTATTCTAAAATTATCTATTGCTTTTTTTTTTTCTGATCAGGTTCATCGACTTTCCTCAACTTTCTCACAGTTTTTGGCCTCTGATTCACTAACGTGGTAATTTTTCAAGTCTTTCCCAATGATTTCAAATTAATTCTTCCCATTACTATATTTAAAAAAAAAATTATACGTTTATGGAATAATTCTTCGGTTCTAATATTTTTTTTCTTGATTTTTCTTTGTGTATAATTCTTATATATGGTTTAAATCTGATTTATGACTTTTTTATTATATACGTAAAAGGCCTACACATGGTGTTGATTTTAGGAGGGCTTTTAATATGATGTAAACAAAATTTTGTGATTCTAATTTGATAAGTAAAAAGGCCTACACATGGTGTTGATTTTTTTTTCTTTTTGTGTTTTCCTAAGATTATTTTTCTATGGTTGACGCCATCACTACAAAAAATTGCCGATTTAGCGAGGGTATTTAAAGAGGGGAACAGAACCCTCTTAAATTGGCGAGGGTTTTAAAGAGGGTACAGGTCATCGAGGGTTTTAGCGAGTGTATTTAATTGGCGAGGGTTTAAACCCTCGCCAAAAGTCCACGCTCATTTAGCGAGGGTTTTTAACCCTCGCTGAGTCTCACACGCATTTAGCGAGGGTTCAAAACCCTCGCCTATTTCAAAAAACCCTCGCTAAATGCGAACGGTCAACACCAAGATTCCCGGTGCCAGATGCCCTCGTTTAACGAGGGCAATTTCCCTCGCCAAAACCCTCGCCCTCCCACTATATATACCCCCAAATCACCCATTTGTCCGATTTCGCTTTTTTGAAGAGGAAAAGGAGAGGCGATTCCAGCCGATTCCAGGCGGATTTCAGGCGACTTCCGAGCGATTTAAGGTATGTTTTCGATTTATTTAATCGTTTATAAGTATTAGTTGCTTTATTGTTTAGTATTAGTTGCATTATTGTTTAGTATTAGTTGTTATATTATTCAGTATTAGTTGTTTTGTTGTTAAATTGATTAGTATTAGTTGTTATATTATTTAGTATAATTAGTTGTTTTGTTGTTTAATTAATTAGTATTAGTTGTTATATTATTTAGTATTAGTTATTTTATTGTTTAATTAATTAGTATTAGTTGTTATATTGTTTAGTATGTGTTTTAATTGTTAATTATAACTATTAGTTTGTTTTATTGTTTAGTATTAGTTGGTTCATTATTTAGTATTATTATTAGTATTTTAGCTTAATTTAGTATGTAGCTTGATACGTGTATGTTTAGTATATTATTTTGTATTAATTATTTAGGTAACATGTGTATATTAATTTAGTATAAT
The DNA here is from genome assembly GCA_037126765.1 of Stenogyne calaminthoides. Taxonomy (NCBI): domain Eukaryota; kingdom Viridiplantae; phylum Streptophyta; class Magnoliopsida; order Lamiales; family Lamiaceae; genus Stenogyne; species Stenogyne calaminthoides. The sequence continues at coordinate 36,081,174 of JBBCBC010000020.1, read as the reverse complement.
TAGCTCAATTTAGCTTATTTAATATAACTAGTTTTGGTGTTAAAGAATACATCTTAATTACGTTGGAGTGGAGGGATCGATGTTGGTGAATATTTGTTGGTTATTGGTTGTTGTAGAAGATGTGCATTCCGACTTAATTAATTTTAATTGATTAAGTTGGAAATGGATGCACGTAGGATCATGATTAACTGGGGAATATGATAAAATAAAATGAAACTCTGCCGAAATTTTTAGGAAATATTAATTATTAATTAGGCTTTTGAATTGAATATTAATTAATTCGTAAATGTGAAACATATTGATATGGATTATTCTGGCCGTTTACGTTGGATGTATGGTCCAAGATCGATTAATGACATGACATCTTCTGAATTTTACAATGGACTAGAATCATTTATAGATTTTGCCACTAGTAATCCGAATTGGATGAATCAGGGAAAGATTAGGTGTCCCTGCAATTGTTGACTTGGAGAACCGAATAGCTCATACGTATGTTCTACTAAATTGCAACGAGGTGCAACCATATATTACGTAAGTTAATTAATTTGAAATTTACAATTGCAACGATATTAATTAATTATTGCAAGTTCTCATCGCAACAATTGTAGTCTGTTTTTCTAGCAGCTACAGATTGTTCAACCAACTCTATCGAATGTTGAAAAAGATAATTTTCTTCAACAGGAATTCGCGTCGTGGTTTGATCTACTTGTAAGTGATATATATTAATATGATAATACGTCAATTGTATAATATAAAACACTATATACATTAATCTGATAATACGCCAATTGTATATATATAGGTGAAGAACAATGATATTCAGAATCAATTTATACGCAATCTTTCGGGCGGTCCTCTTAGTAGTGTCACCACGTACCAAGGATATTACGTGAATGGTTTCAAATTTCACACGCAAGCTTATGGCGCCTCTAAAGCCACTATGAGCAGTGGAGTTTGCATTAAGGGAACAAACTACGATTCAAAACAAAATGATTTCTACGGGATACTCGAGGAGGTTGTGGTATTGGAATATCCCGGACTTACTGAAAGAAAAGTAGTGTTGTTTAAGTGTGAGTGGTTTGATCCAACTGTGCCACGAGGAACAAGAGTACATCCTAATTATAAACTCGTGGACGTTAATCCGAGAGGACGATATGGCCGTTTCGATCCATTCGTGCTAGCAAGTCAAGCCAGTCAAGTTTATTATTGCAAGTACCCCGGATCTGTGTAGGGGTGAGATTGGTGGGCTGTTTGCACCACCAAGCCGAGATCGTTAGTGGAAATCAATAGAAATATAGAACAAGAGCTTCCCCCATTCCAAGAGGACGACATATCATCCCAAATGAATGTGCAAACATATGTTGATCCTGTCGTTTTGGTAGATTCGAACTCTGCACTAGTTGAGGAAGAAGAAGAAGAAGAAGAAGAAGAAGAAGAAGAAGAAGAAGAAGAAGAAGAGGAGGAAGGATGATGATGATGATGATGATGATGATGATGATGATGATGATGATGATGATGATAATTAATTGATGAATTAATTATTATATATATCTTTATGACATACACCACTATATGTTTTGATGATGTGTTGTGATACATATATATATATATATCGTGTGTTGTGAAATGAGTTATTTTAATTATATGATGATGTGAACTTGTTTGAATTATGCATTATTCTTATCCATATTCGAATATTTAATTTATTTAACCAATGTTACAGATGGCTAGAGGTTTGCGAGGATTGTTCAACCGTATATTTGGCAGAGGTAATTCAAGTAGATCTAGTTCCACATCCCGTGACAATGAAGAAGAAGAAGAGACTACTCAAGTACCAGTACCAAATCTGGGTTCAGATGAATCGATGAACGAAGAGGCAGATGATGATACGAATGAGGAATCGATGAACGAGGAAGAAGCTGAGGCTGAGGAGTTGGCCAACCATGCTCCACAATCCACCCGACTAGTTATCTGGACGTGGCAGGGAGTGTATGTTAGACCAAATTTATTTCAATAATATATATTTAATTATATATATGTGTGTGTAACGCTTTTTAAATTTTACAGGTTGATGCCCTCTAATAAGGTATCAAGAATAATTAGAAATATCATGTCCAGACATATGGAGTTGGGTGACTACACTTTCGCCAAGGTGTCCAATCAAAGGAAAGACGAGTGGTGGGAAACCTTCCAAGTATTTTTATATGTTAACTAATCTCATATTTTTATATATTTCTAACTAGCTACTTAATTTAATGTGAACAATTATATATTTTTTTGTTAGAGGGAAGTTTCATGGGATGAGCAGGCTAAGGATAAAAATGACATCAAAGAAAAGTGGAAATCGAGGGCAAAAATGCGATATTCTGATCTTCTCAATCGTTGGAAGAGGTTGAACTCTAATGATGAGACTGTGAAGCCCCCGTGGGATGAACGTGTATGGAATGCACTGAAGCAATACTGGGACCGACCGGAAGTGAAGGGTAAGAGCGATCAGTGTCGGCTAAATAGGTTGTCCAAGGGGTCTAAGCATAGAGGCGGTTCAAAGGGAGCTGCAGAATATGCATGGGAATACGTAAGTAGTTTTTGTGATATTTTAATTACTTAATTACAATAATAATTAATTATTAACAAACTGCATCTAAATTCAGTTTAAAACAAATGGAAGCCTCCCAACTGTATGGGACCTCGTGACACATTTCCACGAACAAGAAGGAAAGACAGTCACGTACGACGACATGGACGCCACACTTGTAAGTGCTTGAATTTATTTATTCACTATATGTACTACTTAATTAAGGAGTTAATAATATATTTAATTTTAAATATCAAAATATTTGTATGTTCAGAGAGCTGTGAGAGAGTCACTCAGCCAGTTAGCTACGCAACCACCAAACGAGAAGGAGAAAAAGAAAAAGTTGAGCCAGTTGTATACGAAACAGGTGCCATACGCCCACGGAAAGCATAAAGGTCTCGGTCAAATGACGAACATGGGGCGCATTCAATCTGGCCCAGGTGGGAGCTCAAGTGGCACTAGTATTGGCGGCTACTCGCAGATTGATATGGAACGTTTACTGGCGCAAGAACGACAAGCACGACAGGAGATGGCTACGAAGTTTCAGGAGGAGATGGAGCGACGTGAAAGCGGCTTTTACGCGCCAGAAATGGAGCGTCGGAGCGGCTTTTATGCACCAGAAATGATCACAGATTATCAGGGGTTCCAAGTAAACCCACCCAGTGGTCTTTACCCTCAGCATCAGCAGACGAGATTTATTCCCCAACCAAAGAAGAAGTGGATTTATTCCCAGCCAGACCGGTGGAAGCTCGCAAAGCGGGCGGTGGTAGTCCTCATCGCCAAGGGACTCTTTACCCAGCAGACCGGTGGTAGCCCGCAGCAGGCGGCGGTACCCAGGGGTTAGGGCCGTTCGGCGCCATAATTCCCCCTTATCCCCCTTATCTCTCATATCCGAGTGTCTCTATTGGTGGGTATTCTACTATTCCCGTTAACCCTCCTGGTGGTTTTCTTCCTCTGGCGGTCCCGATTCTGCCGGCGTCTCGTGTTTCGACGTCGTTGAGATAATGTTTCATTTAATGATCTTCTCGTTAATCCCAACAATGAATATCAGCCTCAGGATGATGATGATGTAGATTTGAATGGCTGATTGCTATCTTGATGATTTTATATTTCTGAATACTTTGTTATGTTTTTTTATTAGTTTTTGAATATTTGTCACATTTGTTTGTTATGATCATTATTAGTTATGAATATTATTGATGGATCTCTCCGATTAGTTTATGAGAATTGGTCTATGAGATTTGATATATATATATATATATATATATATATATATATATATATATGTGTGTGTGTGTGTGTGTGTGTGTGTGTGCGCGCGCGCGCATGTAGGTTAATAGTGAAAAAAGAATATAAAAGTGATTATTTAACAATTTTATTAACAATAATTAACAAAAAGATATAGTACTAAACAATATAATTGACAATTATTTTAAAAATATTTTAATAAAAACGAGTGTACATATATATAGTGTTAGTTAATATAGTGTACATATATATAGAATATTAAAATTCATTTTAATTTTTTTTTATTCATGTTAATAAATATATAAAAGAATATAAATTATATATTTTTAATTTTATTATAAATATTTTAATCAAATATATATAATAAATATATAAGAAATGACATATATATATATATAATATGTACATATATAACATAATACATATATACATATATAAGAAATAATACATAAATATACAATACATACATATGTATAATATATAAAATTAGAAAGACAATATTGACAAGTAACAAGCCGTGCCCAAACGATTTGGCGAAACACGCAAGACCTCCACATACCGGGAGGTCGCGTGTTCGATACACCATGGGGGCGAAAAACGCCCAAATAATGCTGCTACAGTAGAATGACCGCGTGTCCCAGTGGTTGTGTGGGTGCCTTAAAGGGCTTACAAAGCGGGTTCGAATCCCCCCAGTTCCAATTTTGATTTTTTCTTCCAGATAACGAGGGTCTTTTACCCTCGTTAAAATGCTCGTCTAATTGGACGAGGGCCCTAAACCCTCGCTAATTTTGCACGGAAAATTAGCGAGGGTTTTTCGGCCCTCGTTAAATGTGCGACGCTTTTGGCGAGCGTTTTTGTAGACGTCAATTTGGCGAGGGTAGCTCGCCCTCGCCAATCTGACACGCGTCAACCCTCGCCAAAGCCCTCTTTAATTTAACGAGGGTTTAAAAAATCTCTCGTTAAGCAGTTCCCAGACACATTTTGGAGAGGAATATTTCCCTCTTTAAAACCCTCTCTAAACAGTTATCCATCTTTAAAACCCTCTCTAACACCCTCTTTAAATTACACATATTTTGTGGTGCATGACTTAAATTATTTTCTTGTGGTTGAATTTAAGTACTATCTTCTAATTGCTTCTCCCTTACTCTTTGTGTACGGAGTCTTTATTGCACAATGTTATGAAGATGGAGCAATGATGATAACATGAATTTTACGAATGTATTTTAGGGAAATGATTTTTTTTTGTTATTTATTGTTTATCTTTTTTGGGAGTTCTCTAAATTTTTCCAAAAATGTTAATAATTTATTCTTAGCAGTACGTGAAAAAGTCGACTCAGTCCACTAAGCAAAGATAAGGACTCAAAACAAACCATAATAATAGGGATTATGAGATGATAATGATTTAATCGAATATATTGGTAAACAAAATAATCTCCAAGAAAAAAAATATTATAAATTATTTTTAAATACTTAAATATTTTGGGGAAGATTGTTTTTTTCATCCTATAATTTTGTCAATTTTTTATTTTGATCATGCTATTTTTAAATATTAATTTTCTTCTAATAATTTACACACTTTTGAATTTTTTGTTCTATTGACTTTTAAATTTTGATCTTCGCCTTATAACTCATATGAATCAAAATAAAAAAAGAGTATATAAATTATACGAAAATCTAAATGAAAAGGTCAATAAGAATAAAACCAAAAAGTGGCAACTAAGAAAGAAAAAAACTTTTTTCACAATAATTTACAACTGCGGTGTGAATTAATGAAGCTGTTGTTGTAATTTAATTCAGGCTTCTTTTGTCCTTTTGATTTTTGATGTATGACTTGATTCATATTGTTCAGACACTAATCCTTTATACCGTCTAAAAAGTCATTTTTTCTTATGAAAATTAAGCAATTAAAATTTAAAACTATGGAGTGTTCAAGAATATTTGGTTCACTATTTGTTAGGTTAACGAAGCCCAACAAAAGCAGAACACTGTTTGTTAATTTGATTGAATTTTAAAAATTAAGTAAATCTTGATGTATAAATTTAAAATAATAAAATACTCTCTTCATCGAGCCATAAAATTTATATTTTGATATTTTTGGTGTCCCATTCTTTTTTTTTCTTTTCTTACCCATCACACCAATCAATAATATATTTAATATTATATTTTTTAAAATTTGTATCAATCCCAAAATGTGGTACTATTTTTTTCTTCAATTCCCGCGTGTTTTACACTAGTATTATATCCTAAATGTCTATATTATTTAAATTATTAATTAATTATTCTTTCTCTTATTCACATTTCCAGTCATCTTCCTGCTTATCCCCAAGATCAATTAACTAATGTAATTTTTTTTTCCTTCATAAAATACATCATCTCCTTCTCTGAAGTTCTCAACCACACCGATGACGGAATCATAAAATCATAATAACAACCCATAATCTCAATCAAATTGAAATTGTTGTGTTGCCTGAAATAGACTGCAAATTGAAATCAAGAATATCAAAATTCTGGAAACAAAATCATCAAAACTGAAGCGCGACCATTTACGACGGAAACAAAGTCATCTGATTGATTCGCAACAAATATTCCAGCCATACCCAATCGATTGAAATTTACAAGGATCCCAATATATGAATAAATAAACTTGACCCCTTTCTTTTTTTCAAGAACAATCTAAAACTAAAGACTGGCTGCAAATTTTTTTTTTTTTAAAAAAGAACAATGTGATTCGAGGGAATGAATTAAAAAAGAATAGTTATAGCAGTACATCCTGATTCGGGAGATCTAATTTAAAAAGAATATTGTTGCACGACGAAACCAGAATAACATTCAAATAGGAAATGGAGAATAAGTATTAATGATGATAAATTCATGAAATGAATCTACGATTGAAAGAATAGATCCGAAAGAATTAACAGGAGATCTAATTTAAAAAGAATATTGTTGCACGACGAAACCAGAATAACATTCAAATAGGAAATGGAGAATAAGTAATAATGATGATAAATTCATGATCTAATTTAAAAAGAATATTGTTGCACGACGAAACCAGAAGAACATTCAAATAGGAAATGGAGAATAAGTAATAATGATGATAAATTCATGAAATGAATCTACGATTGAAAGAATAGATCCGAAAGAATTAACTAAAATGATGGAAGAAGAGATTCGTGTGGGAGAAGATTATGTAATATATGTTTACTTTGTTTTTTAACTAAGAAAGATATAATTGTGCATGAGACCGACGAGTTTAGGAGCAATCGATTTATGTTCTGTTATCTCAACGGATGGATGAGTCATGTTTTTTTTTTTTTAATAATTTTAAGGATAAATTTGTAAATAATTGTATTTTTAAATTATTCAATTTATGATAAGAGTACAATAGTACAACACAAATCGATAAATAATGCGATGCTTAGTGCAACATGTAGCAGCTCCTTAAATTTAAGTCTTTATATTTTAAATCGAATGACTCAAATAAATTGACTATTAAGGGTCGGTATGAAACTCTAATTGCGGTAAGAAACACCATTTCCCAACTCTTTATTCACTTGTATATGGAATATTCTTTATTACTTATATATATATATATATATATATATATATATATATATATATATTTTAAAACAATTTTTTAGAATATTTCTAGAACGTTCCATTTGTGTAGGAAATTGTGGAAGGTTTTATATAATATATATCAATTGTTAAATTCAAACTATCAATACTGTCGACTATCAAGGTGAATTCGAATAAATAGAATTTGATGATTTCATATCTTACTCTATACTACTTCACAAAAATCATGTTTCATCTGTGTAGGAAATTGAGGAAGATTTTATATAATATATATCAATTGTTAAATTCAAACTATCAATAATGTCGACTGTGGCGGTGAATTCGAATAAATAGAATTGATAATTTCATATCTACTCTATTTTACTTCACAAAAATCATATGAATTTTTGAATGATAAATTTTAAATACAATAAATTAAATTAAATCGTCAATGCCTAACTTATTTCCGTCTCACCGTGAAACAATCCCATGCCTCAATCAAAATTGATTAATGATACAAATATAATTACGGAAAATACCTTGCTGCAAAGAATGTTGTAATTAGGCAACATTATTAACTGTAATATAAATAAATTAAATTAAACGAAATACGTACTTATAAAGACGAAATAGATCAAAGAAAATAAATTTAATCACCATTACGCCGCCTTCATATTTCTTTGACTATGGTTCTTGCCAAGAAGGTGGTCACCCGAGGCACCTCTCGCATTGCAGTTAGCCAGCTTTTGACGCCGCAAGATATTAGACTCGTCTGACCTTCCAATCCTTCTTCTCGCCAATAAATGTAGTGAGAGATTGTCAATGCCAAAAATATTGCAATTCTTCTTCTTGCCAAGAAATGTAGTGAGATTGTCAATGCCAAAATTATCAAGATATGCCCCTTCTAATTGCGCAGCCTCTTGAGCGACATTAATAACGTGGAGTGGAGTTGATTCCCTTCCAATATAATTGGGAGCGCTCAATCTTAGCCAGTATAGTCAATATATCCAAACCCATAAATATGTTCTGGTAGTTGAACAAACCAATAAACTCATCAAGAATTTGTTCTGCAGTAAACACACGGAAGACTAAACACCTAGCCCTACACACAAACACACCGCATCAACTTCCTCACCATCTCTGGGAAACATGTCGAATCCCATTAGGTTTCGATTCACAACCTGCCCATAACTGTGCTGCACGTCATTGAGCCACTCAAGTATTCCATCGGAGGTATCTATAACAGTCGTCACCAATTCGCCTCTCAGAATGTCATCGAAGATAAAGTTCTATTTTTTTTGATTAGCCATTCTTTTCTTGTATGGATCTTGAATTGAATTATGTTATGAAGTGAAGATTCTTGATTACGTAAGAGAGTCAAAAGCTTTATTTATAAAAATGAAAGAGACCAAATACGGTTTGTATTTATAAATAAGTAATAACGCTAATTCCAATTGGGCAGGAAGAGCGGATGAGTGGGCTGGGCTTAGCCCGCTCTAAGGATGGAAAACAAAATCAAGAAGAAGAATTATCTTGAATTGAAGAAATAAGCATTCTATTTACAAGATGAATGAACAAGACGCGGAATAAACTGATAAACTACAAATGAATAAGCTAAGTCATATTTATAACACCTTACAATATTAGTTGTAATATTGAAAGGTATTACTTGACAAATAACTAACAATCTAACTAACTTGAAATTTACAAGGATCCCCAACACATGAGTAAATAAAATTGACCTCTTTCGATTTTTTTCAAGAACAATCTAAAACTAAAGACGTCTGCGAAAATTGTTTAAAAAAGAATAATGTGATTCGAGGGAATGAATTAAAAAAGAATAATAATAGTCTAGAATAGTACATCCTGATTCAAGGGAGATCTAATTCGAAAAGAGAGTTGTTGCATGACGAAATCAGAATAACATTCAAATAGGAAATGGAGAATAAGTAATAGTGATGATGAATTCATGAAATGAATCTACGATTGGAAGAATAGATCTGAGAGAATAATCTAAAGGCAAAGTTTATTGTGAACAAGTTTCACGGTGAAACTAATTAAGAAGTGTGACTTATATTACTAAAGAGTGTGTCTTTTTACTATAAAGGGTGCGACTTTTTACTATAAAGAGTATTACTCGTAAAAGTGAAGGGTGTGACTTATATTATAGCAGAGGGTATCGTAGTGATAATTGAAGGGTGTGACTTACATTACTAAAGGGTGTGACTTATATTACTAAAGAGTATGTCTGTAAAAAAAAAAACTAGCTAATTTCACGGTGAACATGTTTCACAGCATACCAACTCTTATCTAAAATGATGGAAGACGAGATTCGTGTGGGAGAAAATTATGTAACATATTTTTTATTTTGTTTTTTATATAAGAATGATATAACGGCGCAGTAGATCGACGAGTTTAGAAGCAGACGATTTATGTTCTGTTTTCTCAACTAATGGATGATGAGTCGTAGAATGAGAGAAGACGAATTTTTTTATTAAATGAAATATAATAATATATATATATATATATATATATATATATATATATATATTTTAAAAAAGTTATAAGATAAATTTATAAATTGATAATTGTATTTTTAAATTATTCAATTTATTATAATAGTACAATAATACAACACAAATCGCGAGACAGTGCGATGCAAAACGATGGTTAGTACGACGCTTAGTGCAATATATAGCAGATCATTAAATTTAAGATTTTAAATTTTAAATCGAATGACTCAAATAAATTGACTATTAAGAGTCAGTACAAAACTTTGACTGTCGTAAGAAACATTCATTTCCAACTCATTATTCACTTGTATATGGAATATTCTTTATTACTTGTATATAATTTTAGACAAAGTCTAGTATGAAAATTTTCATACATGAAAAAACTTTAATTTATAATCAAATTCTGTAATTGGTGATGATAAGATAAAATTAAGTGGTTCATGGTTCACTCGGTCCAAGTGATTCATGGTTCACCCGACCCAAATATGTCATAATTTAGGGTTCATTATTTAGTGTTTAGGGTGTAGATAGTTGATTTAGGACAATTTTATAGATTTTCATACATGAAATTTTCACACTACCTACTCATAATTTTATTTTAAACAATTCTGTACAATATTTCTAGAACGATACAGGAAATTGTGGATGGTTATTAATTGTTAAATTCAAAATATCGATACTGTCGACTGTGACGGTAAATACGAATAAATAGAATTGATGATTTCATATGAATGTTTAAATGATAAAAAATCCATATGAATGTTTAAATGATAAAAACAATTCTTTAGAATATTTCTACCATCTAAAAAAAAGAAAATAATATTTCTAAAATGTTCCATTTGTACGGATATCATTACTTTCGTCATCCGTATTTATAATGTGGAGGAGGTAAAGGTCACGAAAGAATGACTAAAAAAGTGGACATAGAGATTGAGGACGAAAGATATTAATTTGCATTTACTTATTTCAATTACGTATAAGCGTGTAATTATATTTTAATTTGCTAATATGGAATTTCAATGTCAATTTTATTTATGTAGTCGCACAAGGATTACTTGCACATTATGGGAGGGCTATTACGAACCATTAGTAAGTTACAATAACAAGCATTCAAATGAGCCGATTATTATCGTTTTAGAATATGCAAAAAATTGAACCACGTTATAGAGGTATTTTTATACCAATTACCTATTACATTTTTTAAAAATAAAAAAAAATCATATTTTGCATATATTAATATTAACTGTTTTTCTATACAAGAAAAATATGTCTCTAATACGATGTATGCAAGTCGTCTTACTATCAATGAAGATATTTTCGAGATTCATGATTACAGAAAGAGGTATGTTTTATTTAATACGTAAAATTCAATTTTATTAGTTGGCTACTGAAATTATTTTGTAAAAATTAACAATTGATTTAGGCTTGAAACCAACCTTATTAAGATTCCTGCCCCAATAATTGCACGAAAAACCCAACACATTCAAACATCTGCTTACGACGAGTTCGACGATAATGTTGAGATTAAATGTTGTGCTGATATTGATGAGATAAAAATGGCATTTTCGGAATTTTACTTAAGATGGAAGTCCATTTATATTTTACAAACAATACACACAAGAAAAAATAATAATTTAAAAAATTTATGTTTGTTTCAAGTAATCTTACTGCGTTATAATAGCGATCTCCCACAACATAGATAATTCATACAATTGGTTTTATCACGCGTGCCCAAAGTGTACCAAAAGGGTTTCTCTTGACAATGGAAAGTGGACTTGCGAGAAGTGTAAAACCAACTCAAGTCAATTAATACCAGGTAGTATTTTTATATTACGAATTATATCTTTCAAAATTTACTTAAAGATATTTCGGTATTTAAAACATTGTACTTTAATATATAATACTTCATTTAGGTTCAAGATCACAATGCATGTTGTTGACCAAACTGGATCAACATCTTTGATTCTATTCGACTGTGATGTGTTCAAATTGATTGGAAAAATGGCTTTGGATATTCTCAATGATATGGACGAGGTAATTACACAATATTAAAAATTTATAATCTCACTAACAAATTCAAAGAAACAACAAATCCATGATTTTTCACTTATCAAATAATAATCTAACATAATCTCCATGCATCTTATTACACTATGCAGAAAGGTTTGGATGATAAATTCCCCTCAAAACTAGAAGAGTTGGTTGACAAAAAAATCATATTTCAATTCCATATTTCCCAATTCAATTTGGACAACAATTATGATGTATATATTATTGTCAAGTTAGCTTCCGATGAGAATTTGATCAAAACAATAGAGGAGAAACACAATTCATCCAAGGTAGTTAGTATTCATATTAATTTATTATTTAATTTAAATCTTTGTAAAAAATTTAAAAATATACACATTATTTATTATTCAAATAATTAATATTAATTTATAAATTTTACTTTAACAGACTACTCCTTCATCTATTTGTGACGACCAAATGGTCGAATGTGAAGAAATAACTCCCGACAACAAGAGGAAGCATGAAGGAGATGAATGTCAGGAAGATGATGATGATAGTGTTGAGAGTTGAGACTCAAGTTTCGACTACTAAGCGGATCTTGAAGGTCAAACTTGAGAAGGAATAATACAAAATAAAGGAGATATAGAACATACACCTTATAGAATAATAGGAAAGTTATTCATTATCATTATAGTTTTTTAGTTGTTAATTTTTTTTTTTTAGTAAAAAACAATTATGTTCAAATAAGTTTTTCAATTTTTTAAATTGACAAACTCCACCGCATTTAGATTTCTCTATTATTTAATTTACAATTGAGAATTATTTTTTTCCTAAATTTATTCTTCATCATTGCTATGTACTAAATTATTCTTAAATCCATTTAGTAATATAAATTTGATTGATCATAAAATTTGTATTTGTGTTTTGATATATATATTTTATTTAAACAATGTGTTTTGATATTTTAAATATACAAAACAAATTTTGACTAATGTACACAAATTTATTTCTTAATTCTAAAAAGAAAATGCATACACATACACAATTAATGTAAAAAACAACTAAACTCAACATCATAAAATAAAAGGGGTCCAATTAATTCAATAATCGTACTATGATATATTTCAACCCGTGTGGTACGCGGGCCTAAAAACTAGTATATATATATCAATTGTTAAATGCAAACTATCAATACCGTAGACTGTGGCGGTGAATTCGAATAAATAGAATTAATAATTTCATATCTACTCTATTCTACTTCACAAAAATCATATTTCCTCCGTCCCATAAGACACACTTATGTGCAATGATTTCAAAATCGGGTTGAACCGAGAACCGGCCAGTAACCCGGTTAAAAAACTCCTATATAACCGGATTTAGGGTTTAATCGGTCAAAACCAGTTCAATCGGAAAAAAAAATCGGTTTTTCTCTTCTTTTTTTTTAAAATTAAATTATTAATTTATATTAAATATTTAAAATTTTAAATCTATATTTCTCTCACATTTTTCTCCAACACTTTCGATGTGGGATAAATGTATGAGGTGGGACAAAATTTATAAAATATGATATGAAAAGTTATAAAATATATATTTAAATTTTTGTAGGTGTATACTTATTTTATTTTTTTAACTAAACATAGAAAAAGGTTGAACTGCCGGTTGAACCAGTCCGACCGATTGAACCGCTGACCGGTGGTCTGTCTGGTTCGATCACCAGTTCGGTTATGAAAACATTGCTTGTGTGAGATGGGTCATAGTTTGAGCATTAATGCTTTAATATTTTGAGAAGAGCGAGTGTTGATTTATATTAAATTGTATATGTCTATTTCACTCATTAGTTCACATATTTTTTTCTTCTTTCCCAATACCAAAATTACGTTTTATTTTTATTATTTTATTATTATTTTTTAATTGAAATATCCAAAAGAAAGATGAAAGTTATAGAAAGACGAAGGGAGTATGAGTTTTGTGTAAAACTCAATTGGTCGCTTGGTTGGAGGTAGTGGGAGTGAGTAATGAAAATTACTTCTATTGAGGTTGTTTGGCAATTTTGATATACAAGTAATAAGAATAGAAGTGAGCAATTATAATCTTCACTCATTAACCCACCTCACTCACATGATACCTATTGTTCATGTTTTAAGTTTTTAACTAAGCAATAACAATGCAATTAATAATTCTTAGTAATTGATCCTTCAATGATACCCATTAATATTAACATTCTTATTCTCATAAACAATCCTCCACAAAATGGATGGATGCAGAGGGATTTAATGTAGAAGTAGAACCTCAATTGATTAGTATTTAGGGATTTCTGAGGGATTTAATGTACTGTATTGAAAGATTTAACGTAGACGGAATGGATACTAAACGATATAATCATGTAGAACCACACCGTCTTCCTTGGACGTCATTGATTTGAAGTCCCGGTGAAAATTTAATAAATGCTTATGTACTTATTTTTTATTAAAAAAGAAGTAAAACAAGTATCCTACTCTCTCCGTCCCATAAAAGCGCTTGCACGTTATACTGTTTTCATGTGTTTTTGCGATCGAGTTTTTTTATTAGTATTTGAAATGATAAAATAATTTTTAAAAATGTATATAAAAAATGAGATGTAGATCTATAATACCACTCCTTAAAAATCACTTTATTATTTGAAATACTAATAAATAACTCGCTCACTATCAATATACTATTAAATAAATTATTAGTGATTACAATTTTCATTAGTTATTTAATTTCTAATTTTGAGAGAATTTGAAATCATTTAAGAAAAATTTGAAAAAAAAAAAAAAAATGTATTTAAATTTTGTATATGTTTGGGAGTATAAATTTTGTAGAATTTAATAGTATATGGGATAAATTATTAATTGTGTATTGAAAATTGTGTTTAGTAAAAGCAAAATAAGTGTATTATAATCGAAAATTTCGATATACCACACTTATCGTATCGAAAAATATCGAATTTATCAAAAATTTTGGTATACCGATATTTTGGGTATGGTATGATACCGTATCGAAAAGTTTCGGTACAGTAACGGTATGAAAAATAAAAAATTTATCGAAAAAATCGATATTTCGATATATCGTTATACCGAAAAAATTCGATATTTCGATATTACAATTTCTCAGTATTTCAGTATCTTGTTGTAAATACTCTACAAAAATTCAGTATGAAACGGTTTGACATGGAACACTATATAAAATTATCGGTATGAAACAATATTTTTCCAAAAATTTAGGATTGAACGGTATATACCAAATTTTCGATACTGTAATACAGTATGTAAAATATACCAAAATTCCAATATATCGATTTTTGATGTACCAAAATTTTCAATACGGTAACAATATGATTTTTTGGATATCGAAAATTTCGTTACGATATATGGTATGATTCAATATTTTTAATACTATATACCAACCCTATTTATAGGTATTATAAAGTAGAGTTTTAAAGGATTTAAAATCATATACCCAAATCTAAATAAACAAATTTGAAATTCTATAAGTGGCTTCCCACGTCATAAACAAACATACCTTAAAATTCTTTTATTATTAGAGTGATTTATACAGGAAATTGGACTAATAATATTTTGTGAGGATGTAACAATTTTTTTAATTATATGTTACAAAATATTAAAAGAAAAAAATATACTCAAGAAGAGATTCACGTGGAGAAGATTAATTCGTCCACGTGAACATGATTTTAAAAATTATCACAAAAACTAGTATAGAAAGGTTTCATACTTGAGATGTGGTACAATTTATCACAAATCAATATCCACTCATTTCAAGGTGTTAAAACATTACTGTCCATATTATGCTCCGTCTCACTATGAGACATCTCTCGTAAATGTTCCCCATGAGGAAAATTCTTGCATAAAACCATCTCATACATGAGAAAGTGATAATATTCTAATTCATAAAGTATCATTAAAATCTGCAAAAGTACCACATCAGCCAACTTTCAGGAAAAAACTAAGCACTGTGTAGAAAATCAACATATGTCCCAAGTTCATCAACTCTTTGTTCTACATAAACAATTGAGCACAGAACAATAGCAGTTCTTTTCATACCTCCATAAGAAATGTCTTTTCAATGCCAGTTCTATTTACCGTGGAAATTTGATTAAAATTCAATACACAATATGCACGTTGGTATTAGTAGCATTCACCATAGCCATACTTGAATCGAATTACACATAGACAAAACAAATTTCATGACCAAGAATCAAATCTACACAACCTGTTTTCCTCCATAAATCGAAATAAGCCATTTATGTTAAAACATAGGGGAAGCGCCTGTTATATAATGCAGTTTTTGGACAGGCAATCATAGACCTAAATTCATCAGATGTACGAGACAGCAAATAATCCTTACCAAGTTTGTTGACTCCCAGAGAGAATACTCCACGTTTAGGAAATAATGTTGTGTTCATTGAGCTACAAGAAGATACAGTATGAGATGAATTTTGCTTTGAATAGAAATTTGATCTCTGCAAGAATATTGCTTCATGGTGGGAAGGACCCACTACTACTTCAAGTAGAACCTATAACATGGAAAACAAACAAATGTTCTACAGCAGTTGTCAAACAATGTTTATGGTGCTCTTGAGTACTTGTTATCTCAAAAGTTCAGTCACACACTTTCATACAATCAGACAATTAAAATATGTGAAAAATTATAAGGAATTTAGTTAAACCATGGGAGCACCAAGATCATCTTCTACCTTGTTATCTTTGCATCTCTTGAGCATAAGTAGTTGACCTCGCAAATGCAAAATCTGTTTTAAAAAAAAGTTAATAATATCAAAATGGAATAAACTGAGATGAATATATCAATATATAGTGCTCCATCAAAGTAAAAATAAAAGAGTTCACACTTTGGCGCACTAGTTGCGATGTGCATACGGTGCAATTTTGACTAAAAAATTTCAACCAAGTTTTTATATAATTTTTTCGCGAAACAGAAAAAATGGTCGAAATGCATTACTTTATGTGATGAAAAATGTGTATTCATATGATGAAAAATATTAGTTGTATACTGAAATGGACTAATGATGTTCAGCCTTCAAATTAATTATTTTCTTTTGTACGAACTAATACTTCTCATTACATATTTCAAAATAATTGTGAATGGGTCAAATTTTGGTCAACACTGAGTCAAAATTGCACAAGTTTTGCCAAAATAAAAACATTTAGAAACTATAGAAAACTACAAATAAATTCAAACAAGTCTTTTCTTATCAAGACACCGCAACATATTGCAAACTGCCCCTCGAGGTTTGTACTGTCCTGATAATTGATAAACACTGCCCTGCAATTGGCTCCAATTGCATGGATACAGCAACCCTTCCCACCCTCCTAATTGGTCCCACTTACAAGGAAACACATTTTCTAGGGTTTTGTCAAAGGCTAATTTAAAAGGTCATTTTTGTAATTATCCCTAGCAAGTAAAATCAACGATAAAAAGGTTTGGATAAAGAGGGTCCACATTGGGAGAACAAAGTTGTTTACCTCTTCTTGTAGCAATGGACGAAGGTTCACGGTTGAAACTAAGCCCGATACTTCCTCCAAAGTCTTTTCATCTTTTATACCGGACCATGTTTCCGGGGGCAATGCTAGTAAAAGTGCTGTCAAAACATCATTACTAGCTGGGTGCATACCACACGAACCCAAGTTGCAGCAGTTAGGATCTGTTTGGGATAATGGAACTAACATGTCAACTCCTTGCTCTCCATTTCCATTGACCACCTTTCCAGATACTACCGTAACATTCTTGTCCCCGTTTTTAGCTTTGTAACATCTCACACATGTCTCCTTGCAGGAAAACCTGTCTGAAGATTCAAATTTCCCGCTCAAAATCCCTGCCCCTTGGCAGCACACGTCAGCAGCAATACTAGGTAAACTATCTCCATGACCCAAAGTTCGTTCAGTCGGGCAGCCAACTTTGTCTAAAGACAAAATACCGGTCACATGCTTGTAAAGGTCAGTTTCTTGCACTTGTTTCAACACCTCCTCCTGGAAAATAGGATAGTTGACATCATACTTAGTTGATGTTTGTTTTGGGTTTTAAGTGATTTTTAAAAATCGGTTTTTGGAATTTAGGGGATTTTGAAATCCTGATAAATAGCAAGGTGTGCGTTTGTATTGGGATTTCAAGTAGGGTTATATTTACCTTTATGTTCAAAGCAATGTGTACGAGTGAATAATGTTGTATTATTATAATGTTGTTGGGTGTGATTGTAATGATTGGATGATGTGAGTTATGATTAAATATATTAAAGAGAAAGGAGAGAGAAGAGATTGTATTGGAAAGTGTGATAGTAGGTTTATAGGTATTGCAGTGGTGGTTTTACAAAACTGGATTTCAAAATCCGAACTAGAACCGGTATTAAATTTTAAAACTCAAATCCTGGTTTTAAATCCTTCCAAAACAAACATCACCTTATAGAGCAGAGACAAGAATATTGGTGTCGGAAGATCTGGCTTTAAAGACATAGTTTAGATGTTTCCTTGGTTTTATTACCTTGATAGCAAGCCTCCCTTTCTCTTCTTCACTGAGACCTTGATTGCCTTCCTCTTTTATACGAATCTCTGCAACCCACTTAATGAACTCTGCAAAATCTGACGGCAAAGACATGAAAATGGTGGTGAGCACATTCTTGACATCCTTCATGTTGTCTGAACTTAATAGCACTGGAACATCATCTATCAGATATTTCGCAGTAGGGATCCAAGTCTCGTGTTTGCAGCTCTGCCAAAGTGTATCAAAGCGTAAACTAGATTGAACTGCTGAGTGAAAAATCGACAAAGAAAGACATGAATTCTGATGACCAACACTTTCATTTGTAAAAATTACTTGAAAAGAAAATGTAGAACATCAGTTAAATTTTAACAAAAAATGTTCATTGTTTCGTTAACAAAGGTAAGCAGCAACAGCAGTTACCGGGATCATACCAACGTATAGAGTAAAGCTGGGGCTCTTTGGTGCCTAGACACGAGCATGAATCTGTAAATTATTGAGACAAAAGTAGATGGAAAATTTAGAAAAACATAGGCATCAATATCAATTTTCAAACAACAGAAAAATATATACACTGTAGCTGCAAATA
This sequence comes from Stenogyne calaminthoides, assembly GCA_037126765.1. NCBI lineage: Eukaryota > Viridiplantae > Streptophyta > Magnoliopsida > Lamiales > Lamiaceae > Stenogyne > Stenogyne calaminthoides. Next base: position 36,062,153 of record JBBCBC010000020.1, on the reverse strand, counting down.
ATCCAAAAGCTTATTGTTAGAAAAGTATTCACTTAATAAGTGACTGATAGGCATGTTACTGTTTGCCAGCTTTTGACCTCAAAGCAGCTATTTCATAGATATTTATTTATAAGCTGGGACCTAATTTAAAGAATTTGAATATAAATAGCAAAAATAGCAATGAAAAACCTACCCCCTGCTTAGTCTGGTTGATTCGTCGATAGTATTCATAGCATTCCAAAGAAGGCTAAGTGGGACCCAGTGAGGAGGACATTTAAACCTTGCAACATCTAGAATCAGTGCCATATCTTTTTCAGCATGATATCCACCGATTGGTGAAAAATGACCTGTTCCAGTCTGCTATTATAATTATTCAAATCATCAACTCTTGGACGAAAAATAAACTGGTATTTACTATTTTGAAAATGAAATCTATCAGAATGTACCATAGTCATCCAAAGAATTTTAAAGCAAATAACAACATAAGAAAAATCAACCTGTTTAAATGTTCCTCGGTTATACGATGAAATAACATGACAATCATCTGAAGAAGTGCATGCCATGACATACTTGCGAAAATCATCTATTGTGCTCTGATTTGTGCGGAAAGCTTCAACCTTAGCTCCAGCACAGTGCGCCAAGCATACAACTTTCCCGAATGAGATACCCTTATCCTTAACCTTTTCCAGAGGCTCACAGCAATCCAACATGTTTTCATCAAACCATCTCCAAGGCCCTGTAGTGAAATTCATTATGAATGTGAAACAAAAACTTAAGTTGTGTCAACAGAACATGATTTTAATATCAAGAAGCCCAAAATGTGAAAATGAGAAGAAATAAGCCTAAAATAATTGATACAAATTTATCAGCATTTAAAAACAAACCTTATTCTACCTCCTTTTCCTGGTAACTGATGGAGTAAAGGCAACACTCAAAGCAACAAACAATAACAAATCATCCCCTTTGACTGTACAAGAATATGTGGAGCTGAACAAGAAAGAAATCAATTTACAGAATTCCAGAAAACAATTCTGCCCAAGCTTAAAGCCGCTGTAAAATCCCAAATGAATTCTGCTATAACCCTAGAACTAACACGTTAATCAAATACTCCCTAAGGGCACAACCCATGGGCTTAAAAACCAAACATAACAAATCCAAATGAATCTTCCTAATCCCAAAACAAATCTTAAAAAAAGAGCCCTAACTCTAATAATAATAACAATAATAATAATAAGACTAATGAATTATTTCAGTAACTGCATTTACAACTTGTTTAGCTAACAAATCCAAACAAATCTTCCTAATCCCAAAACAAATCTAAAGCCCTAACTCTAATAATAATAATAATAAAACTAATGAATTATTTCAGTAACTGCATTTACAACTTGTTTAGAAGTTTGACATTGGCATCATTCCAATCACCAAGTAGACAACCCAAGACAAATTCACAGCAATAATTTTTGTTTGCTAACATAAACTGAAGATGAGAAAAATTGAAAATTGGGTTCAATCAACTTAAAGTTCTTAGAACAAGTAGGATCCATAAATTCAGGAGTTAGATTCCAACAAATGCATGACATGCAAATTTGATGAAATGAAAATACAAACTGAGCTCACAACATTGAATTTCCTTTGACTACTACGCCCAATACCTAACATGTCATGAAGTTATTTTTAACAATGAATTGAGATGCAGATCACTGCCTTTATTTCTTATATTGCATAAACAACCACCATGGCAATACAATTTCAGAATGAATTAAATAAGTATAAAATAACAAAGACAGTGATATTAGTAAATAAAAAAAAAAAAAACTGGTAATAAACATTCCTGCACCTTCACTTGACAAGCATAAATAGCTCTTAACAACAGATGATATATTCAACCAAGTCATGCTAACAATTCATAAAGCATAAGTTATGGTTTCAGTTACCTTTCCATTTTCTACCAGGGTCAATGGCAAGGGAGTTTAAAACCATTGAAAGGCTAGCCAAACCACAATATGCAGGTTCAGATTGTGTCTGGAAATAAGAAATCAACTTAAAAAAGCCTTCCATAGTTCCATTGTGAATGGCCTCTGTGAAGAGTTTCTGCAGTCGACCAGAATAAGATCAATCACTTGATAATTAACAACATAGGGCAAATTACAGCATAGGGGCTGAAAGCCTGAAAGAGTTCAGCATAAATGGAAAATAAACAATAAAGATCACCAAGAAAGTAACCCAAGTAGACGTTCGAGCAGTTTGAAAACCAGTTAGACTTTGACATCTTCTATCAAAACTAAGGTATAACAAGCAAAAAACAGAATAAAAAATAGAAACACCCAGATCTTCAAGTTCATATAGAAGGGCAATATGAAAACTGCTCAAGAATTTTGTCGAGCAGATGCATTAGTTCAAATATTTATAAAACCAAATTCAGAATAAGATTTCTTCCACCTGCTAACTCTAGCATCAACTTGGATACTCTGCCCGTATTTGACAATTTTACTCTCGATTATTTAGGTGTTTTAATGGTCATTGAAGCTAATCACAAGAAGACTTACTATCCACAAGCACATTGATAATAGACTAATCTAACATCCACATAAGAACTATTAATCCTTTTGCGTGGATTAATCCAATAGGTTTCCATTTTCAAATCACCGTTTTCTTCACTTAAATTAAATGGTTAAAACTCCTCGAATTCATGTTTTTCTTAATTTGCAACCATAACTTGTTAACACAGTTCGCTCGAATGTTAACCAATTTACTTTATCAGCTGCCACAACATATATATTTGTATTTTCCAATTTTCAGCATCACACAACCAGCAATCCGAACAACACAACAATTCATGTTTCGAAATTATACCGAGACGCACCAGTAACTAAATAAGCAAAAAAAAAATCACATAAAAAAGTAAACGGTAAACGCAAGAGTAGGAATAAATTAAACGGAGAGAAAAACACCATAAGCGATCGCATAAACAGCAAAAAACCATAACAATACCTTGCCCTCGGAAGAAGCAAAATCAATGGCGGGAGGAGAAGGGAGGATGCGCCAGTACAAACCCGCCATCGCCATTTCTACAAACTCAATTACGAGGGGAGGAAAGGGGATTTTTTTCGCGGATTGATTGATAATGGAAAATTGTGAGAAGTTATATGGCCCGCGCAAGGAAAAAGGTTCAAAAAGATGAAAATTAGGTGTGATTCTTCCGATTGACTACAGTGAAGATGTTTGGGACCAGAAAGGATAGGGGGGAATTGGGAATATATCAAAATTGCCTTTTTCATTTGGAGAATTTGTTTTTAGTCCTTCCTTGATCAATGTTTACGTTTCCTCTTGTCGTATTTTAAACTTTTTTTTTTTTTTAGAAGAACGACTTCTTTTAAAATATTCCATTTCTATTGATATATCAATCTGTTTATAATTTAAAATTTAATTTTTTAAAATATTCGTGGGTTTGGCGCCGATCGAGCTGGGCTGGGCTGGGCGGTCGGGCGGGTCGGGCGGACGGGTCAGGGCTGTGGGTTGTGAGTTGGAGCGGGCGCATACATATTTATATAAGGATATTTTTATTAAATATATATTGTAGTCTAGTGATTTAGGTTTGTTGTTAACTTATGTGGTCATAGGTTCAATTCCTATTGATTACATAATTTAAAATTTTTTTTTTATGCATTGCTACATCTATGTGTTGTGTTACTGCATGAAAAAAATGTGATACTTAAAGAAACAAAATGTGTTACAACGTAAAATAAAAATTACATTTTTTTTAAATACATTATCATATGGTAACACATTGTTGTTCATATGGTAACACGATATGTGTACAGTGTCACATATTACTAAAAAAAAAATGTGTTACTACACAAACAAAAAATGTTATCCTATGAAGAAAAACGTGTTACTACATGAACAAAACCAGAACAAGCGCGAAAAGAAATCTCCAATCCAAAATTACAGATTTAAAGAATAACTTGATGTGTTACTACATGAATAAAATAGTGTTATCTTATGAACAAAATAGTGTTACTATATGAACAAAAACCAGTACAATCACGAAAAATAAATCCTCAGTCCAAAATTATATATTTAAAGAACAACGTGAGAAGCGGAATGACCTGTAAATTTGCAAGGATGAGAAAATTGAAGAAAGTAAGAAGAATATGGAAGATAAAGAGAAAAAGAAGAACAAGAGAAGAAGAAGAGGAAAAATCTAGAGACTCACTGTCATCAAAATCAATGGAGATCTAGTTGTATGTGTTGCGACGCGAGAAGAAGAAGAAGAAAAAAAAATCTGCCAACTTCTGTGACTGCGCGACCGTGAAGAAAAAGAAGAAGAAGAAGGAAGTCCATTAACCCTTTAGCAATCTGCCCTAACCCGGCCCGGTTACATGACCCGTGCGAAAAAAAAAAACTCAATTACACATATTACTTGTATGCAATATTGTATACAAGTTTTTGTTTTTTTTTTTTTTTGCTTATTTGTATTACAATTCCTTGGTCCGTATTTTTTTATTTTCATATAATTTTTTAACATCTCATAAGTCAGATTCTAAAGATTTCTTCCCTAGAAATAAAAAAGACACACTTGTATGAGACGATATATAATTTAATATTGATGTTTTAATATTTTAAAAGGGATGAATGTTAATTTATACTAGGTTGTACCCCGTTTTATATATGCGACCATCTCACATAAATTTTTATCAAAATAAAAATGAGATGGAAATGTATTTTGTAGACGAAGGATGAAGATATATCAAATTGTACACCGGTTAATAATAAATAATATTTGGATAAGTATATGCTAAAATAATATACTCCTAGTACATACTATAATAATAAATAGTAATATTTAGATGAGTAAATATTGTATGCATCCAGGTGCACCGTGCATTCATAGTGTATTTTAGAACCATGCAATTTGTTATATTAAAAAATGTAATTTATTTACACTGAACCGAGTTGCATGATTCTAAAATGCATTATGAATGCACGGTGCATCTGAATGCATATATATATATATATTTTTTTTATCGGACAAAGTTAGATGTTAGTTGTTAGTAGTTAGTACATCAAACACCCAAATACTCCACGAAATCATCAGTCCACCTTATAACTCTCATAACTCCAAATTCGTTCCCAGAGGAAATCGAACATGTGTCTCCCACTCAAATGAGGAGCCCAGTGGCCAGGTCACCTGAATGTATATATATATATATATATATATATATATATATATATATATTTTGTATGCTTTGTATGCATTAATCTATAATGTTTTATATAAAAATTTAAAAATAATTTAAAATTTTGAATTTTAAAAAAACAAGAGGAAATTCGAATTACTACGGGGCATCCTCCCCTTTAGGAGATATACCCTGTCCTGTCCAACCCAAAAAAATTTCTTTTTGCAAATTGTTATAAAATAGTTTTAAAAAGTAGGTAAATATTTATGTGCACCTTTTGCACCAATTTAGAATTCGTACAATTGAATTTTAGTTTTTTAAAAAAAAATTATATTTCAACTTTTGAACAAAATCTGGAACCAACCCGATCGGACCCGACGCGACCCAGACCCGACCCAAATGGTTCATGGTTCAATGTTTTTGTTCGAGTTCATGGTTCAGGGTTCGGATTTGGGTTCATGGTTCTGGGTTCAAGGTTCATGGTTCGAGTTCAGGGTTCATGGTTCATAGTTCGGGAATGAAAAAAGAAAGGGAGGGTGAAATCATCCAAATTCTAGTATGTGGTTAATCCAAATTAAAATTGAATCAAATTGCACCGTGTGCAATTGATGCAGACAAATATCACTCAAAAAATTAATTAAGTCCCATAATTTTTTAATTTTTTATAAATCATTGTAAGATAAATAAAAAATTTAATTTAATCTCGTTTTTCGCTTTTCGTACATTGCTTGAATTACGTCTAATTTTTGCAAACATCATTTTTTCCTCATACCCTTTCATCAAAACGTCTTTAGACACATACGAAAGAAAACAACTTTTGGTGAAACGTGGACGTAATAAGCAATGTAAAAAAAAAAACGAGACTAAACTAAAAAATTTAATTATTTTAAGAAGATACACCAAATAATAAAAATTACTGGCCTAAAATATTTTTAGCTCGAATTTAAAATAAAATTACAAAGTCCAATATCAACTCAATCCTGCCCATAATCCAGGCCCTATCCTTTAGGGCGATCAAGGCCCACAATTAATTTATTAAATGGTGTCACGAGTCGGCAAAGGCTGGAGAGATTCGAATTCTGAATGAATCGATGCAAACACTCAAAAAGGAATGTGATGGAACACGGGTTTAAAAATTCACTAATCTTTATTCTAGTATAGCGGAAGAAATATAGAATCGGTTGAATTTTATCCTATGTTTTAAAAGCGGAAGCGGCGATCGGTACGGACAGTCTCAGCGCTTTTGGTTGGACCGATCGGACCGGGTCTGACCATTTTTAAAGCGGTTGAGCCGGTATGTCGTCATAATTACGTAATATATAATTAAATATATAAATTATACATCTAACATTAAAATAAGTTCACCAAATTTCACCAAATATCTAGAATATTAAAATGAGTTCACCAAATTTCATACAAGCATAAAAGTTCATCAAATGTTTTACAAACATCAAATGTTATAAGTTCACCGAATGCATGAATAGCAACATAAAAATGTCTAATCTGAAACATCACATGTTATAAGTTCACCAAATGCATGAATAACAACATAAAAATATCTAATCTGAAAGAACATCCAAATTAGCATCACTAGATTTTGGGGGCGCTTTTGAGCGGTTCGACCGGATTTTGGGCGCTTTTGAGCGGTTCAACACCGCTTCGCAGAGCCAGCGGCCCAATGCTTCGGACCGGTTCGTTAGGCTATCCGAGTAGCGATCGGACCGGTCCGACCGGCCTGTCCGACCCTCTTTTTAAAACATAGATTTTATGTATAATTGGATTCTTTTAATTCGAAACATAACCACAAGAATTGATCCACATATTACTTTCATTGTTCGCAATTTAAGTGCCTTTTAGATTGTGTACGTTGTGATACGTGTGTTTATCAACAAAGAAAACCCAATTTTCTTATTCTTATCTCTATCTGAGATTATAGAAGCGGAATGTTTTCTGAATCCTAATAATTCAATTCTCCGTCTCTTAGAGAGAAAAATCTCTCCCCTTTATTTCCTCTTGGAAGTTAACCAACTTCCTAAATAATTTTATCCATTTCATGGGTGGATATATATTAATAAATAATTAATATTATTTATTAACTTTCAAAAAGTCTCATACTCGCCGATGTTCATTAACTTCATTCTACACGCTTTGCTTAAATTTAGTGATCCCTCCGCTCTAATCAATTTTCACAAGTCAAAAACTCGTATGAGACGGTATATAATTTATTACAAATCAACATTCATATCTCTCAAAATGTTAAAGCATCAACGTCTATAAATTATGTTCTGTCTCATCTTGATACAATCTCAATTTCCCTTTTGGCTTGTCCCATATTAATTTTCACACTTGATTTTTTTTAATCATAGTTCTTATCTTTACAATACACATTTGTTATTAAATATATAAATTTTTTAAATACAATTAACTCACATCCACATTATTAAAGTTAATTTGACTCAAATATTCTTACATTATGACTTTAGTTTAAAAAAAACAAACTTTTTTTTTTGTTTTCGTACCAAGATCAGTTAATAAGTCAAATTAATATAATTTAATGGCGGAGATGAATTGAAAAAAAATGAATGGTATAAATTTAAAAAATAAAATATTATCTAATAAACAACTCTTCATAGAATTGCAAAATTTTAAAATAAATAATTTATATTAGTAGGGGGTGATTCACAATTGATAAATTAGAGATCTTTCTTGAAATTTAATATCATACTATATCCGTCCCAATTAAAATTTGGGAAAAAATATTCCACTACAAAGTCACCTAAAATATTACAATCAGGTACAAAAGTGCAGAAATTTTGAATTAAAGTACGATCGTATTTTAATTCAAATTTCTGCACTTTGTATCTAATTGTTATGTGTACTCAAATCTTGTATATAGTTGTAATTTTTCCTTAAAATTTTACATTTGGAAAGTGATATAGGTGGTGATATGTAAGAAAAGTAAAAAAGTGGAGAGAAAAAGAGAAAATGTGTGTATTTTAATATTAATTGAGTGACAATTAGTGTAATTTTATGTAAAAGCAGGAATAATTATTATTTAATATGTGGCCACAACTTACCCAAAAAGAAAAGAAAAGAAAAGAAAAGTTTTGATTGAGACGCCCGTAAATTACAAAACGTAAAGCTTTTGCTGGGAAGGAGGGAGAATTTCAGTTACATTAACTTGCACGTTTTATTAAAGCTAGTACTTCGTCCGACTTAGAAAAATTTACTCCAACTTTTAGACACGTAGTTTTAAAAAATCTATACATATCTAATAACAAAATGTTGGGTCAAAATTTGGTCAAAACAATTTGTTACAAATTTTCTCATGAAATTTTAAAAATATTATCTAATAGGATGTAGCTCAAATAGTATAGCTAAATTTGTTTTGTCTTCTTTGCATGTGAGAGGTTCAAGGTTCAATTCTCCATTTCAACAACACATATATTTTAATTATTTTTTAGTATTTCCTAATTTTTTTTATTTTTTTAAACTTAGTCAATTTATACCTAACTAATAACAAAATATTATACAAAAAATAGAAATAAAAATTTGCAACAATTTTTTTTTGAGTTTTTCTATTTTTTTAATTTTTAAACTAGGTCAATTTATACCTAACTAATAAAAAAATATTATACAAAAAATAGAAATACAAATTTGCAACAAAAAAATTTATTACAAATTTGTCATGAAATTTTAAGAGTTGTGTATGGATGATCAAAATAATTATAGTTTTGAGTCATTTCTAAATTATTAATATTATTTTTGAACTAGATATATTTGTTTTTTCTGATACCTCGATAATCGACCAAGGACCATATAATACGAGGAACCAGAACCCACCGTCGACTAGAAGGGGGCCCACTTAAAGCAGAGCAAAGCACTGTATGGATAACCGAAAACTAGATCTATGTATACCTATCTAATAATAAAATGTTATACAATAAAATATTATTACAAATTTATCATGAAAATTAATTTTTTTATAAATAATTAATAATATAAATAATAAAATTTTGTATTTAATATGGATACATATTTTTAAAAAATCAGTTACTCCCTCGGTCTTTTTTAATTAGATTGACTTTAACACGGGGTTTAATGAGAAAGTTGTTTATTAACATTTGAAGGGAATAAAATAAACTTTTTATAAGGGTATTTTAGTCACTTTTAGATAATGAGACAAAAAAAAGTTAATTTTGTATGTAATTATTAGGATATGAGATATAATTGTTGCGAGTTGTTTTTTACGGAGTGTATTATGTGGCTAATTTGGTAACAACTCACAAACAAAATGATTAATCGAATAAAAACACTGCGGGAAGAACCGTAGTTCTTCCCTGAAATGTTGGTGTAGGTATATACGTGGAATGAGGGAAACATTCCAGTGTGTGTCCCTTTACAATGAAAAGTGAGGTTCTTTATATAAAGAGGACCAAAGACGACAAATCATAAGACACGATAAATCGTTAAGACGACAAATCAATAAAACGACAAAGATCTATCACGAACTTTATCATCATTATTATGACAAAGAATATGCGTAAAGCACGACAAATCATTTGTGAAACAAAAAATTATCATTGATTCAAGATATGCTTTATCATTTTCAAATAATGATAGTTTTTTATATAATCATTTTTTGCATAAAAATGATAATTTTTGAACATACGTCTTTCGTGCCGGAGGCCTTGTGATAGTCTTTTTAAAAAAATTTGAATGCCCTTCGAGTCTTTTTCTTTGTTTGTCCGGGGAGCCCCATCGTTCGAAGTCTTTTTGTCTTTTGCCGTGTTGGGGAATTATTTGCATTGCATCTACCGAGGTAAATATTTAAATACAAATTTAATTCATTAATTATTACTAGCATGAATTAATCCTATATTAATTCAAATAATAATTGCAACAACATATCATGCATATAAAAACCACGTAAAACCTACGCATGCGGAATCTACGGGTTTACGTGAACGATTCTCGGGATCAAAGGATGATTAGACTAACCAAAAAGGACTTCCCAAGTATTCCTTAGCCCTTGCTCAACTATTTTGTAACAATTAACAAAAGAAAAAAAATCAACTTTGTTGCACCTTTTTGTGGATTTGCTAATAATATGGAATTGTACTTGGGAATGAACTAATCATCCCCTATTTTAAAGGGGGTTAAATTTTTAGTGAAATATCAATGTGGGAAAAAAGACTTTTCTTGGTCACCAAGAAATTTTGAATATATCTCCTATATTCTTTTTTCCCATAATTAAAATATTCCACAAAAATTCCACCTCCTCAAAATATGGATTTTTTCGAAAAATTTTAATTGCAAGATACCAAGATTTGGATCTTCTTGAACTTATGAGATATTCTTGTATTTTAAGAAATACATATCTTCCATAATATCTTTTCAAGAAAATCAAGAAAATCTTTCTTGCCCATTATATTTCCTATTTTTGAAAATTTCAATATAGATAAGCTAGTGGGAGATCTCTTGAATTTAATGAGATAATCTTGTATTCCAAGAATACATATCTTCATTCATAACAAAAATCAAAGAAAATCTTTCTCCCAACATATCTATAAATTTCAAAATAATGGTTGGAAAATTAAGCAACAATATTTATTTTATTTTAATAATTATTGGACTATTTGTTGGGCTACTCGGGGGGCCTTTAGGAGAATTAAGATTGGACCTTCTAATGGATCTTGAATATATAATATTGAGCCACAATATAATTCAAATAAATATTAATTAATCCCACTACATAATTAATATTCAAGACTATCCATCTTAACCCATATTACGGTCAATATGGTTCCGGTCATTATTTCCGTGTTTAAAATTATCTAGCCCATTAATTAATTCAAGCCCTTTGAAATAACTTTCCGTTAATTAATATCTTTTGTCCTTGGTGAGGAACGGTTCAACATTATTATCCATAGGAAACTAATTCCACTTGCAAGATTTGGTATGATAAAACTTATGAACCTCCCAAGGGGCAAATCAAGCAAGCGTGCTTGCACCACGATTCTTAAGATTAAATCTTAGCAATTACATGTGACCAATAATATTGCCCAAGATAAAAAGTATTGAATCTCTCCGATTCGCTACCCATGATAAGTCAAAGCAATAGTTACCAATCCCACGTGATCCTATTTAAGGGACGAAGGTTAAGAAACAACGAACCACCGAGGTCTAATTCTTCCTTGTTATTTTTAGGTCATATTCAGCGATCGGGCATGAACTAGTGTAATCTCTTGGTCAAGACAAACCATGCCTTACACCTCAACCTTTCGTGATGGGTTGTTCATTTCCATTTAGGTCGTGAATACTTTTTTTTATAAGGAAATTAATTTAATTTACGTGATGGTATTACTAAATTAACTCTGATTGTAACACGTCATTTAATTATTGAACAGGTTATGCGGTAAATATATATAACATCCAATCATATTTAATTGATAAACAATTTATTTCGGTAAATAAGAAAAAATTGGTTTCCATTATACAAAGTAAAAAGCATACTTTTTATAATCCCAACAATCTCCCACTTATACTCAAAGTCTTTTTAAGTATACTACAACATGTCTCGAGTAGTCCGTGACATCTAATGTCACCTACACGAACCTAATAATTTCTCCCACTTATACTCAAAGCAATTCGGTCTTGAACCCATTCCTTCCACATGTCTCTCGAATGTATTCAGAGGCAAACTCTTTGTGAATGGATCTGCTAGGTTGTCCTCGCACGCTATCTTTGCCACAATATCTCCTCTCTTAAATGTCTCGTAAGATGGTAATCTAAGTTTCCCTTTGAAAAAAATTATCACAATAAATGAAGGCAAATTAAAATCTAAGTCCATTGAGACAAACCGCTTCTTTTTCTAATTAATTTAATATTTGAAAATTAAATATATTTTATATCATATTCATTTTTCTTGATACATCCGATTGGAAATCGATTCCGTGAAACCGATGGGGATTGATTACGAATGATAAACCAACATTCTATCAAAGTTCTTTTCGGATAATTATGTTTTTTAATCGCCATCCAATGTTTTATTTTTGATATCTTGCCACCATTGCGAAAACAAATAGGTTTAAGACACAAAATTGCATATATAATGCTTCCGGCAAATAAGCATAAGAAATACCTTTCATGTCATCTATCTGAGTTTTTGCGTCTTAGGGGACATTTTCTTAGATAGATGGATTCCATGCCCGAAAGGTACGAATCCTTTCTTGGAATCTTAGCTGCTTTCAAGCAGTTGTCTATGTATGAATTTAGATAACCCGATCATCCTTTTCTTGCGATCTCGAAAGTGATCTTGATAGGATGTGAACCCTAAGTCCTTCATATCAAACTGTTTTTGAAAAGTCATATTTTCACATCGTTCCGATGATCGAATGTTCACGTATAGTACTAAGAATACCAATGCAGTTCCGACACGCTTTTTTATACACACAACTTTCAAACTCATTTTGATCAAACCCATAAGACTTTATAACATGATCAAAACATTGGTTCCAAACTCTCGATGCCTTTTTTGAGGCCGTAAATTTCTTGAGCTTACAAACAAGTTGTTTCAATGAAACCTTGGGGTTGTTGCATATAGATTTCTTCATCAAGAAGTTAAGGAAAGTCGTCTTGACATCCATTTACCAGATTTCAAAGTTGAAATTAAAGAATCGATAAGAGAATACAGATGGACTTAAGCATGGCTCTTTGGCGAAAAAAGTTTCCTCATAATCGATCCCTTCTTTTCCGAGTATAACCTTTCGCCACTAGTCTTGCTTTGAAGGTTTTCAACCTTCCCTTGCCCTCTTTTCCTCTTATATACCCACTTGCATCCAATGGGTTTGACCCCATTAATTTAACTCCCTTTTCTATTATGAAACATAGAACCATTTTAAACTTTCATTCTTTGTTTGCCAAGAATATCCTTATCTTGGAGCTACTCGTCATATGTCCATTATTCGTCTTGTCCGGGAATCAAGTATAAGGACTCTCCTATTCCCATGAATCTCTAAGTCATCTAACAACCCTCGCCCTTTATCTGATTTAGGCTCGGTTGAAAAGCGTATCGTTTGGTATATCATCTAAATAACCGATGTTTGCCCTCTAAGCTCATTTAAGGTAATCTCAACGGGTTTTCTTTGGTTCATATAGTCTTCTTAAAAAAATCTAAAGTGGGTGCTTATGACCACCTTTTGATCTTCAGGACCATAGAACATACACCCTTTTGTTGTAAAATATCCTACAAATGACCATAATTTTGATCGAGGATCCAAGCTTCCTTATCCAATGCGGACACCCCCAAATTTTCATGTGTCTCATTAGGCTTGCGCCGATCCACAATTTTTTGGGAGTTTTGGGAACCGATTTGGATGGCACCAAGTTAAGAATGTAAGTCCTTTGTTTCCAAGGCATGACCCCATAACGACTTGGGAAGATCCCGATAACTCATCATTGATCTAACCATTTCCAAAAGAGTTATGTTTCTTCAATACAAGTGAGGATACAATCCTTCATCGGATAAGTAGTTCAAAAACTCATGAGGGTATTCGCCTCCACGATCGGATCGTAGAACTTGATCGTTTTCACTATGATTCTGCTTGAGCCTTTTTTTTTTTCTCAAAGGGATTTATGCTTCATAAGGAAAATATAACCTACCTTTAGTAATCATCAATAAGAAATATCATAACCTCCTCTTGCTTTGGTTGACATTGGACCAATACATCCGTGTGAGCGATCTCTAACACTTCTTTGGCTCTATTCCCTTGGCTCCAAATGCCCTCTTGGTCATTTTTACCCTCCAAACATGATTAAGTTGAAAGCGGTTGTCCAGTTCTAGTGAACCGTCTTTCACCAACCTTTGGATCCTTTTTTGGATTTATAACCCAATCTTAGATGTCAAAGAAGTGTCTGGTTCACATCGATGAACGTTTTCTTTTCTCGAAAATAGTTGATGTGTTATAGGATGCATTTCGTGAGTGGTGTGCTATTAATTGTATAGAGATTATTCGCCAACGTTCCATGACGAATAAATTTATCATAAAGAGAAATGGTAACAACTTTATTAAAATAACCGAATATCCATCAAAAAAAAGTTTAGAAACTGAAATCAAATTCTTTTCTAAAACTGAATCTGAACATCTCTTAAAATTAAAACTCTTCTTCAAAAAGACGGGTGCACTTCTCCCATCGCCCCGCCCACTCGTAGCATCGCCCGGTGTGATGAGGATCTCACTTCCACTTAGTTGTCGGGTCCTTTTGAACCCTTGTAACGTAAAACAAACATGATCATTGGATCCAGATCCACCAGTAAATGGGAGGCATGCCGCTAAACAAGTTTCAACAAAAGTGAGGATTACCTTTCTTTCCTTTCCTTTTGGGATTGGAACAGGACCTCCAATGTCCTTTCTCCCCATGAATTGAAACATATTCCTTTTTGGTTCTTTCTTGACACCCAATTAACCGTCTTTTTTCTCACTTTTCTTAATGATGAGCTTGCTTTTTGTTTCGACCACTTTCCTTTTTTTTGCCTTCCAATCGCCTAGATCTCGAGAAAAGACTTTTGGTCACCAATGAGTCTTTATTTCCTAAATGCTTCTCCACTTTCTCCAAGGCTTCTTGTAGATTATCCATGGTAAACATGTGATCACTCATCACAAAATGTAAAATTCAAATAAGCAATGTAAATTCGATTTGGGCCTCATCACAATACTTAGTTCAAGATAAGTCGATTTTGAAAAATGGTGTTTGACTCGAGAATAAAGTTTTGTGTGTGTTCCCCATAGGCTTTAGCCACGTCGTCGTTTTTAAACTTATCGATCATGCGGTCTTTTGTTGAAAACATTTCTTCAAGACTTTGCATAATTTCCCTCGGCCGGACTCAACACCTTCATGAATGTGTTTCAAATCATATTTGAAGTCAAGATTACACGTTTCATGGGTTCATTGGCACCTTTCGCCACAAAATATTATACTCATGTCTTGCATTTACGTGGCTTGGGTACATCAAGAATCAATAATAAGTAGGACATGCATCATATTTCATTTCCAAACATTATAGTTTTCTAGATAATTGGTGTTCTTTGAGTGTATATTCTTTGGATTAAAAATTTGCGACATGATGAAACTGAAATAAACCATAAGCACAAAATTATCACAAGGTTTGATCACATGCATCATATTAAAATCTCAAAAAAATAGATGAAATGCATCGCCCAACATCTCAAAAAAATTTAAATAAGCCACGTGGGGTGGGTCATTATTTAAACACATTCAATGTTACAAACAAAACGATTTACAAACCTTTAATATCCAGTTAATAGTTGGCTCCCTTGACCCAATATAAAATTGGCGAGGACTTGAGGGAAGTATATGCATATCAATTTTATACCTAAGTAATAACCATGATTAAAATACGGGATTACTATTTCGCTTTGATCGAGCCTCGTGGGGAGGGTCAATGCCGCCACTAGTAATAACCCACAATCATCCGTTTGGAATTCATTCATGTGAAACCTATCTTTTGATATCTGTGGGGGGAATTTCTCCAAAGAATTCACAAATAAATAAATCATGGATGTCAAAATTAATTCAATTTTATTATCCAGGAATAAAATTGTCAATTAATTATTTAAGCATACTTAGTAATTTTGAAGATGAGATTTTTCAATTTGGCAAATGCAAACACATTTAAACAAATTAAATAAAGCATAAGATAACACAAATAAATCAAGCAAAAGCAGAAAAATAAACATATTGGGCACAAATTATCCAAATGTCATGGTTTGATTTTTCTTGGCTTGATCTTGAAGAAACACGTCTAATTTCTTCGTTAAGTATTGAAAAAAACTGTCTCGAAAATGATAGCGGCAATGGGATGTCAAGGATGCTTTCAGATCCGGCCGCCACAATAAAACAAAATTAAGAGAAAAGACCGCCGCCTCGACCGGCTGGCCGTTTGGATACATCCATCCATTTGTGCTTTATCCAGCTTCTGGAGCGCCACCGATTTAAGCGACGCTGATTGACGGAGGTCTCTTCGTTCCCGATCCGGTTACAATTCATTTACAAAAAATAAATAAACCTAGATCTAGACTAGTCTATTAATTGCTAGTCATCATATTGAAACGAATCTAATTAAAAAAAGTTTATATGCTCAAAATTAAACATTAAAACCATGACAATGGATACCACTCAAAAGATAGATCTAAAGAGTTCTACTATCCAATTTCAAATTTAATATCATGAATTAAATTGATTTAAAAATTGAGCAAAAAGGAAGTTGTTGGGGAATTATTTGCGAGATCTATTCGGGGTGAATATTTAAATACAAATTTAATTCATTATTATTACTAGCATGAATTAATCCTATATTAATTCAAATAATAATTGCAACAACATATCATGCATATAAAAAGCCACGTAAAAAGACGGAATCTACGGGTTTACGTGAACGCACCCTCTCGGGATGGCGTTGACTTCGGGTCGGACGGACTAACCAAAAGGACTTCCCAAGTATTCCCTTAGCCCTTGCTCAACTATCCGGTGGAAGGACACTTGTCGAACAATTAACAAAAGAAAAAAAATAAACTTTGTTGCACCACTTTTGTGGATTTGCTAATATTTCCAGCACATGGAATTGTACTTGGGAATGAACTAATCATCCCCTATTTATAGGAGAGGGGGTGTCAAAATTTTTAGTGAAATATCAATGTGGGAAAAGACTTTTCTTGGTCACCAAGAAATCTTGAATATATCTCCTATATTCTTTTTCCCATAATTAAAATATTCCACAAAAATTCCACCACCTCAAAATATGGATTTTTCGAAAATTTTAATGTGCAAGACCAAGATTTGGATCTTCTTGAACTTATGAGATATTCTTGTATTTTAAGAAATACATATCTTCCATAATATCTTTTCAAGAAAATCAAGAAAATCTTTCTTGCCCATTATATTTCCTATTTTTCGAAAATTTCAATATAGATAAGCTAGTGGGAGATTTCTTGAATTTAATGAGATAATCTTGTATTCCAAGAATACATATCTTCATTCCATAACAAAATTCAAAGAAAATCTTTCTCCCAACATATCTATAAATTTTGAAATAATGGTTGGAAAATTAAGCAACAATATTTATTTTATTTTAATCACCTTTTCAGTTATTGAACTATTTGTTGGGTTACTCAGGGGGCCTTTAGGAGAATTAGGATTGGACCTTCTAATGGATCTTGAATATCTAATATTGAGCCACAATATAATTCAAGCCCATAAATATTAATTAATCCCACTACATAATTAATATTGCACTATCCATCTTAACCCATATTACAAATCAATATGGCTCCGGTCATTATTTCCGTGTTTAAGATTATCTAGCCCATTAATTAATTCAAGCCACTTTGAAATAGCTTTCCGTTAATTAATATCTTTTGTCCTTGGTCGAGGAACGGTTCAACATTATTAAAGAAAACTAATTCCACTTGCAAGATTTGGTATGATAAAACTTATGAACCTCCCAGGGGGGCAAATCAAGCAAGCGTGCTTGCACCACGATTCTTCGTGATTAAATCTTAGCAATTACATGTGACCAATAATATTGCCCAAGATAAAAAGTATTGAATCTCTCGATTCGCTACCCATGATAAGTCAAAGCAATAGTTACCAATCCCGTGATCCTATTTAAGGGACGAAGGTTAAGAAACAACGAACCATCGAGGTCTAATTCTTCCTTGTTGGGCCGAAGAATTTATCCTCCTCAGGTCCTATTCAACAAGATGCATGCACTAGTGTAATCTCTTGGTCAAGACAAACCAATCTAAGCCTTACACCTCAACCTTTCGTGATGGGTTATTCATTTCCAATCGTGAATGGCGTAAACAAGGAACTATTAATTTAATCTTCGTGAAAAGTATCACTAAATTAACTACAGGGTAACAACGAATTATTGAACAGGCAAAGTAAATATATATAACATCCAATCATATTTAAAGCATCAGTGAGAAGAAATAAGTCCCCGAAAATTCATTTCGATTATACAAAGTAAAAAGCATACTTTTCAAAGATAATCCCAACACCGGGGAGCCACGTCAGACGAAGTCTTTTCTATGCTCGTGGGGAAGCTTATCGATGATGAATCTTTGAGTGCCGTGGGGAGCCCGTCAGACGAAGTCTTTTAATTGAGAGCCGTTATCAGACGAAGTCTTTTTTCAGGCTCATACCGGGAGGAGCCCGTCGTAGACGAAGTTCTTTTTCAGGCTCGACTGGGGGAGAGCCCCATTGTCTGAAGTCTTTTCACGTGCTTTCCCGAATCCTTGTTTTTAATGGGAAAATATACTTGCTTGAGAAGATGACCGTGATGGATAAATAGATGGGATCCTACACGAGATGAGTGTGTCCCAGAGATCATCAAGTCAGAATGGGGATCCTACTCGAGATTCCGGGATTTCGTGAGAGAGCTTGGGATCCTACTCAAGATGAACTTGAAAGAGAGTCACGCCATCGCCGACCATTTGTTGCGGCGATTTATTAAATCCCACATTGACATTTTGCTATTCAAAGTCTTAACGCCGATCATCAAGAACAAGGAACCAACATCTCATCGCCGAGAAGGCAGAGAATTAAAAACCTCCAAATAATCGTTTAATAGTATTAAGAATCCCAATAAAATCGGATCGACATCACCATGAAAACGCCCACAAATTAGAAAGGACATCCAAAGAATGCTTTTGCTTATTAAATCATCGACATTTGGGTCGTTTAAAATCTCAAGCCAAATACGCTTAAAAACAACACATATACGAGGAGGCGGGTTGGGTAACTGTGAAAAAAAAAGAAAAACCGCTAAGAGGAAGAAGGAATCGTCGAATGCTTCGAAAATTCCTCTCAACGAGGGAGCGGATGGTCTAAGCCGCTAAAGGTGATACATACAAAAACAACAAAGATCCGGAGAAGGGGCCATCGGCGAGAAAACCCGCCAAATCATCTTTGGCCGGGTCAGATGCGGAAATCGGCGACATGCGGACGGAAGCATCTTCGACATCAAAACGAATTTCGACCGCTAAAACCGGAATCATTGCCGCAAGCCATGATCTCATCAAAACGGAGAACACTAAAATGGCGATCGAAAAAGCCGGCGAAAAAATGGAGAATGCTTCGCTAAGATGGCAATCGATATCGCCGGTGAATGGGCCGGTCCCGGGCCAGGAAAACGACGACTCATTTTCGCTAAAACGCTGGACCGACATCACCGACCAATGGAAATCCGTCGGCACCGGAAAAGTCGACGATCTTCGACGCTTTGAGAAGAATGCCCCACTAAAATGGGCGGATCGACATCGCCAATACGGAAAGCCAATGCCGAGCGAGGGGGTGTCGCCGCCGGAAAAATCGATGATCGACGCCAAGAGGGAGAACGCTTTAAGAAGACGGCTGGATCGACATCAAATTAGCGAAAAACACATCCTCGCCTCCCAGGCGTAAGGCATCCATCCCGGACCGTCATCACCCAAAATTCCCATTTTTTGCCACCGCATCACCATTTGTTTGTTCAAACCGCCATTATTTTTTTTTCAAACCACAGGCGTTTAAAGGTTTTGACAATTCGCGAAAATAAACCGCCATAATCATACAAGTGACTTTTTTTTGTAATTTGGCGGTAGTGCCCATTTTCTTTGAATGATTTGAACATTGGGTTTGCCCTATGTCGCTCGACTTCTTTCATTTTTGATTGTCTTATTGAGCGTTGCAATCGGTTGATCGCTTTATTTAGGTGCGACCGGATGGGTTACTTTATGAATCCCCCCTTTCTTGGTCAAGCGATCGTCTTATTTAGGTCGCGATCACTTCGTCTTAGGAACGTCTTATTTTTGCGACCCACACTCATCACCCGCTTGTGCTCTGGGTATCTGTAAGTATAGTCGTCTTTTTGCAAGCTAACGTACCCATTACTCTTTTTCTGCGGAATCAGTCTGAACTCATTCGGGTGAACATAGACTTGGGCTCGTTCGTCTTTTTTCGGTCGTCCGGCTTAGGGTGCAATATTCTTCGAGCCCCGCCAAACTAAATGATAATAAGCGAATGAATGAAAAGCCACGAGGACATAAATATAATAAACTGGTGGGGTGGGTAAAAGAACTACCCGTAGATTCGAGTAGCTCACGAGACTCGGGTTGCTCGTCTAACTTTCTTCTCCCGAAGCTAGCTGGCGCCATTTTTTTTTTACGGGAAAAATAACTGGGGCCTAAATAAAGCCAACAACCATTTGAAATATCAACTACCGGGCCCACTAAATTAAATAACTTTATTGGGCAAAAAACTTAATTTTTTGGCCAAAAATTGAGCCATATCTCATTTTTTTAAAAACGAAATGATTTCTATGGCGACATGGGGTATGGCTTGGTCGGTTTGCAAAAAATCCGGTTAGTTGAAAAAGTGGGCGGAAAAAGAATAATGAGATGTGGCTTTGGTGGTCCGGTGGTCACCTTTCTTGTATGTATGTATAGGTGGGTTTCTCTATTGGATTTTTTGTTTGGGAATTTTGATTTTTGGGATAGGGGGGTTTTACAGTGCTTGTCATGGCCGAGGGCGGTTGGTGGTGCGCCAAGACCTTCCGCCCACCTTCCTCTTTCCTCTCCTTATTCGGTCGACTCACTCAGATCTGCATCTGTATTTTACGATTTTTTTTTGTTTTTGGATTTGTGTATTGAGGAAGATGATGAAAATAGGAATGAAATTGAGATTTTTTGGGTTGTGTTCTTGTGATTTTTCGGATTTGGATTCGAAAATTCGACGTTGTTGTTGATTTTAATTTTTCAATTGACCCCTCCTTTAGCGCCAATTGTTGCGAGTCATTTTTTATGGAGTGTATTATGTGGATAATTTGGTAACAACTCACAAACAAAATGATTAATGGAACAAGAACATCTGCGGGAAGAACCGTAGTTCTTCCCTGAAATGTGGGTGTAGGTATATAAGTGGAATGAGGGAAACATTCCAGTGTGTGTCCCTTTACAATGAACTGTGAGGTCCTTTATATAAAGAGGACGAAGACGACAAATCATAAGCATGACAAATCATTAAGCCGCGACAAATCAATAAACACGACAAGTCGTTAAACCGACAAATCGATAAGCACGACAAGTCATGCATAAAGCATGACAAAACATATGCGTAAGCCACGACAAATCACGTGGTCTCGGTGGGACCTCTTTGAAATGTGATTCCTGGCGGCGTATGATAAATCTGGTTTTTGCGTGTGATAAAAAGAAAAAAATTGACGGGGCTCCCCGAAATCTGAGCAAAAAAGACTCGTCTGCCAGGGGCTCTATTTAAATCCCACGAAATGTCTGTGGGCTCCCCAATCTGAGCCTGAAAAGAACTCGTCTGACAAGGGCTCCCAATCTGGCCCTGAAAAAACTTCATCTGATGGGGTTTTTTTAAAAGAAAAAGACTTCATCTGTAGGGCTCCGAAAAATCTGAAGCCTCTCAGAAAAAACTTAAAAAAAAAATCAGAGACTAGATCGGTAGTCGGATCCGGGGAAGAAGAAAAAAGACTCGGACAAACCGAGGGTCGGTATGCTCGATGGTGAAGGCTCGGGGACAACAACTGAGGGTCGATTTCGATTTCACACATCTTTGAGGGCTCAGACACTAAACAATTAAGATCTCATACGGTACCAAGCAAGCTCGGAGGTAAACAATGCGACTGCAGATACAACAAAACATGAAATCTGGTCGAGACATGAAACAAGATCGAGCTCCAAACAACGTCACAGCCCGATCTTGGGGGCTATTGTTGTGCTCAGATATATCACACGTCAGCATCACCAGATTTTTCACACGTCAGCAGGACGAATTATCGCACGTCAACAGGTCCCACCGAGACCACATGATTTGTCGTGCTTACGCATATGTTTTGTCATGCTTTATGCACATGACTTGTCGTGCTTATCGATTTGTCGTGCTTAACGACTTATCGTGCTTATCGATTTATCGTGCTTAACGATTTGTCGTGCTAGTCCTCTTTATATAAAGGACCTCACAGTTCATTGTAAAGGGACACACACTGGAATGTTTCCCTCATTCCACTTATATACCTACACCCACATTTCAGGGAAGAATTACGGTTCTTCCCGCAGTGTTCTTGTTCGATTAATTCTTTGTTTGATGGTCAAATTAACAAGCCACATCAGAATCATTTTCATAAATTATTTGGCCGTCAACAATAATTTAGTGATATTTGTTGGATGATTTAAACTCTACAGTTACTTTATCGATATGTTGTGTATATGACAAAAGACAAACCTTTTTGTATTTGAGTAACACTTATGTGAATCAGATCTATACATGAACTTTATCATTATTATGCACAGTAACTATCATTGTTGTGTACAAAAATTATCATTGTTCAAGATATGCTTTATTTTTCAAATAATGATAGTTTTTTATATAACAGTGATAATTTTTATGCATAACAGTGATAATTTTTGTACATAACTGTGATATTAAAAAATAGAGTTCACAGTGAACTCGATGTCGCACAAGTTTTTGTCTTCGAAATTTGAGCAATCAAAAAAAAGACGGAGGGAATATTATATATATGAGAATGTATAATTTATATTCTTATTTGTATGATATGAGATCATGATTAGTCCAGTTACCATAAATTTATTGCATACTATTGACATTAGGCTTAAATTATTAAATAAACAATTTAAAATTAAATTATTAGTTGAATTGTAAAACGACATGACTAGGTGATTATGATAAAACTCGATTTATATACTTATTTGTACGATTATTATATGATCTAAGATTTAAATTGATTAGTACAATTATTATAAATTAATTGCAAGCACTATTAACATTAGACTTAAATTTTTAGTTGAATAAAAGATTGTAAAATAATATTAAATTGGTTGTTATAAAACTCGGTACCCACATAAGAGAAAATATTAATTGAGACCAACACATAACAAAAAGTTGATTTTGGGAATGACGCTGACCTTACCAGACAATAGATTCTATTTAACGTTTTAGAGAAGATAATTTTGACTAATGATATCTTATGGTATGACCATTAATAAGAGTTAGAGACAACTACAGAGCCTTAAACTTTCTTAAGTAGATTAATTTTGGGTAGTACGTGTTGCCATGTCCAGAGTAACTAGGCGGGATATTTTAAATTTTTTTATATGGGATGACGACAATATGTGACGATCAACGAGGTTTATAAGAAAATAATTAGAAATTTTCAAAAGAAACAATACCTTTTAAACTTGTATTATTTAATAATATAAACTTTTTCAACAGTTAAAACGTCACCCATTTCCCACGTCTCTTTGCAAAAGTAATAAAATTTTCACAGATCAACATTACATTGAAATAAAAATAAAGAATATAAGGAAAAAAATAATAACTACAGGTAAAATAATTATTTCTAATTAATTTAATATGAAAATTAAATATATTTTATATCATATTCATTTTATACTCACAGACCGTGCAACACACGAGTGATATACTAATATATATATTGAGCAAAGTGTCGAGAGTAATTGTATAAATTTTTATGTATAAGTTGTTGAGGAGTAAATGAATTAATTAGATGAACGCATGTGTGAGTCCGAAAGTAATGACATTTTATGTAAGACTAAGTCTTATGCATTTAGGTGCATTGTGCACTCTTTTAGAACTGTGCAACTTGTTATATTTTAAGATGCAACTTGTTGGTAATGAAACGTGTAACTATTTTTCATATTAATAGTTGCACGGTTTAGTGTAAACAAGTTGCATGATTCTTAAATGCACTATAAGTGCAAGGTGCACTTGGGTGCACATGAAGTCTCCTGTAAAACTTATTCACCACAAATTAATTTCATATTTACAGATATGACTTTTCAATTATCACAACTAATACTCCTTTATAATACAAATCATACCATTTATACCTTTTTATAATATAAGTCGTACCATTATAAGTCATATCTTTCGATCATCACAATTAATACCCTTTATTAATAATCGTATCCTTAATTCGTTGCACAGGTCTCCTATGTTGTAAAATATAGAATAAGATCAAAGAGAGAATGCAAGAACACCGATTTGTTGACCCAGATCGTCCGAAAGGACTACGTCTGGGGGCGACCAAGCCAGGAGGGTTTTCAATACAATTCTCTGTAAACCCACTCCTCTGCCTTCTACTTTTTTTCCGTCAAATGACGGTACAATAGAATATGCCTATATATACTAAGTATTGGGCTTTAGCCCTAAAAACCCTAACTCTAAGCCCACCACAATAAGTAATGTCCACTAATATTAATGTATTTACAACACTCCCCCTTGGACATTACGACGTGGTGTTCATGCCTAACTAAAATTTCGCTATAATAATTCAAAGAGAGAAACTTATTAAAATAAAATAAAAAAAAGTACAACTAATGATCTTTTAATTCAATCTTCAAAACGCTCCCCCTGTAGACAACAGTCTTCCAAACCTTTTGTATTATGTTTTCACACTCTTCTGGAGTTCATGCAGGTAAACAAATTTTAGGGGATATATGCTTTATCAAGTTCCCTTTAGCATTCCTATTATTCATATGGGCAACAAACGTTGCATTTTCCTCATAATGGATGATAGGAGATATACCATTATCACATGAATCATAAATGTATTTAAATCACAATATTGCAAACTTCGAAGATACTGAACATATGCTTTAAAGTTTTACAATGCCTCCTTATAGGAGAAGCACTAACTTAATCTTGCAAGCAAATTCAATATAAATTCAATATCGGATTTGGTGCAGTTCTTAAAACATAGTAATGCACTAAGGACACTCTAATAAGGAATTTCTGGTCCTAAAATGTCATATGTATCTTCTTTAGGTCCAAATTTGTCTTTATCCACTTCAAGGGATCGAACAATTACTAGTGTGCTAAGTAGATGAAATTTAATATAAAATCTCTCCAATATCTTCTCCATGTAAGCTGATTGTTATATAAAGATTCATTTTGCTTTAGGGAAATGCTCGATCTGTTGGTCGAGGCAATACTTGATTTCACCAACGTATAATTTCAAAATTCAATCTCTAAGATTAAATTAGTTTTCTTTGACTTTGTTGTGCACATAAATAATCTTTCCTACCACGTGCTCGCACGACGAACACGTGGAACAGTAAAACAAAGGTGCCCGCTATCCCATCAGACAAGTGCTCACTAGTTGGATACACATCCCGCTCATCCATTTGTGCTCGCCAGGAGCATGCCAGTTTAGGCGACCAGAGGGTGCTGGGCGCCAGAAGCCATCATACTGCAAAAATTATGCTCTCCCGGCAACCCAATGACCACTCATCAAGATAGACAAACAAGAGTAGTGGTCGAAAGGAAAACCAGACGAATAAAGAAGGAAAGACGAAGCCCAGATGAACAGAGAAGGAAAGATGGAAAACCAGACGAACAGAGAAGGAAAGACGAAGCCCAGACGAACAAAGAAGGAAAGACATGCTCGCCTCCGAAGGCGAATATGCGGCAAGAATCAAGGCACATGGCCTACAACAATGTTTTCTAGGCAAACAAATTGACTTATCGGGGAGCGAGCACGCATACGTGGTTGACAGAGATCCGAGAGAGTGGAGAGCAGAAGAGTGTGCTCGCCCCCTAGGACGAGCACATAATCAAGGCAATGGCGTTTGACTTACAACCGCACTTACTCAACGACCACAAGGGTCGGGCCTCGTGAGTACGGACCACAACCAAGAGAGCACAAGAATCGGGTCACCCACGACGCCACCATTACCACCTGGATGACAAGGCGGAAACTTCTCGAGCAAGTAAAGATAAATGTCAATCAAAGAAGCACGAATAGAAAACGTGGCAACACCACATAGATTCGTGCATGTTAAGAAATCGCCAGCTCGTGCTAGCCAGGACACCACCAGCTTATCCAAATCCTATAAATAGGCCCAAAAAGAACAAAAGAAGGGTTCAAAAATTTTCCTAAGATAGCTCTTGTATCAACTCTCCCTCCCACATAACCATTGTGCTCGTCACTAACACATTGTGTTCGACGCACTCCCCAAACCATAAATAATATAATCCTGGCTTGGTATGCCCCCAGACATAGTCAACTTTTATGAACTTGATCATCAAATCCTTGTTGTCATCCTACATACAGATGTGCTCATCATACACACACAGTGTTTGACACATCATTATTTTGTTTGTTAAGTCGTAACACACATCGCCACATCAGATTTTCCACGCAACACGACTTACAACAATTGGCGCTAGAAGGAGGGTGCTATTCGTTTAAAAAGATCATCAAGAACAGGGACGAACCTCCAAATCCAAAAATAAGAACACAACCCAGAATAGTATTTGAATCCCATCCAGATATTCACGAAAACCCCACAAATTAGAAGGACATCCAGTATCATCTTTCTCAAGCAAAAAATCCAACACATATACATACGAGGGAAAGCAAAAAAAGAAAGGAGGAAGATGAAAGCTGCTGGACTATTTTACCAATTCCTCTACTACACCAAATCCAGAGGTATACATACACAACAACATACAAAACAAACGAAGAAGAAGGAGGCTCCCCGGTGCGTACTCCGCTGCTGCATCGCCTCACCTCCGCCTTCTTCGGCCCTGCGGCCGCATCACCAGAAATTCGCCGTTCAAAGGCTCCATCGCCATCCGCAAACCACGACGACGACGATGGTTTTGCGCCAATTTGAGGCGTTTAAATCCCGAAGTTGGGATGGTTTACAGAAAATAAAGGCGCGCCTGACGCGCCTCCTCATTGATGCCTCTCTAGAATCATTACCGCTACATTTTGCATCCATCCCAGACTACCAATCTGAGTCGACACCGGTGTTGCTCATAGTCAACCGCCTCGATCTATGCCATCGAATCCCCAAATCTCCACCACCAGTTTTTTCGAACTTATCGCCAATCTCTGATTTTTGCCAAAATTGCACCGCCATTCCACATGAAACTGGATTTCATGGCGCCGCGTGGAAGGCTTCGTGGCGATGGGAGGTGAATTCGTCTGCTGCGTTGCACGAGTCACAGGTTTGATCTAATCCTGTCATTTGGGCGTGGTTTCTTAAGTGTGGGGCTGGGCCTATTTTCATGAGATGGGACACGGGGTTTGGGCTCGATCTGATATCTATTAGTTGGGCTAGAATAAAAGTTTGGGCCTTTCTACATTTACTAAGCAATATTTCCGGCCCAACTGTATGAAGTGGGCCACGAATATTTCCTGTTGGGCTTTTACAACAAATAAAGGTTTTAAGTGTTGGGCCGGTTTCCCTTGAATTATTGAGCCCAGTTCTTTTTTGGGCAGAAAAAAGGGTTGGGCCGGCTCTTCATTTAAATTATGTGGGCCCTGATTTTTGGCCCAGTTAAAAAAAAGGTGGAAAACAGCGGTAAAAGAAAATTAGACGAGCACCCGGACTCTCGAGACCGACTCAAAGAATCTACAGGTAGTCCTTTTACCCAACCCACCATGTTTATTATGCTTATGTCCTCGTGGCTTTTCATTCATTCGTTTATTTTCATTTATTTTGGCCGTGCCTATGAATGGTCGCACCTAAGTCGGACGACCCGAACAAAGATGAACGAGCAGAGGTTTATGTTCGCCTGACGAAACAAATTGTACTTATAGATGCCCGCAACAAAGCGAGCAATGGGTACGGGGTCGCGGCTAAATAAGACGGCCCAAGCAGAATAGTGATCGCAACAAACATAAGACGATCACGAAATAAAAAGGGGGGTTGCACATAAGTTAACCCATCTGGTTGCAGCAAAATAAGACAACCAATCCAATCGCAACTAAATAAGACGATTGAAAAACTAAAGAAGTCAGGTTGAAACATAGGCATATATAATGTTCGATTTCATTCAGAAGAAAACGGCACTACCGGCCAAATTACAAAAAAGCCACTTGGGCTATTTATCTGAAGTCTCCGGCAGGGTGGTGTCGAACACAACCTTGATAGCAAGCAGATCAAGAAAAGGGCTCACCAGGCAGGCGAGCATAAGGGGCAACCAAGGAAGTAACCTAAGTGCTCGTCACCTCAGGCGAGCACGCACCACGCCACCAGACGAACACACAAGAGTTTAATAGTGTGCTCACTCGGGAGCCATGTGATTGTGCTCGCCTAGTAGGCGAGCACCGGGCGAGCACAAGATGTGATAGACCTAGAGCCATGGACCAATACATAGTCGACCATCAAGAGACGAACATCCACACAAATGAAGAAGGCGAGCATGACTCGCTCAACACGAAGACAAGCCACCTGCTAGGCGGTAACCACCTATATGACAAACCGGAGACTTCACAACACCCTTCTCAACGATGTCCAGTCTGCCGTTTTAGCAAAGTATTCTTCACCTTCTCAGCGATGAGATCGTCGGCCTTTATGGCGACGACCAGCCCGCTTTCTCGGCGTTGACTTTCCGCTACCTCAGCGATGTCCAGTCCACCATTTTAGCGAAGTATTCTCCACCTTCTTGGCGATGAGATCGTCGGCCTTTACGGCAACGACCAGCCCGCCTTCTCGGCGTCGACTTTCCGCTACCTCGGCGATGTCGATCCGCCATTTTAGCGAAAATATTCTCGGCTAAAGCGATCGTCGGCCTTTACGATGACGACCAGCCCGCCTTCTCGGCGTCGGCTTTTAGCTACCTCGGTGATGTCTAATCCGCCATTTTAATGAAGTATTCTCCGTCTTCTCGGCGATGAGATCGTCGGCCTTTATGGCGATGACCATTCCGGCCCGCTTTCCGCTTACCTCGGCGATGTCGATCCCATTTTAGCAAAGTATTCTCTGCGCTTTGAGATTCGGCCTTTATAGCGGCGACGGCCCACCTTCTCGGCATCGGCTTTCCGCTACCTTGGCGATGTCGATCGCCATTTTAGCGAAAGTAGCTTACCGGCGATGAGATCATCGGCAAGGTTTTCAACTTTGGCTTTCCGCTACCTCGATGATGTCAATCCACCATTTTAGTGAAATTCTCGGCCTTCACCGGTGATGAGATCGTCGGCCTTTACGGTGGCGACCGCCCGCATTCTCGGCGTTGAAAGTACCTCGGCAATGTCGATCCGCCATTTTAGCGAAAGTATTCTCTACCTTCTCGGCGATGAGATAAAACGATGCACCCGCATTTCGGCGTCTTCTTTCCGCTACCTCGGCGATGTCGATGCCCGTTTTAGCGAAGTATTCTCCACCTTCTCGAGGATGAGATCGTCGAAATGGCGATGACCGACCCAGATTCGTCGGCTTTCCGCTACCTCGGCGATGTCGATCATTTGTTTTAGCAAAGTATTCTCCATCGGTGATGAGATCGTTGGGGCTCCAAGCCTTCTCGGCGTCGGCTTTCCGCTACCTCGGCGATGTCGATCCACCGAGCGAAGTATTCTCCGCCTTCTCGGCGATGAGATCGCCGGCCTTTACGACGGCAACGACCGGGAGCGTCCTTTCGCTGCCTCGGCGATGTCGATCCGCCAATATATTCTCCGCGCTTCCGGCGATGAGATCGTCGACCTTTTGGCGATGACCAATCTCATCGACTTTGCTACCTGGCGCCTTCCGGCAATGAGATGTCGGCCTTCGGCAAGAACCGACCGGCCTTCTCGGATTGGCTTTCCGCTTCCCTCGGCGATGTCGGTCGACCATTTTAGCGAAGCATGTTTGTGCGGACCCAGCTATGTTCACCTCGGGGAAGTATTCGGATTTTATGATCGCCATGGGTGCCACCGATGCTTTCTGCGAGGCGATCGTTCCCTATGACCTTAAGCGTCGGGCACACGGTGGTTTTCAACTCGCCCGCGTCCATCACATCCTTCGCCCAATTGGGACATAAATTCTTATCCCATTTCTCATCTATGTGTGCTCGCCAGCACCGGTTAACGACAGCACATTTCTCCGGTTCAAAACCAAATCGGACAGGGCGAATGTGGAAAGATTTGATAAATGTTTGTATGATGGGGCTCCGTCGAAGAGGACGCCAAGATCCTCACGGTGGTCGGAGGTCTGACCCTGAATACGGACATGTGGAAAACCATGCATCAGGAATGGCCAAATACATATGCCGAATTCCGCGAGCGAGCAGCCAAGATTATAACGATGTAAGACACCTTTCGCCCGATCGTGAGTAGGCTAAAAGGGGCCACGGGGAAGGTGGTCGCCCGGAAAAAAACCAACCCAACAAATGGGGGGTACAAACCTCCAGGTTCTTTCAAACCATTTGAAACAGGGGCCAAAGTACAAGCGCGCTCAAAGTATTAAAACCGAGATAAATGTATAACCGATCAAGGATGGAGACATGTTGGAAAAACCCCGACGATTTCGGGGATAAAACTCATCTCAATCCTTCTAAGTTTCGCTTTCGTTCCATGAGTTTATTGGGCAATAATACAGACGAGTGTCGCGACCTCATGCGATGACTCACGAAGTTTGTATGAGGAAAATCGCCTTACCCAATATATAAAGAAGCCAGCGAACAGAAAAACCCAGCGGGAAAGGTCGGGCGATCAAAAAAGAAAACGCAAGGTGGAGGAAGTATCAAACAGCGATCTAGAGGATTTCCAACCGACGGTTGGGATTGCCAAAAGAAAGGAGCCCCGACTACGGACAAAGCCGGGAGGTGCAAGAAATCAAGATAATCCGCCCAGATTATGGGCGATGGGAGGGACGCAACCGGATGCCAATTCTATTATTCAAAGAAGTTGATAAGGAGATGGACATGCGGTGAACATGGTGGAATAAGTGTTAGAAGTCGAGGAATCAAGCCAGTAAGGGGCCGGGGCAAACATAAAGTCCGTAGCGACCAGGCGAGCCCCCGACCCCATGAATGAAGGTTCACCCGATGGGCATCTAGACCAAAGAACCACGATCATGAAGTTCGGACTTAAAACCTCGCATGATAGGTTTTTACCTAATGGAGATTGAAGACGAGCACCGGGGGTCGATCATAGCTCCTTGGTGGAAACTAAAAAAAAGAGATGAACACCTACTGAGGAATTTTATCTCCAAGTAATGACGAGTAGGGCTAAAAAAATAAAAATAAATAAATAAATTGGGACGATCACGAGCTCGTGTTTGCTCACCAGCAAACCCGTAACCACAAGGGCATAAAGGATCAAATATCACTGAAGTCGTATGGTCGCCAGATGATCAGAGCAAAGTTTATTTAAACTAGCCAAGCCGCATTGCGTTTGTTTATCCAAGCCACACCCCGGATGGTCGCACATCAATAAGACGACCATAGTCCAATAAGAAATCGAATAGAGTCGAGTTTGTGTTTTCTTGGCGAAAGAATGTGTGCTCACAATGACCGCAACAACGTGACCATGGGGCACATAGGTCGCGCATAAATAAGACGACCAGAGCAGAAGTGATCGCCGTTACGTAAGCTGATCGCGAACGATTAACGGGTTGCACTCAGATAAGCCAACCATCATGATTGCACCTACGTAAGTCAATCATAAAACGAAGTTAAGATTAAACACAAACATATCAGATGGTTCGATTCATATTGTAAAAATAAGGGGCACTAATGGCCAAGAAGACAGAGGTACATAAACAACACCCAGAAGTTCAAAACACAACAACAATCATCCCGGCCAAGCAAAAAAGGCTGTCTTAGTCAAATACGAAAGTATTTCTAAAGAAATCAAAGAAAAGATTGATTATCCGGAGCCTTCTGCTCACCACCAACTAGAGCCCTCTGCTCGCCATCACCATTTTGAGCCCTCTGCTCGCCATCGCCATCCGGAGCCTTCTGCTCGCCACCAACTGGAGCAGTCTGCTCGCCACCATCCTGGCCGCCTTGCTCGCTTTTTCTACCATGACCCTCCTGTTCGCCTTTCCGGCCCTGATCCACAGGATCACCCTTGACTCCAACATCCTGATCATCATCCTCTTCATCGGTAAAAGGGTCCCCGATTCTTACTCTTTCAAGGAGATGGGAGAAATCACACAAGTCCTGAAGATCGGCCAAAGGTAGCTCTCGGTCGGGGGTAGGCGGGTTACCGGCCAAATATTTCTCGAGGTCCCAGATGAAAGTCCCCAACTTATCGGCCGAGAGTGTCCGCCTCGCCATACAGATGGCATCTGCGAAAGCACAAATATAGGAATAATTGGACATCGAATCAACATACTCCTCCGTATGCATTTTTAAGTTTTGAAGGCCCAGTAGGTTGTTGGTCTCCTCGGCGATAAAAAGTTGTTGGGCAAGCAAGACTATTTTACGGGTCAGGATTTCCCTTTCGGACATTAGTTCCACAAGACACCGCCGTAAAAAAAATTCTCTAAAATCACCATTGATCGACCTTGATAAACTAGGCCCAAGCGTATCCACTCTAGCAACGATGGACTATCGAGCGACTCCTCGAGGTCAGTTGTTCATGCCTGAATTGGGGTCTCGCAGGCTCGCTGGACATGGTCGAGCAGTTCAGGA
The DNA here is from genome assembly GCA_037126765.1 of Stenogyne calaminthoides. NCBI lineage: Eukaryota > Viridiplantae > Streptophyta > Magnoliopsida > Lamiales > Lamiaceae > Stenogyne > Stenogyne calaminthoides. The sequence goes on along the minus strand of JBBCBC010000020.1, from coordinate 36,029,517 downwards.
ATGCCACACAACCTTCGAGAGGCTGATTCACATGCTCATCAGGTCCGAACACCCAGAAAAATACATCTTTCGGAGTATCATAAGCCCGGTACAACTGACCAAGCCAATCTGCATCGATTATGCTTGCAATTCTGCTCAACAATAATTCATTCTGAACGACAATCCGGTGAGGCTGATCGGGCCAATCAAAATTATATTGAGCACTATATTCGGCGTACCTCAAGATATGGGGTCGTCCAAGCGCGATGTTCTACTCGCTATCGACCTCCACATTTTGCTCACCCACGCCCTCGACTCTATACTAAGCCCCAACATTATGCTCGCCAGTTTTTTTGGTTTCAGATTCACCAACAGTATAATCACCCACAACCCGGGCACCATCCCTCGGCGACAACCTATTCTCATCGGAATCATCCAGAAAAATAGAACGTGCTCTCGACCTAGCTCATTTATCGCCTCCTTGGAATCAGAGGAGAGAACGACAAATGGCTTCCGAACCCTCCGATGAGGTCGTGGTCCAAAAGCATCCACCTTCGATGAACAAGCCATGCTGCGAGTAAATGGGCGGCGAGGTGAAGACACCAACCCCCGAGAAATCTTAGACCCCTCGGAGTTGGATAAAGAATCAAAAGAGATGGAACGAAATAGCATAATAAAAAAACGAAGAGAAGAAATTACTACCTGAAGAAATTTACTACCGGAGAAGACGAGGTTGCCAGAGTTCTGAGAAAGAAGAAGGAATGATTGCCTCGGGATACTCCCTACGGAGAACGAAATGATGCCTCGATCTCCCTCTCTAAGGCCTTCAACAATCGGGCCCCCATGACGAACGCAAAGCGGCCCGACTGGGGGGTATTGTTGTGCACATAAATAATCTTTCCTGCCACGTGCTCGCAAGACGAACACGTGGACCAGTAAAACAAAGGTGCCCGCTAGCCCGTCAGACAAGTGCTCACCAGTTGGATACACATCCCACTCATCTATCTGTGCTCGCCAGGAGCACGCCAGTTTAGGCGACCAGAGGGTGCTGGGCGCCAGAAGCCATCATACTGCAAAAATTATGCTCTCCCTGCAACCCAATGACCACTCACCAAGATAGACAAACAAGGGTAGTGGTCGAACGGAAAACCAGACGAACAGAGAAGGAAAGACGAAGCCCAAATGAACAGAGAAGGAAAGACGGAAAACCAGACGAACAGAGAAGGAAAGACGAAGCCCAGACGAACAGAGAAGGAAAGAATTGCTCGCCTCCGAAGGCGAATATGCAGCAAGAATCAATGCACATGGCCTATAACAATGTTTTCCAGGCAAGCAAATGACTTATCGGGGAGCGAGCATGCATACGTTGTTGACAGAGATCTGAGAGAGTGGAGAGCAGAAGAGTGTGCTCGCCCCCTAGGACGAGCACAGAATTAAGGCAATGGCATTTGACTTATGACCGCACTTACTCAACGACCACAAGGGTCGGGCCTCGTGAGTACGGACCACAACCAAGCGAGCACAAGAATTTGGTCACCCACGACGCCTCCATTACCACCTGGATGACAAGGCGAAAACTTCTCGAGCAAGTAAAGACAAATGTCAACTAAAGAAGCACGAACAGAAAACTTGGCAACACCACATAGATTCGTGCATGTTAAGAAATCGCCAGTTCGTGCTAGCCAGGACACCACCAGCTCAAGCCAGGACACCACCAGTTTATCCAAATCCTATAAATACGCCCAAAAAGAATAAAAGAAGGGTTCAGAAATTTTCCTAAGATAGCTCTTGTATCAACTCTCCCTCCCACATAACCATTGTGCTTGTCACTAACACATTGTGTTCGACGCACTCCCCAAACCATAAATAATATAATCCTAACTTGGTATGCCCCCAGACGTAGTCAACTTTGACGAACTGGGTCATCAAATCCTTGTTGTTATCCTACATACAGATGTGCTCGTCATACACACACACAGTGTTTGACACATCATTATTTTGTTTGTTAAGTCGTAACACACATCGCCACATCAGATTTTCCACGCAACACGACTTACAACAGATTTCCTTACTTGTTCCAATAATATTTAAATTATCACAAGAAATCGAGATAATACAAACACCACCAAAGTAATTTCTTTGTAAACACGTAAGGAAATATTTCAATGTTTATTTATTCCTCATTCGGGAAGAATGAATTGAGTCGATCGTGGAATATTCGACCCAAATATTTTATGTCATATAATGACCTTTGTAATTCTAATATCATACTTAATACGATTTTCACCATTCCTCATATGAGGAATTTTATATCCATCAGGGATTTTCATATAAATATTAAAATATTAATTGATCAATATAAACATGCGGTTACAATGTCTATCAACTGCATTTCTAATTTTACTAACTGCCAGAGATATTAAGTAGCGGAACTTTATTTCATACATAACAGGAGTATATATTTAAAATCTATATCGGGTCTCTGCAAAAAACCCATGAGCTTCTAATCTCGCTTTGTACCTCATTACATCATTATTCTCATTCTCTTTTTCGTACAAATACCCATTTATATCCAACAGAGATAACGTTTCAGGGTGTATGTGCAATAAAGTCAAGAATATTAGCGAGTCGAGCTCTGCCTTAATTGCTTCTTCCTATTTTACCTAGTCAAAGCGCTTCCGACTCAACTATTGATTTTTGGGTACTGGATCCAGATTTTTAATAGTGAGAGCAATTATAGCAACGAATAAGTTGTCGACAACATTGATAAATTTCTCATGTATTTATAATTTCTATATTTATATCAACCAGATCTTCATCATTTCCCATAATATTTTGATCTGGTCGTTCTGCAATTCTAGTATTTTTATTATTTTGTGCACGTGCTTCATTACTAGAATTTTCGTCTTCGGGACGAATCTCTTCAAGAGACTTCAAGAGTGACTGAATATATTTGCTAGCTTTAGTAATTACCGCGGATTTATGTCTTACATAATAAGGGGTCCTTTACGCTTCTGGCGTGTAGAGGCATTAACATATATATTATTGCCTAAAATTTGCACATTTACTCTTTTTGGTGCATTTACAACAAGTATATGTGCTTTAGTCACTTCTTTATCATCAGTAAATTAATCTAGCAGATTACTTGCTGAATATTGCAAGTTAATTTATCATTTGAACTTCCAGTTCATTTTGACTAGTGCGTGAATTTTCATGTTGAAGATCTTTTATATTCCACGAAATTTCTCGGCATTCATTGAATTTTAAATTCTTATCTCCTCCTAATGCCGAGAAATGATCTTCATCAAATGTGCAATTAACCAACTGGGCAATGAAGTGAGGTACACTGTGGTGGTGACATTGAAAACCAATATTGCACATTCTAATATTTGCAGATGGGAAATGTTTAGTTCTTAAGCACTAGTTATAAAAGGGGAATAATCAAGATATGCAGTGGTTCGAATTTGAATTAGATTAGCACCATGTAAAATTTCATGCCCTCAACATGAAATAACTAAGTTGGAATTCTTCAATAATAGTCTAGTAATTATTTTGATGAAATCTATTAGTAATTCAACTAAACCATTCTCGATGTGAACGAGATTAAATGCTCAATTTTAATTCTCAATGCCATATAATAATCATTAATGTCATCTAATCGACATTAACCATTCAAATGGATTTATGGGATAATCCAAAATTTTAAGTTCAATAATATTTGGCAATAAATTTGCTTCAGGCAAATTATATCAGTCCACAGATATTTTCATGACTCTATTCAAGAGAAATAAAATATACAATTCCAACTTTAGTACGAGAATGTCGTACTATAAAATTTTCCAATTTATATCTTTGCATAAGCCCCACAAATAAATTAATTTGCATAAGAGATTATGTTATTTGACATACTATGTAAATAGAATTAGTCAAAATCCAACTTATCATATTTTGAACCGCTCATGTCATAATTTCGATAAATTCGCTTCAGGCAAATTAGTACATCATCATTTTCAATGTTCATATTTGCTTCGGGCAAACTAGTACGATGAGGTCCTACTTTGCTCATAATTATATAAGGATTCAATTTTAGTGGAAGAGTTTTCATGTATAATTTATACTGTTTCCACTAAAAAAGTGAATTTCAACGTGCAAAGTTCAAGTTTAGAAGTAATCACAGTTAAGAGCAAATAGGTTTCCTTTTCAAGATAATTTACTACAATTGTCCTTAAGAAAAACTTGATATAAACTTTCATATGTAGTTCAGATTCAACAAGTTTTTAATGAATCAAACCAGCCACAAAAATAAGTGATAAGTGGCAAGCAAGGATTTTCACATAATTCCTAAATTCTACAACAAATAATCCCCAAGCCTATATTGCGGTAAACACTTCTAATTGCTGAAATTTAATAGAGGTTAAGCTCCTTTACCAGAGCGGAACCATTTGGTAAGGGTTCCTAACCGTTAAAAGTCTTGGCTCACATCGAGTGCGGGCTCCATGAGAAATTTAGGAGACGAACAATCTGCTCCCTTATCTCGTTGATGGGGATAATTTCTTTGATTTTAGACATGTCTCCATCAATCAAACAATATAATGACCAATACTGACTTCAAGAGATAATTCAAGATAAAAACCGGTTAGCCAAATATAAAGAAGCAATGAAAATTTAACAGGTCACTTATCCAAAATTATAAGTGCTTTAGCCAAATCACATGATCAAAAGAAAAGATGTCACACAATTATATTTTCAATATCAATTAGCCAAACAAGCAGAAACACAACAACATAAGTACAAAATTGATATTGAATAAATTTGTTTCTGTCTGACACTTTGGCTGATCATCGTAAATAAGAGAGAAGCTCAACACTTTTGTCTAAGTTGTAGACTTTATGCTACGGGAAAAGACATAAATCAGATTTAGGCATACTGATAATACTCCAAAGCAATTGTATGGATGAGGCCATTGATAATATATCAAAGCAATTCAACGTAAAATCTCTCCATCAATTCCATTAAGTGGTATTAATTCAAAATTACCAGAATAATTAACTGGTTTTGTAAATTTACTTTATCCACTGGAGACTTCGACTAGCATATAGGAAACAAAAGCCAGTAATTATTAATTAAAAAAAAACATATTAGAAATAATAGAAAATGACCAACACTATAGTACAAAGATCACAGGATATTCCATATGTTCCTATCTCAATAAAAGGATATGAAACTATGGTGGTTTGGCTAGTTGTAATCATGAACGACCATTGTGAATCGACGCTTTGTTTCTATATTAGTTTCCTTGAGAAAAGATTTGATACAATTTTCTCAATAAAAACAAATCCGAATGCATAAATGAATAGTCAATTACGAGTAATCCATCTAATTCAAAACAAAGGCAACGCTTAACAGTGAAAGACGAGGCCGCCGATTTTCGCTTGTGAAATTGTAATCTATATTACCATTATCAGAATAAATAAATAAAAATTAAGCAGTGACAATAGTATCAAAAACAAACTTATCTTCGATTCATTCGTACAAACTTGATGTATAATATTTCTGAATCGGAACTCCTTATTTTGGTTAACCGACGAAGATTTGGACTGCAAAATTCTGAAATCTAGGGCAGAACACTCGTGCTGATAACGTGTTTTAAAATATAGAATAAGATCAAAGAGATAATGCAAGAACACCGATTTGTTGACCCTGTTCGTCCAGAAGGACTACGTCTGGGGGCGACCAAGCCAGGAGGGTTTTCAATACAATTCTCTGTAAACCCACTCTTCTGCCTTCTACTTTTTTTCCGTCAAATGACGGTACAATAGAATATGCCTATATATACTAAGGCCCTGTTTGGCTCGCGTGATTGATTGGGATAGAGTAGGATTATGATTTTAATCTCAATTAATCTACCGTTTGGTTTGTGGGATGAGGGCCCATGATATACTTCAAGCCCGGGTAGAAAATGTATCAAATCCCTCCATGGAGGGATATGCCAATCCTATGTGAAAGGTGGGATAGAACATATCCCAAGTGTAAAATTACAAATTATCCTTCTATTGTTTGAATAAATTCACAAGAATGACGTGTGTTGTTTCAATTCAATTTTAGGGTATTTATGACATTTCAATAGGTATCCCATCTAATCCCTCACTCCAATCCTACAATCCAAACGCATATCTTGATTCAAACAAATCCAGTCCAATCAATCCAATCTTACTCAATCCCACTCAATCCTACCACACCTAATCAATCCAATCCCGTGAACCAAATTGTTGTGACCGAATAATTTCTGAACGGGAAACCTAGCATCTAGGGGTAAGTTGCATAATACCTCCGAGGAAGCCCTATCTCTACCTTCTAGGGACCTGTCACACAAAAGGAACAAAACTATGTCTAGGTCGGGGTAACATTTGGACTCACCCGAGTTGGATGACCGCGACCTGACAAGACCCCGATTCGCGACCTGGGGGAGGCACATGTCCCCAATGGCGGTGCCTGCAACTCTGAGCCTCAAGAAGAAAGTCGGACCAGTGAGGACTTTCCCCAAACGGGAAACTGTTTTCTGGCCTTCAGAAAACAGTTGAGCAGGCTACCCTAATAAGGGCGGGTCAGATGCGCGACCTCAGATTTTGGGTTCGCGACGTCGGGAACAGTACCCGCAACCTCCAGCGAGCAATCCATAGGGAAGAGGTCGCCCCGTCTTTTCGCCCGAGCACGCTATCCAGTAACCAGAGCCGGCGTCATTTAATGCACCCCGTATGTCATTAAATATCTAGGTCCTAGGCCCCTAGAGGGGCTACACCCCAAGGATTTGTAGTATAAATACATGTAATTAAAGCTCAATAAAGGGTTCCAACATTCCCATTCAATACAAAGGCTTTATTAGCCAAGAAAGAGGCCTTTGGCCCAAACACTCTTGCAATTTATTGCTTTCCAACACTCAAAATATTAAACATAAAAGCACATCATCATCACATTAATGAGGAACATTCCCTTTGTTCTTCATTAATTCTCACCCACTCCAAATCATAAATAGTTTGATGTCAATCATAGCCACATTAATGCCTTAATCATCTTTTCATATTTTTGGTATCCACATTAATGCCTTAATCATCTTTTCATATTTTTGGTATCACCAATTGGCGCTAGAGGGAGGGTGTTTCATTAGAATTTTCCCAGATTTCCTATTGATACACCCTTTCGAATCTTCAAATCTTCATTAATCCCATTCGAATCTTCATATCCTCGTCACACTCGAAGCTTCGCCATGGCATCCACGGGGGTGCAGGCTTTCGGCCAGCAAGAGGAGGCCACTTCCAGCAATGAAGTCCCCCTCAAGAACCTGGCTGACATCAAAACTCCGGAGGACCTCAGGGAGGCCATGAAAATCCTCCGGCGGCGACAACGCGACCTCGCTGGCGAACATAGCGGGCCACATCGGCGAGCCGAGTCCCACCGCCTCTCTGGGTCTCGAGGAAAGAGGAAGATGGACGAAAACTCTCGACCCAGGCACAGACCAGCGAAGACCAGCCACATGACGAGGGGGTCCGGCGGGGCACGCCGCGCCCAGAGTCCTCGAAAAAAAACTCCCTCCCCTCTCAGAGGAAGTTTCCCACAACCACGACAGTCTGAGTCCGTCTTTGAGAGATTGGGCAGCCACGCACCTCGAAAGCCCCGAGGTCGCCAAAACGAATCCAGAGCGGACTCCTTCAAAATCTGGCATAACTTGGAAACCTCTTTCGAGGTAGAGGACTTCCGAGGTCGAAGGAACGAGGTTCCAAAGGCTTCGATACTGTCTCGTTTAGGTCCGCGAGCATCTCATCGACCTCCCAACCATGGAAATGAGCAGCTCGTGGCCATCAAAGAGACTCTCAAGAAGCTACACGATCAATTAGACCAGCAAGATGGACCCGCGACATCGGCGCTCGTCCTGATCTCGCCCTTAGTCCCGGCCATTTTCTATGCCCTAGCACAGGTCAAAATCAACACGACCTCGATCAATCAGTATAATGGGGACTCCAACCCGACCATCCATCTAGGGAATTCTCCGACCACATGGCTTCCATGGTGGGCCACGGACGCGATGCAATGTCGGGTTTTCCCTCTCACTCTTGGTGACCAGGCCTATAGGTGGTTCAAATCTCTAACTCCGAACTCCATCGAGTCCTTCCACCAGCTCGCCGGTCTTTTCCTCAACCATTTTGTCACCTTGGCCCCAAGGCAGCCAACGAAATAACTCTTCGCGACCATTCAGCAGGGTCCCACGGAGTCGGACCGAGACTACATCGAAAGAGTCGATAACTTTCTCCTAGGCGGCGAACCCATGGGAGATGAAGTCAAAGTGATGGGGGATGTTCGGGGTTTGCGTTTCAACACGAAGCTGTGGAGGCTAATGCATAAGGAGTACCCGAGTTCGTATGCAGAGTTTCGGTATAAGGCAGGAAATCACATTAGCCGGGCTGAAATGATGGCCATGCGTTTGGGGGAGCAGGTCCAGGAGGGCGAGGTAAAGAAACCCGATGGGGCAGCACCGAGCTCACAAAATAAAAGTGGCGTCCATCGCAAGACCAACAACTTTAAGCCTTTTAACAGCGAAATCGAGGTCAAGCTGTTGGGGGTCTTGAGCACCACTCCAAACGAAGTCTATGATCAGATCAAAGACAAGAAACTTTTGGATCAACCCCGCAAAATCACAAAGGAGAACGGGAAGATGAACCCCAACAAATACTGCCACTACCATGAGAGCATCGGACACAACACCAGTGAATGTTGCGACCTTCTCCGACAATTATGGAAGCTTTACGAGGACGGAAAGCAAGACTACTACGTGAAGAAACATCCGAACAATCAGGCACAACCGCAATGGCCTCAGGCCAATCCAGGGCCCGCCGGTCAGCGACCCCTTCCCCCTTTTCCCATAATTCCGCGGGAAGGGCCGTCCAGATGATCGCTCCATTGGGAGGTAACATCGGCGGGATCCTCCCTTCGATGTTTATGTCGCGACGCAAGCGTAAAGCCAAAATATGAGCTCTAAATCATATACACCAGACTTTCTCCCAAGTTAACCACGCAGCCGAGAAAACCAGTTCACTCGCTTTCTCGGACGAAGACAAGCACGGGGTGCAATACTCGAATAATGACCCCATAGTGATCTTGACCAAGATCATGGGGGTAATGGTTCATCGTCTACTAATCGATAACGGCTCCTTCTGCAACATCCTATTCAAAAGCGCTCTCGACCAGATCGGGAACTTCTCCAAATATATCGAACCTTGCGACCTCACTATCAAGGGGTTTGGGGACTCTTCTGTGAAACCCTATGGGGCAATCCGGTTGGCAGTCGAATTGGTCTTGGATTGTGATCCGGAGGTAAGGGTGACGAGGCAGCTCAACTTTATCATTGTTGATCTTCCCTCGACATACAACGGTTTTCTGGGAAGACCTTTCGAACATGAATTCGGGGCAGCGACCTCGGCCCACTACTATTGTATCAAATTCCCAACCCCGGGAGGTCCCGTAGGGATGATTAAGGGAAATCAGGCGATGTCTAGAGAATACTTGTTGCAGGTCGACGCCGAGCCAGGTGCAACCATAGCGACCCTCGAGATGGGGGTAATTCTAGTAATGACGGAAGACCACCCTGGCGACCCGAACTCGCCACCAACGAACATACCTAACAAAAGAATGAAAGTCACCGACGCCGAGGTGTTGGGATTAACACGAGGAAGTGGTTGATCTCGAACCCAGAATAGGTTACGAGCCTGTTGACGATCCGCGATGGCGAAAGGGCAACGAGCCACCCCGGTGGAAGAGCTCGATAAAGTCCCAGTCAGTGAATCTCGGCCCGAGATGGAGGTGATCATCGGGACCACCCTAGGTCCCGAAATGCGAAGCCAGGTGATCGAGTTCCTGAAAGCCAACTTGGACGTTTTTGCCTGGTCCCACAAAGATATGGTCGGGATAGAACCCGAGGTCGCTTGTCATCAGCTCAACATCGACCCTTCAAAAATACCAGTCTCACAGAAGATGAGGAAGTTCGGTCCTGAGAAATATGAAGCTCTTGGATAACCAACTAATCGAGCAAGCTGATAAGCCCCAATGGGTAGCGAATGCGGTGTTAGTAAAAAATGTGAACAACTCATGGAGGTTGTGCATCGACTTTACTGATCTAAATGACGCTTGCCCCAAAGATCATTTCCCCATGCCGCACATCGACCACCTAATCGACAATACGGCGGGGCACGAGGTGATGTCGTTCATGGACGCATTCGCGGGCTACCATCAAATAGCCATGCACCGAGACGACCAAAATCACACTTCTTTTCTAACGAAAAAGAATATCTACTACTGGAAGTGCATGCCTTTTGGCCTGAAAAAAGCCGGGGCAATATATCAGAAGTTGGTCAATCGCATGTTCGCGGACCAAATCGGCAAGACCATGGAGGTGTATATCGATGACCTGGTGGTTAAAAGCAAGAGAAGAGAGGACCATTTGGGGGACCTCGCCCAGGCCTTCGACATCCTAAGGCTATATAAGATGAAATTGAACCCCAAGAAGTGCAACTTTGGAGTGGAGTTTGGAAAGTTCTTGGGGCATATGGTGAGCCATCGCGGGATTGAGGTGAACCCGACCAAGATCCAGGCCGTGCTCGACATGAGAGCACCATAGAACATCAAGGAAGTTCAGAGGTTGACAGGGCGGTTGGCCGCTCTAAATCGATTTATCTCGCGGATGGGGGACAAATGTAAACTTTTCTTTGATACAATCAGAAAGGGGAAGTTCATGTGGACAACTCAAAGTCAGCTCGCGTTCGAGAACATAAAAGATTACCTATCAAACGCGTAGATCCTCGCGAAGCCTGTCCCGGGGGAAAAGCTTTACCTTTATTTGGTGGCCTCGTAGACCGCATTAAGCGCCGTATTGGTCCGGGCTGAGGGGTAAGATCATCTGTCGATCTATTTCGTGAGCCAGACTTTAAACGACGCCGAGCTAAGATACCCCCCTCTAGAGAAGTTTGCCTACGTGCTCGTAATGAGCGTGCGAAAGCTTCGGCCATATTTTTCGACCATCATGTCGAGGTCCTGACCTCGTTACCCTTGTGGCGAATACTCCATCGACCAGATACCGCAGGAAGATGCCTCAAGTGGTCGGTGGAGATCGGGCAGTTCGGCATCACATACGCACCCCGGACGGCAATAAAGGCACAAGAGTTGGCGGATTTCCTCGTGGAATTGACTTTTCCGACCAAACAGGAGAACGTCGTGGAGCAACCGTGGGAGTTATATGTGGACGGTTTGGCAACCAGCGACCGAGCTGGGGCGGGCGTAATACTAATAAGCCCGGAAGGAAGATCTTTCACAACCGTAATCTGTTTCGATTTCCAAGCAACGAACAACGAGGCCAAGTACGAAGCCTTGATCAATGGCCTAGAAATGGCCATGGCCATGGGGGTGCAACGCGTCAAGGTCTTTTGCGATTCCTAGCTGGTAGCTTTCAGATGATGGGCGAGTACGAGGCGAGAAACGAACGGATGATGGCGTACCACAAGATAGCCCAAAATCTGATCGAAAAGCTTGAGCGGGTCGAGATATCCCAAATTCCTAGGAAGGAGAACACCCAAGCAGATGCTCTAGCTCGATTGGTGACATCTGAAGGAGCGGCCGACATGTCAGACATAATAATCATCAAGCTCGCTGCCCCATCGGGCAGTCCGGCCCTTGTCGCATCTGTGGCGACGGAGGAAATCACCTGGATGAGTCCGATCATAAAGTACATTAAAGATGGGGAGCTCCCAGCGGATAAGGTCGAGGCCCGTAGACTTTAATTGAGGGCAGGCCGATATACGATCATCGACAACCAACTATACAAGTGGGGTTTTGCCCTCTCATTGCTGAAATGCATAACCCCCGAGGTCGGTAAAGAAATCATAAAGGAGATTCATGAAGGGGTATGTGGTAACCACGCTGGAGGGCACTCGATCGCCCACAAGGTCCTGCGACAGGGCTATTTCTGGTTAACACTGAAATAAGATGCCCTCGACTTCACTAGGGCATGCAAGAGATGTCAGATCTTCGCACCAAAGATCAGGGTGGCCCGGAAGAGCTCACATCGATATACAACTCGTGGCCTTTCGCCAAATGGGGCATCGACTTGATCGGACCGCTACCCACGGCACCTAGAACGGTCAAGTTCGCGGTGGTCGCGGTCGACTACTTCACCAAGTGGGCGGAAGCAGAGGCCCTCGAGAGAACGGATCAGGCAACCATCATTCGATTCATATGGAAGAACATCATATGCAGGTTTGGCCTACCTCAGGCGATAGTGTCGGATAACAGACCGCAGTTCGACGGATGGGAAATCAGAGCTTTCTTTGAGAAATGGTGGATCACCAAGCTTTTCTCCACCCCCTATCACCCACAATCAAATGGTCAAGTCGAGGCGGTTAATAAGATCATCAAGCACACACTCAAGACAAGGATCGAAGGAGCAAAAGGGATTTGGGCGAGCAAGCTTCCCGAGATACTCTGGTCATATCGGACCACCTGCCGAAATTCAACAGGGGAAACACCTTTCTCCCTCGCCTTTGGGTCGGAGGCTATCATCCCAGCAGAGGTGCATTTCCGGACGTACCGAACATCACGAGCTATCGATGAAGCCAACGACAGAGCGCAAGAGGCCAATCTCGATTTCCTCGAAGAAAAACGCATCAACTCAAATATCGCAATGCGACCTACAAATAGAGGTCGGAAAAATACTACAACTCGAAGGTGCGAGTTCGCCAATTCCGCAGAGGCGACCTCGTGTTGAAAAAGATACAAGGAGTCAGTCAAGGACCTTTCGGCCCAACTTGGGAAGGGCCTTTCAAGATCACGAGGATATTACCTAACGGAGCGTAGGAGCTAGAAGACATCGACGACATTCCAACTCAATATCCATGGAGTGCGACCTTTTTGAAGAAATACTATCCATGAAGAGGGCTTTAGCCCGAGCTTATTAATATATAGTATAGGAACTTACTGCGGTAATGAATGTAGCAATTATTCCTGCATAAATATAAAGTTTCAATTTTCCCATTTTATCCTCCATTAAATCAAAAAATAGGGGGGCAGGAGGACAGTCTACCGCACCTATAGCAAGATTATAAGTTAATCGAGGTCTCTAAGTCGCAATACCTTAAAACGACATATGCGGGCACGATAAACTAAAAAAGTACAAGATTATATGTTAATCGAGGTCGCTAAGTCACAATACCTTAAGACGACGTATGCGAGCAAGATAAACTAAAAAGTGCAAGATTATATGTTAATCGAGGTCGCTAAGTCGCAATACCTTAATACGATGTATGCGGGCACGAAAAACTAAAAAGTACAAGATTATATGTTAATCGAGGTCGCTAAGTCACAATACCTTAAGACGATGTAGCGGGCACGATAAACTAAAAAGTACAAGGTTATATGTTAATCGAGGTCGCTAAGTCGCAATACCTTAAGACGACGTATCCGAGCACGATAAACTAAAAAGTACAAGATTATATGTTAATCGAGGTCGCAAAGTCGCAATACCTTAAGACGACGTATGCGGGCACGATAAACTAAAAAGTACAAGATTATATGTTAATCGAGGTCGCTAAGTCGCAATACCTTAAGACGACGTATGCGAGCACGATAAACTAAAAAGTACAAGATTATATGTTAATCGAGGTCGCTAAGTCGCAATACCTTAAGACGACGTATGCGAGCACGATAAACTAAAAAGTACAAGATTATAAGTTAATCGAGTTCGCTAAGTCGTAATATCTTTAGACGACATACGCGGGCACGATAAACTAAAAAGTACAAGATTATAAGTTAATCGAGGTTGCTAAGTCGCAATATCTAAAGACGACATATATGCGAGCACGACAGAAATAATAAAGTACAAAATTATAACAAATCGAGGTCGCTAAGTCGCAATTTCTTAAGACGACATATGCGAGCTCGATAGCTCGAAAAAGATCCCAAGTTATTATTTACCAAATTCTATGTCGCAATCTTTTAAGACGGCGTAAGAAAGACCAGCGAGCTATAAGTTGTTTTTCGCTAAGTTGCAGTAAAATAAGACAACAAAAGAAAAGCTGAATTAACAACGATCAAAAGCCTGTGGGGCGCTCCATTAAAAGTAGAAAACTGTACAAGTGTGGCCTTCGCGGGCAGAAACAAAAGTAATAAAAAGAAAACATGATAGGATTCGCTTAAAAGGCCGGACTCAGGTTTGGGCCTCCGGTGCCGGATCTACCCTTTCCACCGGCGTGGGCGAGAGCTCGGGTGTGGTTTCCCCTTCCATGACCTTCTCCGGGTCAGTTACCGAAGTGACCAAGGCCGGATCGTAGAGGTCCAAGTCCTCGACACCTTCGAACCGACTCAAGTCGAGTCCATCGGGTCTTAGGTCAGCAATCGGGAAGAAGTCCATGGGCTTCGGCGGATTGCAGTCGAAAAATTCCGACAGCTCCGCCACCAAAGCCCCCTTTAGAGCCGACCCTTTCGGAAAGGCACGGGCAATGCGGATGCACCTCGTCATGGCCTCCATCGAGGCAAAGTTGCCCACGCCCTCGAGGACGACGCTCTCTTCCTTGAGTTCAGCTAGCTCGACATCTTTCCCTTTGAGCTCCTCCCGAAGTAGGCGGAGCGTCTCATCCTTCTCCTGAACGGCATTCTCCCGGAGATCCAGGTCCGCCCGCAATATCCCAACCTCAGCCCGGCTGGCCTTCAACTCCACGTCCAGGCCTGTCACCGAGGTCTCCAGTTTCGCGACCTTCCGCTCAAGGTTCCCAACCTGAGTCTTCGTCGTTTCCAGCGCGCCGAGGGCCACGTTCTTCTAGTCCACGGCCTCCCTCTTGGCCGCCTCCGCAGTTTTCTTCTCCCCGACGGCCATCTGGACTCGCTCGTCCGCCGAGGTGAAGTCCTCTGAGGCCTTGGACATGGCCGCCATCATCCAACCACCGTACACCATGGCCAGCTGAATGTTGCCCACCGGCCTAGCGTCCTCGACCTGCTGATCTAGGCCGAGGGTCCACGACCTGGCGGGGAGCGAGCAAGCCCAGCAGAGGTAATCCGGGAGCTCGCGAAGAGAGTCGGGGGACCGACTCCGGATGAAATTAGACACGAGGACGGGGTGGGAGGACCCCTCCCTGCGAAAGAAACAGAACAAAAAGGTTTAGTCCGCGGCTCGATCGCGACCAGAAATAACAAAAAATAAGAACTTACTCGATTGGCCAACACCAACCCAAGTAGGACTTGTCATCCCTCACGCGCTCGCCCTCCGGGATGCGGCCGCGGCGGGAGCTCTTGGACTTGGATGGTTTGTCGGTGGGGATGTCATGCCGGCTCTTCTTGGAGCGATCCTCAGACCTCGACGTGAGGTCGCGGTCTCGCCGTTTCTGCGAGCTCCCTCCTCCTGCCTCGGAGGCAGGTGCAACACCCCCCTGCCTGGCCTCTGTCATGGCCTCGGGCCCCCCCAGTAGATGGGGCCACAACCTCCTCGGTCGTGGCCCCTGGAGCTTTCTCCCGGGCCTCTTTAACTCGAGATTTTTGTTTGGCACGGGCATCCGTGAGGATCTTCATCCTCTCCTTCCTCAAAGTGGTAGGGTTGTTGGCATCCATCAGTTTGATTTCCGCGGGGGTGGGGATGAAGGGGAGAGCGAAGCGAGGTGCAGCTGTCACGAGTAGATTATTTAAAAACAACAAAAAAAAGAAGGGAGCTTTTGGTCGAAGAGGAAAAAATATGTTTACCTCGTGGAAACTGAGATCGCAAGTGGTTAGGCCCGATTAGTATGCCCGCGTTCCTCTGGGCGTCATTCGAATTCAGCGTTTTCAGCGATCTGACTATAGGGTTCCTCCGACACACCTCGAACGCTCAAGCTAGAAACGGAGAGAGGAGGGGCTCTTCTTGAGTCTTGGCTGCAAAAAGGAAGAGGAGTCAAATCAGTAACTTGGGAAATGAAAATGATATGCGGACTTATTTTCGGCGACGCCGAACTTAGTCCGAATGTTGATCCGACCACCTCGGTCCAGCTCGTTCGTTGGGCTCCGCCAATCCCCGGAAACCCACCAAAATCTCGGCTTCCACCCTTCCACCTTGGGCGGGACATCCTCTATGATTTTATTGCCTGAGCGAGCTAGCACGTAATACCAGCCGCTCCCCTCGGCGTGGGCCCCCACGAGGTTGGTCAGTGAGACGATCTCATCGGCCACTGGAAGATGGTTGGGCTGGATAGACCCGAACATGGTCAGCAGGCCGATCAGCGTGCTCCACCCATTAGGTGTAATCTGGGTCGGAGCGAGATCCCATCGATTTAAGATCTCGCTGATCCTCGGGTGGAGGGGAAATCGCAAATCGGCCTCCATGGCGCCCTCATTGACGGCAACACATCCCTCGGGAGGTTGGTCGGCCCTTTCATCCAAAGTCGGGACCCAGAAGTGAACATCCTGAGGGACCTCGTACCATTCTCAAAAGAATATGAGTTCGGTTTCCTGCACCGAGTGTTGTAACTGGTTTTTATCTACTCAATTAAACAATAATTATTGTGAAATGCATATGCTAAAGGCAATCAAATCAGGGAAAAGAGACAAAGGAGTTGGTGACCCGGTTCGTCTTTGGAATTAGACTACGTCCGGGGGTGTCCAAGCTAGGGAGAGGATGTATGTATATGCCTAAAAGTCTAAGTTGTTCGACATGTTACAGAGGTGGTCGTGGTGGCCTATTTATACTATGAATCCCACCATTTGGGTGGGAATTTACATAAGGAATAGTGCCTATAAAAGGGCTACAATATCGGGAACCATTAATCTCTCCTTGACCGGCCAGAAATCGTCCATCTTCAGCGTGCGCCAATCGTGGAGCGGATGTGGAGGGAGGATTAGTGGCGTGTCGGGGGCTGTCATTGACCACGTGAACTGTATAGTTATGGCTGGTGCAGGTCGCTCCCGACTTGAGGATATAAAGCGGGAATCGCATCTCGACATCCCGAACTGCCGACCACCCGAGTTGCCGACCTTTGCGACTTGAAGGTTTGGTCTTGTGGGAATTACGTGGGTTGATCCCTTGGTCTCCTTGCCGAGGTTGCTTCATGCAGTCTTTGTTGGATTGTTTAGGATCCTTCGTGCCCAGGAGGGAGGTCGGGTTTATCCATGCTACAACAATTGCCCCTCAAGTTGAGGTCTCTTGTTCCGAGAAGGGACCTTGGCTTGACACATGGACTAAATCGACTCGCGACCATCCGACATGGAAAGTATCCTATGAGTGGCTTACTATCCTCGGGCAGGTGAAAAGTCACCTCGATAATACGAATTGTCGCATCAGACTTCCCTCGATCTCAGGGATTCAAAATGATATCGTGCCAGGATGATGACGTAAAGTGCCGCCATTTCATCCAATGAGATGCCGTAGTGGATTTCACGTGAGCCCCTCGCGTCTTTTTGTTGCTAGGGGGCCGAAGTTTTGGCTAATTTAATTTTGGCCCCTCCCCTTCTTCGATAAATAGGCGGGGAATTAGGTTTTGAAAACCTTATTTCCTGCGACTGTCTTGCGAAAGAATTTCCTCAAGATACTCTTCCTGTTTCTTTCTCCCTTCCACCGAAAATGCATTCTCGTGTCCCTGAAGCGGAATTAATCACAGGTAAGCACTTTGGTGCCCTTCTTCGAATTTAGGATTCTAGAGTTTCCAAATCCCTTTTTGCCTCTCAGCCCATGGTGGCTTCCTCCTCTTCTGAGGATGACATCCCTATTGCCCTGCGTCCCCTCCGATTTTTCGGCTCCGCCACCGGCCATGTGGGTGAAAGTTCATTGGCTAAGGTTATGGGCGACCGCCGTGAAGACGATGCCAATGATGAACCGGTGGATGACCAATTTCTAGAAGAATTGGCCGAAATTACCCATCTTCCCCCGTTGGATGTTGATCTCCTTCATCCCATCCCACGGGAATGGTCGTCAACGGCATGTCCTTTTTGCCTCGGTTCCAGATTATGAGGCTTATGAACGAGTCTTCAATTATGATCTGTATTGTAATCGAGCTCCGTACAAGCGACCTGACCGGGCATACCGCAAGTCGGTCGACTCTCAATTCGCGGCATCCGATAAAAGATACCGATCTGTGCTCTCCGATCAGTATGTGCGGGGACTTCGTCGCATGTACAAGGTACCCCGGGATGTGCATTTTTATGGGTCGACTCCAAACGAAAGCGTCGATCAGCCTCCTCCCGAAATGATTATTGTGAATGAGTCTTCTATGTCGGTCGGTATTCGATTTCCATTGCACCCGACCATTTTCCATCTGATGGCGGCCTGGAATGTGAGCCTCACACGCAGATCACCCCCAATGGGTGGAGTTACATCATCTCCACCATGGTCGTTCTGGGGCAGGCCGGGCTAAAAAAGACTGTCTAATCCCGGAGAGATATCTCACGTGATGTCGCCTGTTGCTCAGGTCGGAGGCTATCATGTTGTGCGGCTTTGTAGAGGCAAAGAGCTCGTGAGTGGGATTCCGAATAAGGTTGACGGGTGGCACCAGAAATGGTGGTTTGTAGGAGGAGCATGGGAGTCGGTGGCCCCCTCCAGCACCTTAATATTTTTGTGCTCGATTGTACTGATCTAATTCTTGATCGTTCTTAAGAATGATGTCATCAAGAATCCCAATAAGAAAAAGGAGATTGAGAAGTTGTTGAACCCCATCTCCAACAATACTTTTGATCAGCATGCCTTAAAGCTGGAAGTCGTGCCAGTCGTGGATATTGGGTTGTAGTAAAACATCTGTCGTCAGTTATCATGATGTATCTTGGTTTCCGCTTGATGTAATCTAGCCTTCGGGCTCTTATAATGTACCGACCTTCGGGCTTGTTGTCATTAATGAAATCTGCCTTTTTCTTTCATTTATTGTGCCGACTTGATTTCCTTATGCGACTATAATCTGTGCGTATGTTCATTCGTCTTATTGGCATTGCGATTTTAGATTGAACCTCGCTTAGTCGTCTTATAAAGTTAGGAGAGGATCACACCGCTAGGGCAGGTGATCTCGTCGCAAATATGTCGAAAGTCGTTCCCGGGGGAGGTCGATGTTTCATCTATGCGACCTCCCTGAGTTTAAACACAGGAATTGTGAAAAAAAAATTAACTCATTATTATTGACTCACCTAACAGTTTACGAGTACACTGGCCTCGACCTTACTGATAGTATCTCTTCAGATGAGATGCGTTCCATGAGTACTGAGACTGAGTGCCATCTGGGTTCTCGAGCTCGTATGCCCCATTGGATAATACTCGAGCGACCTTGTATGGTCCTTCCCAGTTTGGTCCAACAGTTCCTTTGGTTACTCCGAGAGTCTTCTTCAGGACCAGGTCTCCTTCTTTGAATTTTCTAAGTCGCACTTTAGAGTTGTAGTATTTTTTGGACTGTTGTTTGTATCTCGCATTTCGGATACCTGTCTCTAATCGCTTCTCTTCGAGCAAGTCTAGGTTTCTGGCCAAGGCCTCATCGTTGCAGTTGGTCGCGATCTGCGAGGTTCTGAGAGTTTGGAAATCGACCTCTGCGGGTATGACTGCTTCCGAGCTAAATGCCATCGAATAAGGGGTCTCTCCGGTCGAATTTTGGCAGGTCATTCTGTATGACCACAATACATCTGGTAACTCACTGGCCCACTTCCCTTTTCCTCCCACAATCTTGGTTTTCAGAGTGTGCTTGATGATCTTGTTCATAGCTTCGACTTGACCGTTTGACTGAGGGTGATAAGGGGTAGAGAAAAGCTTGGTGATTTTCCATTTTTTGAAGAAACTATCGATCTTATGACCATCGAACTGCTTCCCATTATCGGATATAATTGCTTTGCGGTAGGCGAATCTGCAGATGATGTTTTCGCCATATAAATTTGATGACGTGATCGATCTATGGTCTGAAAGCCTCGGCCTCGGCCCATTTTGTGAAGTAATCTCGACGATTAGGGCGTACTTGGTGAACCCGGTGTTGGTAATGGCCGATGATATATATCCCCACCGCCAAAAGACCAGGACCGAGGATCTTTGGTGAGTTCTCGGTGCGACCTTGATTGATGGTGCGTGTATTTGACATTTGTGGCATTTCCGTTGCAAAAACCATGGCATCGGCCTTTAAAGTTAATAATAATACCGCTGTCTCGTCGTCTTATGAGCGAGCAAGCGCCGCCTCGGCGTGGTTTCCGCATACCCCATCGTGAATATCTTGCGGGATAGCACGCCTTTGCTCGGGGTAACACATCGGAGCAGTAGTATGCTGAAGCCTCGCTTATATAGTTCGTTACCAACCAATGTGTACCTTACTGCCCTTAATTGCAATTGCTTTGCCTAAATTATGTCGGTTGGTAATGCCCCAGTCATCAAGTAGTCGATTATGGGGGTCATCCAGCTTAAACTCGAGGTGTCTAGGGCAGCGACCGTTGTGTTAGCAGTGGAGGGGTGGGAGAGTTTTGTGATGGTGACATCCCTCATCTCTGCTGGTCCCTCCGAAGTCACTAGTTGTGCCAATGCATCGGCTCGGGAGTTCGCATCCCTTGGTATTAGCTTGATGTATATTTGTTCAAATTTCAGGTAAAGTGCTTTGACGACCTCTTGGTAAGCCGACATCCGCTCGTCTCGGGCCTCATACTCCCCTCATATCTGGCGTGCTACGAGCTGGGAGTCGGTGTGTACTTGAAGTCGCTTGATGCCCATTGCGGCGGACATTTCTAAACCGTTGATCAACACTTCATATTCGGCCTCGTTGTTGGTGGCAGGGAAATCAAAAGTGATGGCATTCTGAAAAGAAATCCCATCTGGACTAATTAACATAATTTCGCGACGATTTGTTGGCGGTTCTTGCAAGCCGTCTACATACAAATCCCATGGTGGGCGGTCGAGCCGTGGCCCCGGGAGGAGGGTTAATTCAACGATGAAGTCGGTCAAGGCTGAACTTTTATTGCGGGCAGCGCCAGCGTATATTTACCCATATTGTCCAACCTCGATGGCCCGCTTGAGGCATCGACCCGATGTATCTGGTCGATGGAGCGCGTTGCGAAGGGGGTAAGGAAGTGAGGACCTCCACTTGGTGATCGAAAAGTAAGGTCTCGGTTCCTCACACTCATAACTAGAGCATAGGCTAATTTCTCTAGAAGGGTATCTTTGCTTTCGGTTTCATTTAGCGTCGGCCGACAAAGTAAATGGGCGAGATGGGTTTGACCCTCGCCCGTACAAACCTTTGCGCTTCGAGGCGATTTCGAGGTCGCCAAGTATAAAGCTTGGTTTTTTCGCCGAGGTGTTTTGGCTAAAATCTTTGGCGTCGGCGGATATGCTTTGATCTGTCAAAGCATCGACTCTCGAGATGTCCATTTGAACCTCGCCTTCTTTACGATGGTGTCGAACATGGGCTTGCATTTATCCCCATTTGGGAGATGAATACATTGAGCGGCGAGCACCCGTCGATTTTTGAATGTATATCTCGGGCCGGGTTGGCGGTCATCTTTGTCGACCTTACCCCCCCGATTATGCGAGGATTCTTGACAAACTCATTCACCGCCATCTTCATAAAGTTTCCAATCGCTTCAATAGATCTTGACACTCATTTGGTGTAGTGTCCCTCAGTCATGATAGTGGCAATACTTGTTCGGGTTTTGCGGATTTTGTCTTTCATGGGGCGGGTGCTCATAACATGTCTCGTCCCTGGATCGGGTATAAAGCGTTACGGTGTCATCATAGCCAGAGCCGGAATGAACTCTCAAATGGTTTGAAGGCTAGGGTGTCTTGTAATGACCCCATTTTTTTCTTAGAACCTTTCTTGGGCTCATGACTTCCTTTGTCTCGAGAGCCGGGTCTCTAACAATTCCATGGTATGGATGAGGTCGCCGCCCCTTTTCCCCAAATCGGCGAGTGCTGGTCGGGTAGTCGGCGGTTAAATGCGCCGCCATAGCTTGTTTCTCATTCGAGGCTAGAATCGCCCCAAATAGCTTGGCCTCATCCCCAATGGGGTTGCCTTCAATGATAAGTCTATCTATCCTCTCAACATAGGATCGATCCGACTCCTCTCCCTCGACGCATGTTCACGAGCCTCTGCCTTTATCGTGGAGGTCGGGTGCCATCGATATAGTGGCCCAAGAATAATAGAGCCAGTTGCTCAAAAGTATCAATGGAGAGAGATGGCAGCGAAGTGTACCACATGTGGGCCTGGTCGCTCAGCGTTAGGGAGAAAAGTCTACACTTCGTCGCATACGATGCCCCCATTGAGGCCATATATGCATTGTACTTCGCCATATGGACTATGGGGTTTGTATCTTTCGCTAGAAGCGATCTAGAGCCGCTATGCTGATTTTCCTCTGGGCAGGTGCCAGAGTGATCATAGTTCCCAAGGGCGAATCGGGGATAACAAGGTCAGTGTTAGACCCAGATGGTCCATCCTAGTTACCCACCTTTTCCAACAGCTGTTGGACGGTCCTAGCTAATGTCGCGACCTGAGTGTCACGCGGGTTCTTTGGCCCCCGCCCGTGACCATGGTGGTATGCGAATGTCGGCGATCCTCACGTGGTGCATGTCGAGGCAATGGAAAGATCTCTTTCCACTGTTCATATGGCGTGGTTGAGAGTGAGCCTCGCCCTCGCCCCTCATGAGGCATAGGGGCCGCTTGACTTCCGAGGCGGGTGAATACACTATTGAATCCATCGGTCTATCCAGGCGGTGGTTTAAAACGATGGCATGTTTAGCCTCGTTATGCGCCCGGTTGGCCCATGGACCGTCCCTTTTCCGTCATAACGCGTTTACCTTTGGAGGTTCCGGGTGTCATGGGCTATTTTTCTTGGCTGGGGTTGTTCTCCTCAACGCCCGAAATTGAGGCGTTTCTTGTTGAGGGCGACCATCACTGCTTTGGCATCCTCTGGTGTTTGGACCAGATTCCACTAGTCGGGGGAAATAGTCGGGGCTGCCCGATGAGTGGGCTGAGAACTCAGTGAAACCTCGACGCCATCATGAACGTTGGTTTCATTCCGATTCTGACTTTTCCACGGTTGGTTGCCATTTTGTTTTTTCTTAGAGTTTGGAAGGTGAGGTCTCCTTGAGAATTGTTGAAATTTCTCAAGAAATGTGTTCCCACAGACGCGCCAATTGTTGTAACTGGTTTTTATCTACTCAGTTAAACAATAATTATTGTGAAATGTGTATGTTAAAGGCAATTAAATCAGGGAAAGAGACAAAGGAGTTGGTGACCCGGTTCGTCTTTGGAATCAGACTACGTCCGGGGGCGTCCAAGCCAGGGAGAGGATGTATATACATGCCTAAAAGTCTAAGTTGTTCGACCTGTTACAGAGGTGTCTGTGGTGGCCTATTTATACTATGAATCCCACCCTTTGGGTGGGAATTTACAAAAGGAATAATGCCTATGAAAGGGCTACAATATCGGGAACCATTAATCTCGCCTTGACCGGCCAGAAATCGTCAATCTTCAGCGTGCTCCAATCGTGGAGCGGATGTGGAGGGCGGATTAGTGGGCGTGTCGGTCGCTATCATTGACGTGAATGTGTATAGTTATGGTGGTGCGGGTCGCTCCCGACTTGAGGATATAAAGCGGGAATCGCATCGCGACTTCCCGAACTGCCGACTACCCGATTTGCCCGACTTGAAGGTTTGGTCTTGTGGGAATTACGTGGGTTGATCCCTTGGTCCCCTTGTCGAGGTTGCTTCATGCAGTCTTTGTTGGATTGTTTAGGATCCTTCGTGCCCAGGAGGGAGGTTGGGTTTATCCATGCTATAACCGAGCTAGCAATCGTGCCCGTCACAAAGATAGCATCTTCCTCCCTCATGCCTTTTTCGGCAGAAGTCGCTCGCGGGCGTTGATAAGGAAAATTGACCGATATTCCGGAAGGTAAGCTCGAAGGGAGACCCCAACAGGCGGTAGGGATCGCCGAATCGTGAGTCTCCACGACCCCTGATCTAGCTGATGGGCCGATCTCTGGAGGGTCGTCTTGACCCAAACCGAACCGGTCCCCTAGCCGGACCACTTTCCCGACAGAAAAAAAAACCCGAAATTTGAGCCGTACTCCCCCAGGACCTCCACCCGATCATCATCATCACCGTCCACGGCGTCGTCTTCCCTTAGGAAATCAGAAAAAGGGGAGTCAAAGTCCGAGTCCCCGGCGCTCAACTCATCAAGGGTGGCGGAGCCCGAAGAGACATCGAATACCAAAGGACTGGCGCTGGACCCGGCTGCCGACTTGGAATGTCCAGATTCCAGTGGCGGTGCGGATGAGCCCTCTCCGGAATGGAAATTTGAAGTGGGTTTGATGGAAGAGATAGTTATTGAGAATAAGAAAGTTGGGGAAATACCTTACCTAAAATTTGCGAAACAATCGACGCGTGAACAAACACAGAGAGAGTGGGTGATTGCAAAAGTGAGAAAATGAAGAATGAGTGGAAGTTATAGTGGATTAGTCGGCGTGGAAAAGCTACCTCGGGACCCTTGAAATGTCGTGTGGAATCCCATCAAAGCTCCAAAAAAATTTAAGTGGAGCGAAAAAGACACGACACGAAACGTCTGCAATCAATAGCTTCAAAATTTCGGAAGTTATGAGCTCGATAGTTCGGCTGACGACGACCGAGGGGCATTGTTGTGACCGAATAATTTCGAAGACCGAAACCTAGCATCTAGGGGTAAGTTGCATAATACCTCCGAGGAAGCCCTAGCTCTACCTTCTAGAAACCTAGACAGGTCGCTCACACAAAAGGAACAAAACTATGTCTAGGTCGGGGCAAGATTTAGACTCACCCGAGTTGGATGACCACGACCTGACAAGACCCCGATTCGCGACCTGGGGGAGGCACATGTCCCCAACGGCGCGGCCATGACTCGAAGTCTCGGGGAAGAAAGTCGGACCCGGAGGACTTTCCTTAACGAAAACTGTTCGGGCCTTCTTTAAAAAACAGTTGAGCAGGCTACCCCAATAAGGGCGGGTCAGATGCGCGACCTCAGATTTTGGGTTCGCGACCTCGGGAACAGTACCCGCGACCTCCAACGAGCAATCCCTAGGGAAGAGGTCGCCCAGTCTTTTCGCCCGAGCACGCTATCCAGTAACCAGAGCCGGCGTCATTTAATGCACCCTGCATGTCATTAAATATCTAGGTCCTAGGCCCCTAGAGGGGCTACACCCCAAGGGTTTGTAGTATAAATACATGTAATTAAAGCTCATTAAGGGGTTTCAACGTTCACATTCAATACAAAGGCTTTATTAGCCAAGAAATAAGTCTTTGACCCAAACACTCTTGCAATTTATTGATTTCCAACACTCAAAATATTAAACATAAAAGCACATCATCATCACATTAACGAGGAACATTCCCTTTGTTCTTCATTAATTCTCACCCTCTCCATATCATAAATAGTTTGATGTCAATCATAGCCACATTAATGTCTTAATCATCTTTTCATATTTTTGGTATCAACACAAACGCCCCCTAAATATTGAGATTTAACCCTAAAAGTCCTAACTCTAAGCCCACCACAATAAGTAATATCCACTAATATTAATGTATTTACAACATCCTATATATAATTCTTATGGAATATCCCAATAAAAATTTTAGTAAGTACCACATTTCAGTCAAAAATGATACACGAAAATTGACTCATAAAGAAAACGTAGGCAAAAGTGTGAAAACAATCTGTGTGTCTGCACCGATGCAATTTAATTTCAATGGCACGATCAAAGAAAAGGGTCTCCGACAACGACAACCAAACAAAACCCTTTCTAATTAACTGCCAAACAACACTCTTGAATGTGTGTGTATTGGACACATTTTCTTTGCCTGCCCATCATTTACTTGAATAAATTATTACGCCTTGGCTCCACTCCATTTCCTTTACAAAAAAACCCTTTTAAAATCTTGATTATGGTGGCCCTTCTTTTCTTAAAAATCAGAGTATTTATGCACATTGCTACTCTGAATTAATGAAAAGTGGAAAAATGGAGGTGGCAGGGCCATCAAGTGGGAGGGGTGAAGAGGAAAAACAAGAATTGGTGATGAAGGAAGAAGAAGCCAGGGCTTTTGATGAAGAAGAAGAGGATGAAGGGCTTTTGGTAATTTTGTCCCTGGACCTCTTCTTCCCCTCAAAGAGCAAATTGAGAAAGACAAGGTTCACTTCTTCACTTATTTTTTGTACCTTTCTTCTGCCATTGGTATATTTTTTCTTGGTTGTTTGCTATAATATGGGAAATCTGGTATTTCTGGGGTTATTGATCTTGTAATTTATGCAATTAGAATGAAAATAGTGCTGCATTTGTAATATTATTGCTTATTACATTCTAAGTGCTCTTCTGCTGTTTAATTTAAGTTGTGTATAGCAGTTTGAGTGCCTTTTGTTTCAAATTGATTAGTGATTTTAGGGGGCACTTGGTTTGGAATTTTCAATGGGAATAGGAATGATGATTAATTACATTGTTAGTGTTTTGAGGAGTAATGATTATAGGAGGGGAGATAGTTTATCAAAAACGGGGTAATGATAACTTATTTTGAGTCTCATTACGTTGTACGAACTATGGTGAAGTTGAATTGATTATCTTTTATTCTCACTAAACATCATAATTACCATTCGGATTGAATTTTTTGAACCAAACACCCCATTACATTCTCAAGTCATAAATTGTGCCAACACAACTTGAAACGGGCGAAATTATGATACTATCTTATTAATCCCCTATGTTTTCCGTAGGAAGATGAGAGTTTAAGAAGGTGGAAAGAGAAGCTTCTTGGTTGCCTTGAAAGTGATTTAAATGGTTTGTCTCAAGCCTTGATAGCTCCACACATTGTGACTATTAGCACCCACTGAATTGCGTTATACACCCATTTGTACAACTCTTTTTAGCTATTTGTACGATCAAACTAAGCTATAAAGTGAGCGTATAGAGTAATTTCGTGGGTGTTAATAGTCGGACCTTTAGTTTAATTCATCTTGTTCATTATCAAGAAGTGCGTCGAATTTTCTTATGCAGGGCAAATGGAACCTGAAGTTAAATTTCACTCAATTGGAATATTATCGTCTGATTTTGAGGAAATCAGTACTCCCTTTCCCATTAATGGAGACAAAAGCAAGCAAATACTATTTACCCTGCAAGAGGGCTCTGAGTATCGGCTTAAGCTGACGTTCTCTGTTCTTCATAACATTGTGTCGGGCCTGGCGTATACTAATTCTGTTTGGAAAGGTGGAATTCAAGGTTTGCAATTTAATACTACTTCATTTAGCATTTCTATTACGCTTTTAAAGCTAATGATAAGTATTTGAAGACGATCATAAGGACATATAGTTAGAGCAATTCTAGCCTGTTAGGCCAATCAATTATCTACAACTTAACTCCATTGCATCCAGTTTGGAGTTTAACATTTTCCAATTACACCAAATAAACATTTCATGTGTACTTTTTTTTTTGTTAATGATTATCAGCTTATATGTTACTATAATTGATGATCTTCTTTAGGGATATTATTGGAGAATGAAAATGTTGAAATTATGATAAGGGAGTTAATATGACATATATTTCAAGAATTGCTCAAAAAAGAAAAATATGTGTTTGAAAGAGATCACAGACATGAGCTAGCAGTAATGCTTAGCGTTTGTCCGCTGCCAGTTAAAGGGGCGCTTGGTTCAAATTACAATGAAAATGATGGCTACATTGTCAGTGTTTTGCTCCAATTTTGGAAATTAGGGACAAAAATGATTATTGTTTGAGGAATAGCGGAATGATTGAGGAAAAATGATTATAGGAGGGGAGAGAGATAATCAAAATGGGTAATTAACTTATTTTGAGTCTCATTACCTCGTACCGAGTATGATTAAGGTGAGTTGATCATCTTTTATTCTCATTAACCACTACAATTATCTCATTCCCAATAAAGAATTTTGAACCAAGCACCCTCTAAATGTATTCACATTTTTCATTTCTTCCTCACTCCCATTAATTGGCATTGCAGTCGATCAAAGCAGAGGAATGCTAGGCACTTTTGCTCCTCAGAAAGAATCATATGTACACACCTTAGAGGAAGAGACCACTCCTTCTGGTGTGCTTGCGCGAGGTGTCTACACAGCTAAGCTTAAGGTTCGTCCCATTTCCAATCTGTCGGTCATTTTCTTGTTATGCAGAAACTTAGCTCTCTACCAAATGAAGTCATCAATAGGCTATAATTATTTTGAAAAATGGATGCTAATCTACAGTCACAGTGGCATTTAACAGTTTCAGTTCTTCTTTACTTGAGCTTTATGACTAGAGTTGGTCTTATGTAAATTTGTTTTACCATAAAACTTGTTCACAACTATCACTTTATACTACTTTATAGTATTATAACTAATACTTTTGAATGAAACAACTAATACTATTTAAAAGTACACACAAATTGCACAGTGAAACGGTTTACATTACATAAGTCTTTGCATCGACTAACTCAAGTCCACGAGTAGGCCTTGAGAAGAAAATGACGCATTTCACGCCATTTATCATGATTTCAGTTTTATAAGTTGTTTATGAGCTCAATAATACGGTCATGTTATGGTGTGATTGAATAATCGACTAATATCTTTATTAAATTTTGGGTCGTGCAGTTTGAGGATGATGACAAACGACGCCACATGGAACTCGATTACTCGTTTGAGATATGAAAGAGGCTCTAGTATAAGTGAACTGTCCTTTTGTATGTGTGTTTTGGGATAGAAAAAGTTAATTGCATTCAAAGTGTTAAACTCTTTGTTTTTTTTGTTTTTTTTTTGACAGGATAAACTCTTTGTTTCTTATATGAGGTAAAGTGAGTCTTTTTTTCAATTGAAATGGTAGAAAATGTTACTCGCCAAGCAATCAAATCAAATATTAGTACTTGCAATTTTAGGGTCATTTTGCGTCCCTATCTTTAGGTATACTTGACTTGCCTATTGGTGATTTAGAAACCAAATACATATCATCACTGGAGTGTAAATAAGCCGAGTCAAATTCAAAATTTAACACGACAATTTTTTTAGCTTGAGCTCAATTCAACTTGATAACTTAATTAATTAGAAATTTTCAATTATAATTGGATTATTTATAGAACAATTTAAACTCTCGATTAAGCACGAATAGCTCACAAGTCAGGTCGACTCACTCTGGACCTTATCATGTCAAGTATTTCAGACAATTGAAGTAAACCCTCTCTGGACCTTATCATGTCAAGTATTTCAGACAATTGAAGTAAACCCGAAGTAGAACAGCAGATAAAGGGACCTCAATTAATCACGAACAAAAAGGCAATCCATATTATGAACTAATACCAATAAGTCTACTTTCCAGTGGCATAAAACAGACAGATAGATGTCCCCTGCTACACATTACGAGTTGACACAGTTTAGTGTGCCCTAGGATCCAGATGTAGTAAAAATCTACACAAGACATTAAAATGAAAGCCCCTTCATCCAAAAACGAACGATCCAGTCTCCCCGTTCTGTTCTGTTGTGTTCACCTCGTGTTTTGACGCCTTACATAGCGTGTTCGGTCATTGTATCTTGGCCTGTCTTGAGCTCTCTGAGGCACAGGCTCAACTCTCCTTTGTCTCTCTGGTGACCGTTGAACTATCTCTCCATTCACAAACAGCTCAGCTGGTATACCATGAAAAAGTTTAGTAAGATTACAAATCTACATCCAACGTCACATCTATCACAAAAACTTCTTTGAATCCATGCTCACGTGAACTCTCTTCTTCAAAGTATCATTGTATAGAGATTTTGAAAAGAACACATAAAATCAATAATTTTTTAAATGGGGATACTTCATATGCTAAAAGGTGATACTTCGTATGCTAAAAGGTGCTACTTGAAAAAGAGAGTTCCCATGAACCCGGTTTCATAGGAGATCACATCTATAATAAGTTCAGTGTCCTGGTGATCAATGCAAGGAGCTGTCAGTTCTCAAGCATATAAATAAACTGAATTCACCAACTAGTAGACTAGCAATATGTTTATTTGATGAAAAAAGATGGAAGATGTAAGATAATGAAAAGGAGATAGCAGGAAGAAGGCACATTATAAAATAAAGAAGAAAACAAGAAGAGAATTAATCATTACAGCTTGAACCCCAAAAAGTAGATCACTTTACTTCATCCAATGTTAGAAAGGAAGTATTTAAAAATCAGATAAAATCAATCAACAGTCAAAGCACATATGACACGATCAAGCTAGTTCTTATGGCACAATCATTCACCAAATTTGTAACTTCCACATTTGATTGTTCAAATTGTAAACAAT
Organism: Stenogyne calaminthoides; assembly: GCA_037126765.1. Classification (NCBI taxonomy): domain Eukaryota; kingdom Viridiplantae; phylum Streptophyta; class Magnoliopsida; order Lamiales; family Lamiaceae; genus Stenogyne; species Stenogyne calaminthoides. The sequence goes on along the minus strand of JBBCBC010000020.1, from coordinate 35,999,266 downwards.
GGAAATAAAGTAAACACTTTAGAGTAACTACTAGTCAAGGTGTTACCTCCATAGTCCTTGTTTTCGGCATCAACATAAGAATCTGGAAGAACAAACAGAACACCAGGCAGCCCTGCAAAGAACAGAAAACAATATATACCAAGGAAAAGAAAAAATTAAAACCTTCCCAAAGAGATATAATTTACAGTATGATTATATTACTAAGAAATGCACCAACCTTCAAGCTTGTTAGAGGTCTCCTCATCAATCTCACACCCAAAACCAAAGTACCTCTCACATGAGACATTATATATTCTCTTCTTTGCCTCCTCCTCACTATCAGCAACAAAAGCAAGGAACCACATTTATGATGCCCTCAAGTATCAAATATGTTACAGGCAAATGCATGAATACAATTTTTTCACTACAAATACAATCCATTGTGAAATATCAATGTAGGCATCCACGCTAACATGATCGTACCATTCCATAGTTATGTAGACATTCCAATAATTGTTCTGTTCATTATACAGTGGTTAGACATGATTAATTTGCATATATCAGAAGACATCTTTTGTGTATTATGTCTGGTTTTGTTATTGGGCAAAGGAATAATATTGAAAAGCCTGACCAAAACGAAAAGCAATTTTCATCAATTTTTCATTAAGACAAGTAAAAAGAAGTTCAGCAATTTTTTTGAAGACCATTAGAGTAAATTTAGGTAAATATGTAAGCTTGTAATTTCTCCACAACATAGAGAAAACTTGTCATCAACTTGCCCCCATTATTGACATTTACAAACAAAGGACTTTTCATATTATACACTTAATATGTTTTTATCAACATATATTTGCCTCATGAAATCAATCCCCAAAAGCATAGAATACAATATAATTATATCATGTTTCACTAATATGATAAACTGAACCAACAAGCAGCTTCTCGAGGTGGCTTGTTGATGTGAAGTTGTGAATTACACTAAGCACATTACAAATTTTCTATATACACAAAATCACATACCCACGTTTATACGCACAAGCACAAATCTATTCCCACATACATCCATCCGTGCATATTCACAAAACTATTTCCACACAGATTCCTCTGTGCATATAATCACAAAACTATTCCCACTAATATATGCACGAATCAACAGTAGGCATTGTACCAAACTAGGTGCTGCATCGACAAGACCACACAATACAATCAATGTATAAACCAATCAAACAAAGTAAGTAGTATAAAAACCAACCTTCCGACGACTTTAGCTAGGGTTTGAATGTAACAATCAATCATCTGCTGCTTGGTGGCCCCTTCACCCCCAGGCTTGTCAATCACAATGAGCCAGTGCTCATAATCACAACCAGGGAAGAGCGGCGCCATCTCCGTCGCCGGGCGGTCGTTGAAGTTCGACCCGGAATTGAGCGGCGAGTAGGCCGACCCGGACCTGTTGACTCGGCATCTAACCGGGTTGACTCGGCTGAGAATGGGAGAAGTGACTCGGAGCGAGTGGGATAATGCGGGAGTGGCGGAGCGGGCGATGGAAATTCCGGTTGGAGCGAAACCAGGGAGAGGCAGAGGTTTGGAGATGGTGGAATATAAGAGGCGCATGTTGAAGGCGGCGCCGGTTGATCGGACGGCGATGATTGATCGGGCGATTGTGGCAGCCATTGTTGTGCGGGTGAATTGGGATTTAGGAGTGAGGTTTTTGGGAACAAGGGTTTATAGCAAAAGGATAAAATGAAATAAATGAATGGTGTGCAGACCGCAGAGGTCACGTTTTGGAAGTGCGACTTTTGCAATATTTGAAGTGTAACTGTAGGGCATTGTAGGAAATGAAACATAGGCGGTGCGACGATATTAGGTATTTTCAATATTTTAAGTGCGAGACGCAGAAATGAAATGTAATATTGTAATGATTTTTTTATCGGACAAAGTTAGTTGTTAGTAGTATTTATTTAAAATCAAAAGAGAAATACTCGTGTGTGATGATTTTTATTATAAAAGAAAATGTTAAGTCTTGTATACATGCAATCAGACATACCGTGCACTCGTATTGCATTTTAGTATCGTTCAATTTATTATATTAAAAAGTGCAACTTATTTATACTAATTTGTGCAACTATTAATATGAAAAAAAATAATTATACAATTCTAAAATGTATTATGAGTGCACGGTGTACCTAGGTGTACATGAGACCCACTCAAAAGAAAATACTAAAATTCAAATTTATTTCAATTTAGTAACTGACTATATTGGAGGAATTTGACCTTAACATCTCATAATTCATAAATCTAGATTATTTAGTGTATGTTTGTAAATTTTACTTTATTAGTAGAAATATTTTTCTATCTTTTTAAAAAGTTGTATCTGCGTTGGAAAAAAAAAGTTGTATACCTAATAATTTTTAAAATAAATGATTTTGTTGGGATATTTTAGTTTTGATGAATTATGCCAAAACGTTATCAACTTGTGTTATTGAAGTTAATTTACAGATAACAAGTTGAGGGGGAACGAGAGAACAAATTGAGGGGGAACTCTTGAAATCGAGGCGTAGATGATCGAGATCGACGAGGTTGTTGATTTAGACCGTCGAGATCGATGAAAATTAGATGAGTTCGAAGTTAATCACGAAATGCGGCAAAATCGTAAGAGAAAAAAAGCTAAGCGGTGATCGAAGATCGGGGATGACCCGATGCACGACCATCGATGACGGAAGAAGACTTTGTCGGATGATCAAAAGAACAGGCGAGCCGATCGGTGATCGGAAAAACGCATAAGCCGATCGAAAAAACCGACGGTAAGATCGAAGAGAATGTTGCGGCATCGGAAAAGGAAGCGGAGATGAGACCGACGAGATCGGACGTGATCGAGATCGATATGAAGATGAGCGGATGATCAAGATCGGACGTGATCGAGATCGGATGTCTAAACCGATATGCTAACTTTAATATGCTAACTTCGATGTACTAATCTAATGCGATAAACTGATATCTTGACTGATCTTTATCTTCGATCGATCATGAGTCGATCGATCGGTAGAAGAAATCGATATCCGATAACCGTAAATCTACATACCGGATCGAGAGAAGTCATCAAGAGAAGTCATATCGAAGTCATGTTCATCGAGAATCGAACGCCGATGATCGATTAGCCCGAATCTTAGTAACCCGAGTGTCAAGAGATGCTCGACGAAAGGTCCGCCAAGAGAAGTCACCAAGGCTCGATAGACCAAGGCTCGGATAGATCAAGACATTGAGACTCGAGAGAACTGAATGATTCCAAGGCGAGGAATCGAGGAATATAGCCGTTAGAATCACCGACGTGAACCAATAAGAGGAAGACAACCAAACCTGGAAAAGTCGCAAAGAATTTATAGAATAGTATGGATTTGAATGTGACTCCATCCAACGGTAACATTCAAATCCACACTATAAATACAAGTTCTTCCTTCATTATTCGTGTGGAAAAATTGCGTGAAACATCCATCAAGCCAAATCATCAAGCATTCCCACCATAGAACACTGAGCAAGAAATACACGCATATATTCAAAGAGTGTTCTAGAACCCAATCTAAGCAACCCACGATGTATCATAAGCTTAGAGAGATTTTTTTCCATCCTTAAGATTGAGGCTAAACAAATGTAAGGGAAAATCTCAACCTAGTTGAAACCAAACAAACCTTACCCAAATCGATCGGTTAAGTTTGTAGGTGAGTGTGAACTTGGTAAACATCTAAGAATCCCGAAGGGAGGGTAGGCAATCACGAGTGAGGGTGATAAGTCCCGTTGGAGTGTGAACTCGGTAAACATCTGTAGGCAATCCCGTGGAGGGTGATAAGTCCCGTTGGAGTGTGAGCTCGTTAAATATCTAGAGGCGAACCCGAGAGGGTGATAAGTCCAATTGGAAGGAATTTCCCTAGGAACAGGGAGAGTGGGTGTAGGAGCTTGAGTCTCCGAACCACTATACTTTGTTGTGTTCTTTATTGCTTTATGTTCTTATCTTGACATATGCATTCGATTATAAGCAAAACACAACACATGAGCTTAAAACGCAAAAATCTGGAATCACTCTGCCCTCACCCCTGTTTTATATGCACCGTTTTTAAAATGTTTTGCTTCCGCACGCGCAAAATGGGTTTTCCACCGGGACCAACAGATTTTCAACAACGTTTTAGAGTTTGTAAACAAATGCTTAATTGGTTACAATAAAAGTTGTTAACATGCTAATTCGGGTTATCAGTTAGGGTTACAAAAGGGTAATCTACTTATCATCGGATGAAAACATGTAATTACCATTTTATTCTCACTTTGGCCATGTGACATTAACATAAATAATAATTTAATTTCTCAGTGTCATTTTTCATATTAAAAAATATATTTCACTTTCTGAATCTTTAACATATATATGAACTCAATATTAAGGTGGTTTGTTAGATATTTTTGTCCATTCCAAGTGTTATTTTGTCCAATATTGGTTTGTTGTCAAATGTGAAGGAGCTTTCTAATACTTGTTGTGGGCATATAGTGCGAGGTCGGGCCCGACCTAGAAAGAAGTAGAAGAGGACCGGACCAAGTTTTTCACAAGTATGACACCCCGCTGAGGAAATGGAAGCATAGGCTCACCAAGCACGGGTATGAATCCTCGACGCACCTCGCAGGTCGCATACTGACAGAGGTACGTGTTGGGATTATACTGGAAAGTATGCTTTTTACTTTGTATAATCGAAACTGAATTTTCAGACTTATTTACTGAAATAAACTGTTTTTCACTGATGCTTTAAATACTATTGAATGTTACATATATTTACTGCATAACTGTTCAATAAGTCGTACGTGTTACATTGTAGTTAATTTAGTGATACCAGATCACAGAAGATTAAATTAACAGTCCCTTGTAACTGAAAGTACGTTATTCACGACTTAGATGGAAATGAACAACCCATCGTGAAAGGTTGAAGTGTAAGGCTCAGATTGGCTTGTCTTTACCGAGAGATTACACTAGTGCATGACTGATGCACTGAATAGGATCTACAGGAGGATAAATTCTTCAGAACTGAACAAGGAACAATTAGACCTCAGTGGTTCGTTATTTCTTAATATTCGTCCCTTAAATAGGATCACGTGGGATTGGTAACTATTGCTTTGACTTATCATGGGTAGCGAATCAAAGAGATTCAATACTTTTTATCTTGGGCAATATTATTAGTCACATGTGATTGCTAAGATTTAATACGAAGAATCGTGTGCAAGTACGCTTGTTCGATTTGCCCCTTGGGAGGTTCATAAGCTTTATCATACCAAATCTTGCAAGTAGAATTAGTTTCCGGTATGGATAATAATGTTGAATCGTTCCTTGACCAAGGATAAAAGATATTAATTAATGGAAAGTTATTTCAGTGGCTTGAATTAATTAATGGGCTAGATAATCTTAAACACAGGAAATAATGACCGGGAGCCATATTGACTGTAATATGGGTTAAGATGGATAGTGCAATATTAATTATGTAGTGGGATTAATTAATATTTATGGGCTTGAGATATATTGTGGCTCAATATTAGATATTCAAGGTCCATTAGAAGGTCCAATCTTAATTCTCCTAAAGGCCCCCTGAGTAGCCCAACATATAGTCCATTAACTGAAAAGGTGATTAAAATAAAATAAATATTGTTGCTTAATTTTTCCTAAATATTTCAAAAATTATGGGTAAGGTAGGGAGAAAGATTTTCTTTGAATTTTGTTATGGAATAAAGATATGTATTCTTGGAATACAAGATTATCTCATTAAATTCAAGAAATCTCCCACTTGGTTAGTCATGATGATATTTTCGAAAATTAGAAAATATAGGGCAAGAAAGATTTTTTTGAAAATATATTATGGAAGATATGTATTTCTTGAAATACAAGAATATCTCATAAATTCAAGAATATCCAAATCTTGGAATCTTGCAAGACTATATTTTTCGAAAATTCCATAATTTGAGGAGGTGAAATTTTTGTGGAATATTTTAATTATGAGAAAATGAATATAGGAGATATATTCAAGATTTCTTGGTGATCAAGAAAAGTCTTTTCCCACATTGATTTTTCATCAAAAATTTCGACCACCTCTCACCTATAAATAGGGGATGATTCTTTCATTCCCAAGTACAATTCCATGTGCTGGAAAAATTAGTAAATCCACAAAGGTGGTGCAACAAAGTTTATTTTTTCCTTTTGTTAATTGTTCGTGAGTATCCTTCCACCGGATTGTCGAGCAAGGATTAAGGGAATACTTGGGAAGTTCTTTTGGTTAGTCTAATCAGCCAGATCACTGCCATCCCAAGAGGTACGTTCACGTAAACTCGTAGAATTCCGCATGCGTAGGATTTACGTGAATTAATTATATGCATGATATGTTGTTGAATTATTATTTGAATTAATATATGATTAATTCATGCTAGTAATAATTAAAGAATTAAATTTGTATTTTAATATACACCCGAATAAATCTGTGCAACCTATTCCCCAACAATTAGTATCAGAGCCACGGTTTCGGGCTCTGAATTTTTTAAATTGTAGTTTGATTCGTTGGCATTAAATTTGAAATTGGATAGTAGAATTGCTGGATCTATTTTCCAGGTATCCAATTGTCATGGATTTTAATGTGTTTGTTTATGCATGCATATAAACTGTGGTTTTTAATTCGATTCGTTCGGATTCATTTTGCCTCGTGAGAAAATCCACGAGTAGATTAGAATTTGTTTGATTTGATCAATGTAATAGACTAGTCTAGATCTAGGTTTATTTATTTTTTGTAAATAAATTGTAACCGGATCGAAAACGGAGGACGAGATTTAAGAATTAAAGGACAAAATCGAGAATCAGCGTGAAGCTGGGCGCCAAGATCGGCACGCATGGGCGCAGGGCGAGGCCGAGGTGGGCCGAACGCTGAGGAGGAAAGCATCAGCAGACGGGCGGGGCGTAAGGCGACGCTGCACCGTGCTTGATCGGCCGAGCGGACGTGACGGACGCGGCAAGACGCTGGCGCGCGACGCGGAGACGCTGAGCACTTCCGGTCGGGCGAGGTGAAAAGAGGCGAGGCGATGGCACAGGCGGATCTTGTGATTCTGTTACGTCGCCGAGGATCGCTTCTGCCGCCGAGACGCAAGCCGAGCATCTTTGACGGACCCCGCCGGGCAAGCAAGCAAGGCCGCCGAGTTGATTCTAAGGCAAGCGGCCGGCCGGATCTTGGGCGTGCATCCGCCGCGAGCTCAGGCTGGCGTGGCGTTCGAGACGGAAGTATTTTTTGAGACGATCGAGTGGGAGAAATTCGAGACGTGTTTCTTCAAGATCAAGCAAAGAAAAATCAAACAATGACAATTGGATAATTTGTGCCCAATATGTTTATTTTTTTTCTTTTTGCTTGATTTATTTGTCTTATCTTGTGTTTTTTATTTAATTTGTTTAAATTTGTTTTTGCATGAGAGTTGCCAAATGGAAAAATCTCACCTTCAAAATTACTAAGTATGTTTAAATAATTAATTGACAATTTTATTCCGGATAATAAAATTGATTTAATTTTGACCTCCATGATTTATTTATTTGTGAATTCTTTTGGAGAAATTCCCCCAACGGGACGGTCAAAAGATACCTTTCACATGAATGAATTCCAAACGGATGATTGCGGTTTATTACTAGTGGCGACGATGACCCTCCCAACGAGGCTCGTTCAAAGCGAAATTATAATCCTGTATTTAATCATGGTTATTACTTAGGTATAAAATTGATATGCATATACTTGTCCGAAGTCCCTGTCAATTTTATATTGGTCAAGAGGGAGCCAACTATTAATCTGGATATTAAAGGTTTGTAACTGTTCTTGTTTGTAACCTGCTTGAATGTGTTTAAATAATGACCCACCCAACGTGGCTTATTTAAACTGTTTTGAGATGTTGGCTGATGCATGTTCATATTTTATTTGAGATTTTAATATGAAGCATGTGATAGAACCTTGTGATATACTTGTGCTATTGCATATAGTTGTTTATTTCAGTTCAGCATATCGTTACCTTTTAATCCACTGTTATTATACTTAAAGTCAATACAATATGTATGGAAACTATATTGAAAACAAAAAAATTATAATTATCCTAACTGCACAAAAGCACAAGTGGATTCTTGACACACCAAAATCAGATGAGCCAACTGACGAGTCAAAACATGCGGGACTCGTCAAATCACCTTGCGAGAGATGTCGTCGCTGAAAATGGTGGAGGGCAAACCCGTAAGGGATTACGTCCTCAAAATAGATGGCCCATCTGAACAAACTTGAGATTCTGAGTGCAGATTATGATCTGGAGACTCAGATGAATTTGGTACTTCACTCTCTGCCCAAAAAAGTTTTTGAGCATTTTGGCCTCGCTAGCTAATTTGTTGCAAGCTTTTGGTCTCGGCAGAAATGATGATAAGGCACCAAACTCAAGCTTTGACAAGCAAGTGGTCGATCTTCATCTTCTAGGCCAAGGGTAGGCAAGATAAAGAAGAGGACCAAAGGCCATCAAACAATAAAACTCAAACTATTGCCAAGGGCAATGGTAAGATGAGGGAATGCTTGTTGTGTCAAGGAAAATCCAAAGAGGAAGTGCTTAAGTCTGCGGTGAGAGAGGACAATGGAGGTTTTGCGGCCCAACCCCAAAAAAAAGGACGGAAATAAAGGTAATTCTCACGCACTAGTTGTTGAAACTTGTTTAGCGGGCGATACTTCTCATTCGTGGGTGGTTGATCACGAGATCCACTAATCATGTTGGCTTCACGGGTTCAAAATGATCCCAAGAACTTAGTGGAAGTGAGATCCTCATCACAATCGGGTGACGTTACAAAAGTAGAAGTCATTGCAATGCTACGTAAGTGGCGATATTGCAATCTTACGATAGTAACGATTATTGCAATACTACGCAAGTAGCAGACATTGCAATACTACATGAGTAGTAGTTAAAGCGTTGAGAGAAGTGCACCTATCTTTTGAAGATAAAGTTTTTTTGAGATTATCTTTATGTTTCCGGTTTTAGAAAAATTCACTTTTCGGTTTCTAAAATTCGATTAAAGGACACTAAGTTTCTTCTAATAAGAATGACATCATTTTTGAAATGATGAGTGTATCTGATACGGGACATTGATGGAAAATCTCTATACAATTAACTGCATGCACACCACTCAATTAAATGCATCCTATAACACATCAACTATTTCCGAAAAAGAAAGCGTGAATGAAACACTTCTTTGGCATCTAAGATTAGGTCATATAAATCCAAAGAGGATCCAAAGGTTGGTGAAAGATGGTTATTTGGAGCGTCTCCAAGTTGAACAAATTCCAACCTGTGAATCATGTTTGGAGGGTAAAATGACCAAGAGGGCAATTGGAGCCAAGGGAATAGAGCCAAAGAAGTGTTAGAGGTCGTTCACACAGATGTATGTGGTCCAATGTCAACCAAAGCAAAGAGGAGGTTATGAGTATTTTTATTGATGATTACTCAAGGTGCGGTTACATTTTTCTTATGAAGCATAAACCGAGACCTTTGAGAAATTCAAAGAATTTAAGGCTCAAACAGAGAATCATAGGGAAAAACGTATCAAGTCTCTACGATCTGATCATGGAGGCGAATACCTCGGCGATGAGTTTTGAACTACTTATCTGATGAAGGGATTGTATCCGACTCCATCGCACCCGGAACCCCTCAACAAAACCGGGGTTGCAGAGCGAAGAAACATAACTCTTTTGGAAATGGTTAGATCAATGATGAGTTATGCGGATCTTCCCAAGTCGTTCTGGGGTTATGCCTTGGAAACAGCGGCTTACATTCTGAACTTGGTGCCATCCAAATCGGTTCCCAAAACTCCCAAAGAATTGTGGATCGGGCGCAATCCTAATATAAGACACATGAGAATTTGGGGGTGTCCGGCCTACGTGTTGGACAAGGAAGCCGGTAAATTGGATCCTCGATCGTAATTAAGGTTGTTTGTAGGATACCCCGAGGAACAAAAAGGGTGTATGTTCTATAGTCCCGAAGATCAAAAGGTGGTCTCATCGGCACCCATTTTAGATTTTTGGAAGAAGACTATATGAACCAAAGAAAACCCGTGTGGGATTACCTTAAATGAGCTTAGAGGGCAAACCTCAAAGGCCAATCGTATCTTTAGATGATATACCAAACGACACGTTTTCACAACCGAGCCTCGTCAGTAGTGGGAGGGTTGTTAGACAGCCCGAGAGATTCATGGGAATAGGAGAGTCCTCGGACTTGATTCCTGACAAGATTTAATCAGACCCATGGACATATGACGAGGCATTCCAAGATAAGGATACAGTTTCTTGGCAAACAACAATGAAAGCCAAAATGGGTTCTATGTTTCATAATAAAAGTGTGGGAGCTAATCGAACCACTTAATTGGGTCAAACCCATTGGATGCAAGTGGGTATATAAGAGGAAAAGAGGAATGGGACGGGGAAGGTTGAAACTTTTAAAAGCAAGACTAGTGGCGAAAAGGTTATACTCGTAAAGAAGGGATCGATTATGAGGAAACTTTTTCACCAGAGCCATGCTTAAGTCCATTCGTATTCTCTTATCGATTGCTGCGCATTTTGACTTTGAAATCTGGCAAATGGATGTCAAGACAGCTTTCCTTAACGGAAGTCTTGATGAAGAGATCTATATGCAACAAACCTAAGGTTTCATTGAAACAGGCCAAGAATACCTAGTTTGTAAGCTCAAGAGGTCCATTTACGGACTCAAACAGGCATCCAGAGCTTGGAACCAATGTTTTGATCATGTTATAAAGTCTTATGGGTTTGATCAAAACGAGTTTGAAAGTTGTGTGTATAAAAAGCGTGTCGGAACTGCATTGGTATTCTTAGTACTATACGTAGATGACATTGTGATCATCGGGAACAATGTGAAGGTGTGATCAGACGTAAGAGGCATGGTTTTCAAAACAGTTTGATATGAAAGACTTAGGGAAAGCCGAACATATCCTTGGGATCAAGATAACTCGAGATCACCGGAAAAGGATGATCTGTTATCGCAAGTTTCATACATAGATATTTGGTTTTGAAACGATTCAAAGATGCAAGATTCCAAGAAAGGATTCTTACCTTTCAGACTTGGAATCCATCTATCCAAGAAAATGTTCCCTAAGACGAAAAAAGAGATAGATGACATGAAAAGTATTCCTTGTGCTTCGGCTGTCGGAAACCTTATGTATGCATTGCTGTGTACGAGACCAGGATATCCGCTTTTGCGTAGGCATGGTGGCAAGATATCAAAGTAACCCAGGAAAGAGCATCGACGACGAGTTAAAAAACATTCAAGTGTCCGAAAAGAACTAGGGATAGAATGTTGATTTATCGATCGATACTCTAATCCCCATCGATTACACCGGACGGATTTCCAATAGGACTTAGATTCCGTAAACTATCTTTTCGATTAGTGTGTTTCCATTTGGGAAGTGTAGTCATCAAATGGACGAGTGTGAAGCAGAAATGCATCACTGACTCAACCATGGAAGTCGGGTAAGTAGCTGCTTGTGAAGCGGTGAAAGAACCGATTTGGCTCTAGACCTTCTTAGTGGACTTGGATGGAGTTCCGAATTTGTCTAGCAATATCTCGCTAAAAGGTTTTGCAAATTCAAGGAACCAAGAGTCCACGAGTCAAACGAGCACACTAAAGGAAAGACATCTTATACGAGAAATTGTTAAGAGAGGAGATATAGATGTGGTAAAGATAGCGTCTGAGGACAACCTAGCAGATTCATTCACAAAGAGTCTGCCTCTGAATACATTCGAGAGACATGTGGAAGGAATGAGTGTCAAGACTGTTGCCAATCTGCTTTGAGTATAAGTGGGAGAAATTATTAGGTTCGTGTAGGTAACATTAGATGTCACGGACTACGCGAGACATGTTGTAGTATACTTAAAAGCAGACTTTGAGTATAAGTGGGAGATTGTTGGGATTATACTGGAAAGTATGCTTTTTACTTTGTATAATCGAAACTGAATTTTCAGACTTATTTACCGAAATAAATTGTTTATCACTGATGCTTTAAATATTATTGAATGTTACATATATTTACTGCATAACTATTCAATAAGTCATACGTGTTACATTGTAGTTAATTTAGTGATACCAGATCACAGAAGATTAAATTAACAGTCCCTTGTAATTGAAAGTACGTTATTCACGACCTAGATGGAAATGAACAACCCATCGTGAAAGGTTGAAGTGTAAGGCTCAGATTGACTTGTCTTGACCAAGAGATTACACTAGTGCATGACTGATGCACTGAATAGGACCTACAGGATGATAAATTCTTCAGAACTGAACAAGGAAGAATTAGACCTCAGTGGTTCGTTATTTCTTAATCTTCGTCCCTTAAATAGGATCACGTGGGATTGGTAACTATTGCTTTGACTTATCATGGGTAGCGAATCAGAGAGATTCAATACTTTTTATCTTGGGCAATATTATTAGTCACATGTGATTGCTAAGATTTAATACGAAGAATCGTGTGCAAGTACGCTTGTTCGATTTGCCCCTTGGGAGGTTCATAAGTTTTATCATACCAAATCTTGCAAGTGGAATTAGTTTCCGGTATGGATAATAATGATGAACCGTTCCTTGACCAAGGATAAAAGATATTAATTAATGGAAAGCTATTTCAGTGGCTTGAATTAATTAATGGGCTAGATAATCTTAAACACGGGAAATAATGACCGGGAGCCATATTGACTGTAATATGGGTTAAGATGGATAGTGCAATATTAATTATGTAGTGGGATTAATTAATATTTATGGGCTTGAATTATATTGTGGCTCAATATTAGATATTCAAGGTCCATTAGAAGGTTCAATCTTAATTCTCCTAAAGGCCCCCTGAGTAGCCCAACATATAGTCCATTAACTAAAAAGGTGATTAAAATAAAATAAATATTGTTGCCTAATTTTTCCTAAATATTTCGAAAATTATGGTAGGGAGAAAGATTTTATTTGAATTTTGTTATGGAATGAAGATATGTATTCTTGGAATACAAGATTATCTCATTAAATTCAAGAAATCTCCCACTTGGTTACTCATGATGTTATTTTCGAAAATTAGAAAATATAGGGCAAGAAAGATTTTCTTGATTTTCTTGAAAAGATATTATGGAAGATATGTATTTCTTGAAATACAAGAATATCTCATAAATTCAAGAAGATCCAAATCTTGGAATCTTGCAAGACTATATTTTTCGAAAATTCCATAATTTGAGGAGGTGGGATTTTTGTGGAATATTTTAATTATGGGAAAAGGAATATAGGAGATATATTCAAGATTTCTTGGTGATCAAGAAAAGTCTTTTCCCACATTGATTTTTCATCAAAAATTTCGACCACCTCTCACCTATAAATAGAGGATGATTCTTTCATTCCCAAGTACAATTCCATGTGCTGGAAAAATTAGTAAATCCACAAAGGTGGTGCAACAAAGTTTATTTTTTCTTTTGTTAATTGTTCGCGAGTATCCTTCCACCGGATTGTCTAGCAAGGATTAAGGGAATACTTGGGAAGTTCTTTTGGTTAGTCTAATCAGCTAGATCACTGCCATCCCAAGAGGTACGTTCACGTAAACTCGTAGAATTCCGCATGCGTAGGATTTACGTGAATTAATTATATGCATGATATGTTGTTGAATTATTATTTGAATTAATATAGGATTAATTCATGCTAGTAATAATTAAATAATTAAATTTGTATTTAAATATTCACCCCGAATAGATCTGTGCAACCTATTCCCCAACAGTACGGAGCATTAATTGAGATGGGACCCATGGCAGGCGAGCAGCGCCAGAGACCTTACCTAAGAATGACCCTAATCAGAGATGTGTCAGTAAAGGACGGTAATGATGAGTAGCTAGGAGTAGTTAAACGACTAAATCCCTGATTATCCGGGCTTGTCTCGGGCGACGTCCCAACGACCTCCGACCTGAGTCAAATCAATCTTTAGCATTTAATGTTTTGCAGGGCCACTTTCGACCCTTTGTACTTGTAACCAGGAGAGTGAGTTCCACTCTCCCAAATACTATAAATATGGGTCATTTATGACCAAGAAGGGAAGACAAATCAATACTTTACCAAACCTCTTGCAAATTTATTGTTCAACACTTATTCTCTCAAGCAATCATAAATACAATCTATTTTACACATTTATTGTTTGTGTCACTAAGATAACTAAGCCACATCTTAATCCATAATCCACATATTTTAGTACACAACAATACTATTTAAGAATTCTAGGTTTCTTTTGTTGGGTAATTAATTGCCCGGATCTATTCGAGATGAATATTTAAATACAAATTTAATTCTAACAATTATTACTAGCATGAATTAATCCTATATTAATTCAAATAATAATCCAACAACAAATCATGCATATAAACAAGTCACATAAATCCTACGCATGCGGAATTGCTAGGAGTTTACGTGAACTAACCTCTTGGAGTGACAACCGTTGAGAAGATGGATATCTCGTTCACACGAACAAACCCAAAAAGTCTTCTCAAGTATTCCCTCGTCCTTGTTCAACAATCCTGTGGAAGGATGCTTGCGAACAATTAACAAAAGGAAAAATAAAATTATGTTGCACCACATTTGTGGATTTCCAACACATGGAGTTGCACTGGGGATGAAAAATTCATCCCCTATTTATAATATATGGGGTGGTCGATTTTTTTCTATGAAATAGGATGGAAAAATCTTTTTTTTGATCTCCAAGAAATCTTGAATATATTACATATATTCTTTTCTCCATAATTAAAATATTCCACAAAATCCCACCTCCTTATATTTATGGATTTTTCGAAAAAATAAAGAGTAGGAATCTAAGGTTTGGATCTTCTTGAATTTATGAGATATTCTTGTATTCCAAGAATACATATCTTTCATAATATCTTTTCAAGAAAATCAAGAAAATATTTCCTTTCCTTATTTTATCTAAATTTTCGAAAATTCCCCAATAAATAACCAAGTGAAATAATCTTGTATTCCAAGAATGTTTATCTTCATTCCATAACAAAATTCAAAGAAAATTTTTCTCCCCTTTATATTTATTATTTTAAAAAATAATTAGGAAAATTAGGCAATAATATTTTTTTTTATTTTAAACATCTTTTTCAGTTATTGGACTTTATCTTTGAGCTACTTGAGGGGCCTTTAGGAGAATTAAGATTGGATCTTCCAATGGACCTTGAATTATCAATATTGAGCCACAATATTATTCAATCCCATAAATATTAATTAATCTCACGCACTATCCATCTTAACCCATATTACTGTTAATATGACTCCCAGTTATTATTTCCCGTGTTTAAGATTATCTAGTCCATTAATTAATTTAAGGAACTGAAGAGCTTCATATTAATTAATATCTTTTTCCTTGGTTTAGGAAACGGTTCAATATTATTATCCATACCGGAAACTAATTCCACTTGCAAGATTTAGTATGATAAAACTTCCGAGCCTCCCAAGGGGACAAATCAAGCAAGACGTACTTGCACACGATTCTCCGTATTAAATCTTAGCAATCGTCATGTAACTAATAATATTGTCCAAGTTATAAAGTATTGAATCACATTGATTCTCTACCCATCATAAGTCAAAGCAATAGTTATTAATTCCACACGATCCTATTTAAGGGACGTGGATTAAGAAATAACGAACCACTGAGGTCTAATTTTTCTATATTCAGTACTGAAGAATTTATCCTCATGTAGGTCCTATTCAGCGCATCATAATGCACTAGTGCAATCTCTTGGTCAAGATAAGCCAATCTAAGCCTTACACTTCAACCTTTCGCGATGGATTGTTCATTTCCATCTGGGTTGTGAATTCTGTATTTTTGGTTACAAGAGACTGTTAATTTAATCTTCTGTGATCTGGTATCACTAAATTAACTACAATGTAACACATACTATTTATTGAACAGGTATGCAGTAAATATATGTAACATTCAATCATATTTAAAGCAACAGTGATAAATAATTTATTTCAGCAAATAAGACAGAAATTCAGTTTGGTTATACAAAGTAAAAGCATACTTTCCAGTATAACCTCAACATCTTTGATACAAGTGCTCCAAAAAGCCTAGATTATTTATTTGGGTTCGGTTACAGTTTTAAGCTTCATACATAGACACTGTCTTGAAGCGATTCAGCATGCAAGATTCCAAGAAAGATTTTGTACCCTTCAGACTCGGAATCCATCTATACAAAGAAATGTGTCCCAAGACACAAAATGAGATAGATGACATGAAGGCATTCCTTATGCTTCAGCTGTAGGAAGCCTCATGTATGCAATGCTGTGCACGAGACCGGTTATCTGCTTTGCCGTTGGCATGGTGGCAAGATATCAAAGTAACCCTGGGAAAGAACATTGGACTGCAGTTAAAAACATTCTGAAGTATTTGAAAAGGACTCGGGATAGAATGTTGGTTTATCAGTCAGACAATCTAATCCCCATCGGTTACACGGACTCAGATTTCCAATCAGACTTAGACTCCATAAAGTCTACCTCAGGTAGTGTGTTCTGCATGGGAGGAGGAGCCATGACATGGAGAAGCGTAAAGCAGAAATGCATCGCAGATTCTACCATGGAAGCCGAATATATAGCTGCTTGTGAAGTAGCGAAAGAAGCGGTTTGACTCAAGAACTTTTTAGTGGACTTGGACGTTGTTCCGGATTTGCCCAGCACCATCACGGTTTACTGTGATAATGCCGGAGCAGTTGCAAATTCAAGGGAACCGAGAGCCCACAAAGCCAGCAAACACATAGAAAGAAAATACCATCTTATACGAGAAATCGTTAAGAGAGGAGACATAGAGGTGGCAAAGATCGCATCGGAAGATAACCTAGCAGATCCATTCACAAATGGTCTACCTCAGAATACATTCGAGAGACATGTGGAAGGAATGGGTGTCAAGAGCATTGTCAAACTGCTTTGAGTATAAGTGGGAGAAATGTTATTAGGTTCGTGTAGGTGACATTAGATGTCACATAGGACACGAGACGTGATGTAGTATACTTAAAAGCAGACTTTGAGTATAAGTGGGAGATTGTTGGGGTTATACTGTAAAGTGTGCTTTTACTTTATATATAACCAAACTAAATTTCTTATTTATTTACTGAAATAAATTATTTATCACTGTTTCATTAAATATGATTGAATGTTATATATATTTACTGCATATCTGTTCATTAAATAGTACGTGTTACATTGTAGTTAATGTGGTGATATCAGATCAAAGAAGATCACATTAACAAATCCTTGTAACTAAGTACAAATTCACAACCTAGATGGAAATGAACAATCCATCGTGAAAGGTTGAAGTGTAAGGCTCTGATTGACTTGTCTTGACCAAGAGATTATACTAGTGCATTATGATGCGCTGAAGAGGACCTACAACGAGGATAAATTCTTCAGTACTGAATATGGAATAATTAGACCTCAGTGGTTTGTTATTTCTTAATCTCCGTTCCTTAAATAGGATCGTGTGAAATTAATAACTATTGCTTTGACTTATGTTGGGTAGAGAGTCATTGTGACTCGATACTTTATATATTGGGCAATATTATTAGTTACACTACGATTGCTAAAATTTAATACGGAGAATCGTGTGCAAGTACGTCTTGCGTGATTTGTCCCCTTGGGAGGCTCAGAAGATTTATCATACCAAATCTTGCAAGTGGAATTAGTTTCCGGTATGGATAATAATGCTGAGTCATTCTTAAACCAAGGATAAAAGATATTAATTAATATAAAGTTTTTCAGTGACTTGAATTAATTAATGGACTAAGATAATCTTAAACACGGGAAATAATAATCGGGAGCCATATTACAATAATATGGGTTAAGATGGATAGTGCAATATTAATTATGTAATATTAATTATGTAGTGGGATTAATTCATATTTATGGGCTTGAATAATATTGTGGCTCAATATTGAAAATTCAAAGTCCATTAGAAGATCCAATCTTAATTCTCCTAAAGGCCCCTTTAATAGCCCAAAGATAAAGTCCAATAACTGAAAAAAGGTGCTTAAAATAAAAGAAATATTAATGCCATATTTATTCCAATTTTTCAAAAAAATTAAAAGGATAGAGGAAAAGATTTTCTTGATTTTCTTGGAAAGATTTTATGGAATAAATATTCTTGAGATACAAGTTTATCCCATAAATTCAAGAAAAGTCAAAGATCTCTTTTTCTTCCTTTTAATTGGGAAATTTTCGAAAATTAAAGATATTGGGGAATAAAAGATATTTTGTGATTATTACGGAAATATAATATATGATATATATTCAAGATTGTATCTTGGGAAGATACAAAGAAATTTCCTAAGCCCTAATTATCATGAAATTTTTGCCCCCCTCTATATCTATAAATAGGGAATGAATTTTTCATTCCCACTACAATTCCATTCCATGTGTTGGAAAAATTAGAAATCCACAAAGGTGGTGACATATATTTTTTCCTTTTCCCTTTTGCTAATTGTTCGCGAGTTTCATACCACTGGATTGTTGAACAAGGACGTGAGAATACTAAAGAAGGACTTTGGGTGTGTTCGTTGAACTGTTGTTCATCTGTCTCCGTCTAATTCGCCAAAAAGGTACGCCTTACGTAACTCTTAGAAATCTGCATGTGTAGGATTTACGTGGCTTTATTATATGCATGATGTGTTGTTGCTATTTGATTATTATTTGAATTGATATAGGATTAATTCACGCTAGTAATAATTAAATAATTTAAATTTGTATCTAAATTGTATCTCGAATATATCCGGACACCCTTTTTTCCCAAACAGTCAATACATGCATCAGCCAAGAGAAACAAGTAACCTCTATTCTCGTACACAAAACAATAATTCATAAACGATCACACTGGTATTACTTATATAAACATGCATATATATGCAATTTCTCTTTTTGACATTGATAAAATAACATGCACACTTGCCCTATGATCAACATCCAATGCTTTTTCTTCCTCTTGCAACCCCACTTCTCCACCGCTCGTTTCCCCATTGTAAACAAACATCTTAGCAACAACCAGAAAAAAAAAGTTAACGAAAGTAAGTCCCGCGAAAAACGCATAGTAATAATCCAAATGCGAATCATTCAGATTATCCAAAATCCACCCTTTCCCATACTTCATACTAACACCCGCTACAGTTGATTAAAAAAACCCCACTCAGAAAATACCCACCTCCCAAACTCGTCGTGAAATACGCCGACCCTAGGCTCTTCATGCCCTCCGGCGCTTGGTCGTAGAAAAACTCAATCTTCTCTCCACCTCTACAAAGTTATCCGCGATCCCCCATGACCTATAAAACTTATTATTACTCTTCTCAATACATCACACTTTATATACTTTATTATTCTTCTCAATATAATGTAATAATACAACATCAATCACTATTAAACATTGATTTGACATAAAGTTAAATCTCACCCTACTTAAATCCCAACACAAACACATACATTTACTATTCATCAAGGAATTTTAAATCCCTGTATTCTAAAAACTTGACTTGTTCTGCACACATAAATCCCAAAATAAACACAACCTTAGTGTATTTTTGTAAACTTTACTCTATAAGTAGAAATATTTTTTTATCTTTTAACTTTTTAATTCGAGTTATCGATTAGGGATACTTATCATCGATTAAAACATTTAATTAACATTTTATTCTCACTTTGACCATGTGGCATTAACATAAATAATAATTTAATTTTTCTGTGTCATTTTCATATTACAAGATATATTTCACTTTTTGGATCTTTAACAAATGAACTCAACATTAAGGTGGTTTGTTGCATACATTATTTTTCTTGGTTCTAATCCCATATCATGGAGTTCTCGCAAGAAACGTGTTGTTGCTTGCTCTTTCACGGAAGTTGAGTATCAATCCATTGCTTCTGCAGCTGCTGAACTTCAGTGGACATGGTCTATCCTGGCGGAACTTCACGTTCCACTTTCCTCTGTACCTGTTATCTACAGTGACAATATTGGGCTACGTATCTTTGTTCAAATCCAGTTTTCCACTCTCGAATGAAACACATTGTTATCGACTATCACTTTGTTCGAGACTTGGTCAAAACTTTACAGCTTCGAGTTTCACATGTCTCGTCTACAGATCAACTTGCCGATGCCCTCACCAAGCCTTTCACTCGAACTCGATTGTCACTTCTTACGCACAAGATTGGTGTCACTAAACGTGCACCATCTTGTATATGTTTGTATCCCACATCGATTACTTATGACCAAATGGTCTTGCTGCACTTGTATAAATATTTTCCTCAATATGTGAATAAAGCATTACTCAAATATTCTATATAATTTTCACCCATTCCAAGTGTTATTTTGTCCAACCAGGATGTAAAAATCGCGATATATCCGCGATATTTTGTGGATATATCGCTTTTTTGGGCTATGCAATATGGATATCGGGTGTAAATTTTTTCTTACCGTGAACAGTGAAAATATTGCAAAATATCTCAAAATATCGCATAATATCGGGATATTTCGTGGATATTTTTATAGTTTTCGATTTTTTTTTAATTTGATTCCACCACTTTTCTTGGAATCAAGAAGAAAACTCAAGTACTGATATCGAAACACTTTCAATTGGTTTTGATTCAATGGGTATGGGCACTGATCAAAGTGATATGTCTCAAGATTCATCTGCTTCTGACACATATGCGAGTTCACAGTTTGATTGAAATACTCAAAATGTGTATCAACAAAATACTTGGGTCATGGCACAATATCCAATCCATGGTGAAGCAGTTGGAAGAGATAGAGAAACATATGAATGTCATGTGCATAATTATATCAATGAGTACTTTAATGTGATGAGTTGGTACCAGTATTGTTTGGATAGAGATGACATTCCATCTTCTATTTTTGAACCTCATAGGTCATCATTTTGGTACTAATTATATTTTATCATGTAATTTTAGTCATTTTATATTGAATTATGTATTGTATTGTCAGATGTTTTTCGATGGACAGTGTTTATGTAGTGTATTGCTAATATTTTTTATTTAAACATTTCATTTTGTTGTGATTTTAAATGAAATGTATGCATAATTGTGTGTTATAATAATCTGTAAAATTTCATGTCAAATTTCCAAATTTTTAACATAATTCCCGTCATTTTTCTAAATTTTTTGCGATATCGATATCGATATCGATATATCCATCGATATATCCGTAAAATTAAGGTTGCGATATTACTCGCGATATCGATATTTTCATCCTTGTGTCCAACATTGGTTTGTGGTCAAATGTGAAAGAGCTTCTTAATGTCATTTAAGAAGTCTAGGTTTATTTGATACAAGTGCACCAAAAAACCTAGATTATTTATTTGGGTTCAGTTTCAGTTTTAAGCTTACTAATTATTGGGCCCAGTCCGTAGCTTCTCTATTTGACCTAGCATCATTCTGTAACATTGCAGTCACTCTAAATAATATACGAGATCCTCTCTTCTACCTGTGGACGTACGTAGCTTATAACAAATTGTTAGTGAACCACACATATCTATGTTATTTGTTTCTTATTTGTTTATATCTTTCTCAGATATGTTATGACAAAAGTAGCGAGACAACCTTTGCCCTGGATCAACACTATCAACCATTATCTATATATGTAATTCTATAATTGTGTCCATACATGCATCAACCTAGAGAAACAAGTGACCTCTATTTTCGTACACAAAGCAATAATTCACAAACGATCACACGATTATTACATATATAAACATGCATATATATGCAAATTCTCTTTTTGACATTGATTAAATAACATGCACACTTGCTCTATGATCAACATCCAGTGCTTTTTCTTCCTCCTGCAACCCCACTTCTCCACCACTCGTTTCCTCATTGTAAACAAACATCTTAGCAATAAACAGAAAGAAAAAAAAGTTAACTAAAGTAAGCCCCGCGAAAAATGCATAGTAATAATCCAAATGCGAATCATTCAGATTATCCAAAATCCACCCTTTCCCATACTTCTTACTAACACTAGCCACATTTGATAGAAAAACCCCACTCAGAAAATACCCACCCCCCAAACTCGTCGTGAAATACGCCGTCCCTAGGCTCTTCATGCCCTCCGGCGCCTGGTCGTAGAAAAACTCAATCTTCGCCACCTCTACAAAGGTATCTGCGATCCCCACCAGCGCAAACTGGGGGAGAAGAATGAATATGGATAAAGGGACGATCTCCCCTTTTGCAAAAACCCCATTCTCGCGGGCCACACTAAGCCTCTTTCTCTCCGCCAGGCTGGCGACCACCATGATGATTACGTGAAGAACGAGGCCTATCCCCATTCTCTGTAGTAGCGTGATGCCTCTAGGGTTTTTGGTGTATTTGCGAACGAAGGGGACGAAGAGGCGGTCGTAGAGGGGGAGGGAGACTAGCATAAAGATGGTGATGAAGGCGGTGAGGCAGGCCGGAGGGATGCTGAAGTGGGGCCCGACGGAGCGCTCAAGAGTGGTGCCTTGCTTGATGAAGAGTGTGTGGGTTTGGGCGATCATGGTGCTGGGGATGAATGTGGCTACAAGGATTGGGAGCATTTTTATCATTTGTTTGGTTTGTTCGACTTGGGTTACGGTGGATAGGCTCCATGGTGAGCTCTTGCCGGTCTTCACGGCTGCTTTGTCGAGCAGGCTGCAAGAAATTTCGTCGATTATTTTTAAGATATATACTTGACATGTATCTACGATAGCAAAAATTTCTATGCACCCGTTGCAATACTGTACAATTGGTACAATTTTGACTTTATTTTGATTGATATGACTAATTCGCAAAAACACAAAAAATACTATAGAAGAAAAATATTAGTTTGTAGTTTGAACAATATCAATACTTTTTCAATATACTACTAATACTTTTCAGCATATATATGAACATATACTTCTCATCGTATGAACTAATACTTCTCGACCATTTTTTTTCTGACTGATAATTTTTGTTTGTCAAAATTGGACTAAAATTGCTACTCATATACATACATATATGCATTTTTAAAATAATATTTATTTTCAAGTTATAACATGATCATGTAATTCTATACTTCCTGTCATGCGCCTAGTCATTCTTTTTAACTCATTTGTTGGACTCATAATCAATGTTGTGGTGAAATAAGTCCAAGAGTTGCAATTTTCATTTTTGTCAGTGCATTCCACCTACCTAGCCTTCCAATGACATTTCAAAAATAATTTTTATACTTACATGCATAGTAAGTTTGCGAAGTAATTATAATTTGAAAAACAATGACTTAAATTGGTCTTTATATTCCTACTTCGAGAATAACTAAGAAGTGATCATTATTTAATCAGGTAAAAACAATTTCGAATTATTTTAAATTTGAGATGACAACACCCTTAATTTGTAGTTATTAAACTTTTCAATGAGGTGATCATTTAACATATAGCAACTAACTAATTATAGCATTGCTTTAAGAGTGACTCTCATGTGTATACAGGTGCACTGTATACTTATAGTATATTTTAGAACCATGCAACTTGTTATATTGAAAAATACAATCTGTTTACATTAAATCAAACAACTATTTTTTCATATTAATAGTTGCACGATCAGTGTAAATAAGTTACATCTTTCAGTATAACAAATTGCATAGTTCTAAAATGCACTATGATCAAGTGACGGTGCACCTGAATGCGTAAAAGACTTAGTCTTGCTTTAAAAACTAGTAAAATCATTCACCTGAGGGAAGAGGAGTGATCAAGTCTAAACATGCCTGATTTTGAGTACTCTTCCAACCCCAACTCATGAAGTTGTTTAGGCTCATCCGGCACAACCACCCTCCACTTCCTCATTGTCCCCACCAACACCTTCGCCATCCGAACCAACGGGCTACCCGACGGGGGCTTATGCCTATAAAACCTCGTACCCACCATAAAAACAATTATAGACACCGCGAGCCCTCCAGTAGGGAGGGCGTACCCTAGCGCCCACCCTACGTTATCTTGAATGTAAATAAGGAAAGTGTTGGAGAAGAGTGTTCCGAGAAAGATGCTAAACATCCACCAATTGAAGAAAGAGAGCTTTTGGAACCTCTCTTTGGGCTCAAAATCATCAAATTGATCAGCCCCCATTGTGGAAATATTGGGTTTTGTACCTCCGGTTCCTATTGCAATTATGTACAATGCTCCATAGAAGATGCTTAAATGGAGGGTTGATGCCTTCTCACAGTTTTCTCCTTTGGCACATGAGGGGGGCCGCAAGGATGAGAGGGAGACTGCTAGGGTTATTAGGATCATTCCCTATGCAAAAAAAAAAAAAAAAAACACGATTATAATGAGTAGGTATCCTGTGAACAGAACAGGGTTCACGTGTGATTTTTTTTTCAAGTGTCATTGGTTTGTATATAAAGTAGTTAGTGTCACTGTTTAGCATTTAAATAGTTATTGTTTTATATATGTTTGTTTTTATTTATTGTTCTTCTCAAAATCACTAAATAATGACACTTTTTATGCTAAATAGTGTCATTTCGTATACTTAACAATGATAATTTTAAAAAGAGAGTTCACATGATCAACCAAATTCATAAAAGTTTCTGTTTATATATATAACTGGAAGTTCCAACAATAAAAATCTTAATGAACCTCCTAAAAAAAGGGTTATGGTCCACTAAAAATTACTTGGTTTTCGAAACCTTGAAAATGTCCCAAAATCGATTGAATTAACGTTATAAAATTTCAAATTCAGTCTCAGACAAAATATGATTATAGCCTTACTCTGAAAATTACTGAAACTCGATCAAATCGAGTTTCTGATGAGAGAATTTAGAGAAATAATAGAGATTATACGTATGGAAGTACATATTTAGATACAATGAAATCAATTTTTTAATATATTTCATGTTTATTTATTTTTTATACAAAATTTATTGTTACAGTACTATATCTTATAACAAATAAATTAAGCGTGATAAGAGTATATATATGTATTTATACCATGAGATAAATTGCTGATGCTATGATGAAAGTCCAATATCGACCGAGGTAAGTATCTGCAATATATGCACCAATTAGGGGTGTCATCCAAACCGTACCAATCCAATTGGTGACATTGTTTGCAGATTTTACAGTGCCTTCATGGAGCTTCGATGTCAGATATATCACCAAATTTGATGCTATACCATAGTATGCCATTCTCTCAAATACTTCATACCCTAAAAATTTGAAATAATATAAACGAATTAATTTCACATTTTTCACGTACGAGTTCAAACTTTTAGATAAGATAAAATTTATTCATGGCATCAGAGCCTATGACTCATGCCCAAATTCTGATTTCAATTTCCACGGAAAGCAACTCCACCCATATTAAAAATACCCAGATCCTGGATTCGATTCCCACTGAAATCAACTCCGTCCATATTAAAAATGTCCATTCAATGAGCTTCTTCCCAAATGATGGAGTAAGATAATTCCACTCACGAGCAAAGGGGAGTGTTAGGGAAAATAATATAAACGGATTAATTCAACATCTCTCCAGCTATAAGTTTTGATTTTTAGATGAGATGAATTCTTTCACATATAATTAAAACCAAATATATTTGTAAGAACTAGTATTGTGTTCATTTTTGTGCTTACCAACAATAAAATAGCAAGCTTTCCATCTGCCAGTTTTTGATCTTAGGACAGGTTTGCCCTTGAGGTCCACCGTACCGTCCTGTGTGTACTCCCCCACACAACCTTTTTCTTCCACCTTCATCATCGACATGAAAGAAATTAAGAGAGAATAGGGAGTGGAATTAGCAATTGTTCAATCTTATGATGGTTGTGGATACTTTGCATATTCTGCATTAATAACAAAATTAATATTTGAATCTATATTGATCTAGGATGACAAAGCATACATTGACATGATTATTAAAAAAAAGATTATGTCGCATTTGGGGCAACCATTTCAGCCGGTTGCTAGATAATAAGGTCATCATATAATACAAAACAATTATGCCTAAAATTGTATGTTACTAATTATTTAATTACTTGCCGACTTTAATGAATCTAAATAAGAAAAGGGTGGGTCTCTTTGTGCACTCAAGACTCATGCAATTGAATGACCCATTTAAAAAAATACTTGACCCATTGAATATATTAGACATGTTCTTTTTTTTTTTTATCGGGCAAAGTTAGTGGATACATGGATAGAGTTGGAGCGAGTACACTGCACATGAGACTTTGTCATAAGAAAATGCCAAACAAGCTCTTTTACAACCAATGCAATTTTTTTTTAGAGCTTGAAAATTGAAAGGCTAGTTCTAAATTATCAATGCTCCATTTTAATTTCTATATTGCAATTTTCACACCACCTATACAAATTTGGTCACATCTATCTATTAAAAAAAGTTAAAATTTGTCTCAAATGACAATAAGATAGGCTTGTTTTGGAATTTGGGACTGAAAAGCCCAAATTCCTGCCTAAATAGTAGCGAAATGAATATACGTCCTAAAAAAATATCTTTTATGCTTTCTAAAGGTTACAATATCTATTTCACAAATTCTCTATCTTGAAAGAATAGATAAACTCATATTATCTTCAAAATAAAAAATAAAATTCAAATAAATTTAAAATGAAATATGTGACCTTTATAAAGCATATGAACATTTTAGGATATAAAAATTGTTTGTGTGTGTTTTTGACCTTTGTCTTTAGCAGATTTGACAAAATGGAAGTGTTTAGAGAAAATACAAAAAATTGTGTGAACTCGAGTTTACGGTGAACTCTGTTTTTAAAAATTCACTGTTATGCATAAAAATTATCACTGTTATGTACGAAAATTATCATTGTTTAGTATAAAAATTATCAATATTTAAAAAAATTAAGCATTTTTTAAATAGTGATAATTTTTATGCATAACAGTGATAATTTTTATGCATAATAATAATAGAGTTCATAT
Source organism: Stenogyne calaminthoides (assembly GCA_037126765.1). Lineage (NCBI taxonomy): Eukaryota > Viridiplantae > Streptophyta > Magnoliopsida > Lamiales > Lamiaceae > Stenogyne > Stenogyne calaminthoides. The sequence goes on along the minus strand of JBBCBC010000020.1, from coordinate 35,972,283 downwards.
ATAAACTTATTTCACAAGTATTTTTTAGAAAATGAAGGTGTGAACACCCCCTTTTAATATATGGTCGTCATCATGATGAATGGGAATCATATCCTTCTTGGTGGGAACCCATATAGAAGATTCTGCCAACCTGACTTGTTTTTTTTTATGTGATCTACCATTTATTCTTTGTAGATGATTGCATGATTTTTGGACAGGATAGTGTTTTATAATTTGAACCAGTCAAATATTGATAGATTTTTTATTTTATTTTTTCTCAATACCTTGAATCCATGGCTTTTATAGCCTAAATAGTGACGTACTGATGTTTCAACTATGATGCACACTTGCGTAAGACGGTCTCACGGTGAGACGGGTATAATTTGAGCATGACTTTTTAACATTTTAGGAAAGACGAGTGTTGATTTGAGTTAGTTTGTACTTCGTCTCATTTTTGAGACCGTCTCATATGAGTTTTTATCTTCAAGTATTTGAATTGTTCCACTTCGTCTGATTTCAAGTAATATAGAGTTCTTGAAAAGGATTAAGGTTTTTGTAGTCCAGTAACTTTGCATTATTTTGAAATTGGTCCGATTGTTTTGAATTTTTTATTTTGGTCTTGTAAGTTTTTAAAATTTTGAAATAGATCATTTCACCTGCTGCATCAGGTTACCAAGCAGATAGCCGTCACGTGTGTAATTATTTTATTTTTTTCTTTAATTTCAAAGCATCAATAGAACTTTTTAAATTTTAATAATTTTGATCGGGTTTAAAAATAATTTATATATTAAAATATAAATAGAATCGGGTCGGTTTACTAGGTCTAAATTGACTGAAAAATACAAAAAAAAAACAAAATATGTAGAAATCAATATTCCTCTCTATAAAATTATGCATAAAATTCAGATCCAAAATTATTACGATTAAAAAAGTCTAGATGTCATTTCGAAAATTTTTTAAAAAAAAATTACATATGTGGTGGTTACCTGTTTGGTGACCTGTTGCAGCAGGTTAAATAACTAATTTTAAAATTTTAAAAAATTTATAGGACCAAAATAAAAAATTTAAAACAATCGAGATCAATTTCAAAATGATGCAAAGTTACTGGACTACAAAAACCTTAATCCCTTTCAATAACTCTATTGCTTAAAATCAGACGAAGTGAAACAACTCAAGTAGTTGAAACATCTTTACGACACTATTTAGGTTAAAAAAAAAAGTCATGGATTCAAGGTATTGAGAAAAAAAAAACTATCAATATTTGATTGGTTCAAATTATAAAACCCTATATTAGTTTCCCATCCAAAAATCATGCAATCATCCGCTTATATATAATAAATAATATAAAATAAATAATATCATTTTTCATAAACTATTTAAGAAAATTTCACTTATATATAAAACCAACTCAATTTTTCCAATTTTTTTCAAAAAAGAATAATTCAAATTGTTAACGGTATCTTACCTTTTGAAATCACGCTGATAAACCCCAACATAGCCGAAAAAAAATCGACCGTTTTCCTCTCTTTCCTTCCTCTGCAAAGAAAATAAAAGAAGATAAACGATAAATTCCCTCTACCATTAATTCCCTCCCGTAATCAAATTCACTTCAACGGATAATTCCCGGAATTCAAATACAATTCTTGCATTCTTCGCTACAATGGGTTGTTTTTTTGGATGCTTTGGCAGCCAGAAGAATCACAAACGCCGCAAACCTAGGGCAAGACGGACAAATCCCCAAATCCAAGTAAAACCCTATTCTTAGATCTATTCAATTTTCAGATTCCATTGTGACTTGTGAAGCGAAATTCCTGAGAAGTGTGGTGAAATTGTTGTTTGTATTTCGATTTTCTTGATTTTAGGTATGTGTGTTGTTTGATAATGTGCTATTTGATTGTGTTTTGATGACATGATTCTGCGATCACTTGGAGATTGCGTAACTTAGTTCTTTGATCTGATTTAGGGCTCTTATTTTAAAAATCTTTTAAAATTGTTTATCCTGGTGATTGTATGATGAACGAAATAATGATTAAATTCTGTAACAGAGAAATAGAGTTCAGGATGTTCATCATGAAACTGTAAGCATTTCAGGAGAAACCATCATAGAAGCACCCTCAAACACCTTGGTTGCAGAATTTAGGTGGGTCTTTAAATTGATTTCAGTTTGTGAATATATATATCTTCTAGATATTTTTGATGAAATTGGAACTAAAGTTGATTTTGTTTGCTTTTGGAGATCAAGTCTGCTGTCCTATCTTCTTTAGTTTTAATTCGACTAATAGAACTTAATTGGTTTTTTGTCGTAGAAATAAGCCTATGGAAGGGGAGAAACAGAGCCCTAGCCCTAGAAAAAGAGTTGCATTCAGTTCGAATATCACAACATACGAGCATGTTTCAGTAGGCGAAAGCATTGAATCTCTGATCGAGTGTAATGAAGATGTTGGTATAGAAAATCACTCTGATTTGAAAACTACGAACCCGGTTCATTCTTTATTAGAAGCTAATAGTTCAGACATATCAACTGTTGGATCATTTCCACCGAATCACAGATACCACAATGCCAGAGAGAGCGACGACGAAGCTGATGTGTATGGGGATAGCGACTTGGAGAATCTTGATGAAGATGAACATATTGATTATGAACCACTTCTAGCTTCATCAATGGAGCTAAAGAGAGAAAAATATGGAATAAACAAGGAAGTAGGGAGTCATGTTACTTTGAAGATTCAACCACCTGATTCACCTATAGATGGAATTGATCATATAGATTATGTGGTGAACTCGATTGAGAATGTTTCTCAGCCTAAAGCTGTTGATGCAAGTCTTTCATACTGGTTGGATTCTCCTGATACCATGATCAAGAAGACTCGTATGAGTACGAGTCTTCTTGATGATTGTACTTTGAAAAACTTTGAAGATAGACCGATTTTGGGTGCATTGACAGTTGAGGAGGTGAGACAGATTTCAGCGACTTCTACTCCGAGAAAGTCCCCTAACCGATGCCCTGATGAGATTCCAATTATCGGGACCATTGGAACCTTCTGGAGTCACTCGGTTTCATCAACAGGATCTAATTCAGCTTCTCCATATGGGGGTCTACCAAATACGACGAGCAAGTATAGAGAGGTACCTATGGAATGAGAAAATGTTAAATCGGTTCTATATTTGCATAATTTGGAACTAAGATTGATATGGGTGGTGATTGGCATTCTACTCCATTCGAGACGAGATTGGATAGAGCCCTCGATCTTGGTTCTTCTGAAGCTTAAGAAATCATCCTTCTTTAAAAAAGAAAAAGAAAGAACGAAAACGAAAATGAAATCATCCTCGTGCAAATTGTGAATTTCTTAGTTACTATGGTTTCAGTTGAGGATTCTGAATGTATATGAATGTGTGTTGCTACAAGAAATTGTGATTATTGATGATTAGATTGATTCAATTATTTGTTCGTAAGTCTTGCATGAGACCGACTCATGTTATTATACGGATGGCGTCCAATGTGTGAAGTTTAATGTGGAGGTTTGATATATATTTGTTTCTATCAGTTTATATGTTAAATGCATTTGAGATTTCATTTTGATTTTCTTTGAATAAACTGAAGTATGAGAACTTGGTCACTTTATAAAATATTAGATTACTCATAAATTTAATGAAAAATTACGGAAATTCCACTTATAATAACACAAATATTTATATACACCACGTGCGTGCAGCTTAAGTATGTTTAATATTTGGTTATTTTACTAAAAAAAATATTATATTTAATATTTGGTTATTTTACTAAAAAAATATTATTTGTTAGTATCTGTTATTTTCATTAAAAAAGTATTAATGTTTTTACTGATAAATATTAATTTTCTAAAAATATTTTGTTCTGCATAATTGGTTGATGATAATAGTGCATTTTGAAAAAGTTCTTCATTATTATTCTAACTATTTGATTTTCTGCTAATTTTTTACTATTCATTTATATCACAACCTTTGATATTTTATTCATTAATCTTTCAATTCAAGTCGGAATATGTATTATTCCCTCAATTCTCAAAACAATGCGAATTCGAGCAAATTGACACAACCTAAACAAACGATATATATATATGCTATTAATATAGATCTTTGCACGATCCTTATGTTAATATAGTATCAGAGCCATGAGAAGTAGGGTATATATAAGTTATACGGTTAATGATTCGAACAATTTATATTTTTATGAATCTGTTCCGTTTAAAGGATATTGTCAAGAACAGTATTACTCAGGAATACAATATTCCTGAAAATCTTGATTTATTAAATAAATGGACTATTCCTAAAATTGAACCTAAAATGGTTTATAAATTAGGAGCTTTTGAAAAGCTAGGTTTTAAACAAATTGTTAAAACCACTGAATCTTCCATACCTCTTCATGAAGAAGAGATGATTATTAAATTACTTAGTAAAAATGATATTTTACCTTACAAAAGAACTCATAAGTTCTTACATATTGATTGTGTTCAGGTCGCTTTTAGACCGCTCACCTTAAATGGCTTTCCAGAAAGCTTTCTAGCTTCTCTTAGAGATGACAAAAATCTTAACTGGACACAATCCCTAATGGGAATTATAGAGTCTAGCTTGGCTTTAGGACCTGTCTATTTTGACGTCTATCCTAATTTATCTCTATCTTTATCTGATAGTAATATTCTTGAAGCATTAACATTAAATGTAAAAACTCATGGTTATAATTACATACCAGGTACTGAAGTTATGTGTATCTGTTATCGTATTTATTATAAACCTTTATTTACACTAAATCCTATGTGTAAAAGAATTGAAAAAGATAATAATGAGACTATTCTTATTGAAACAAATTTTGGTAAATCAAACATTACTACCAAAATATCTATTAAGTGGGAAGAAATTGTGTTCCCTGAAAATTGGATTATAGAACAATCTGTTCCTAAAATTCCTATTATTAATAGTGATTTTAAACATATTACTCAAAGTAATGATGGTATTATTAGTATTGGTTTTCAAAATAATCAAAGAAGACATTCGACCTCTTATTCTAGATCAATGTCTAGTCATTCTTTCATATCTCCTTTGGATTATGAGGTAGAATTACCTTCTGACTCTAGAGCTTCTACTTCCTCTTATAGAGAAAATACTTATTGTAAAACTAATAATTATAACAATGAGAAAATAATTATTAATGAAAATATTATTATCCACAAAGATGGATTTGATCCCGAAATAGTTTCGGATTGTAACTTTAAAATGTAATTTTATGGATATTACAAACTTTTTAGATTTTTCTAAAGGTTCATCAACAAGAGCTCATATTAATGATGAGTTTAATAATCCTAAATGGGATAATTTTAGAATTTGGTATTTTAAATCATTTTCAAAAGATGATTTAGATTACTTTGTTGACAGTTTTTATAAATTCTGTGAAAAGCATAATGAAATTACTTATTATGTTCCTTGGTTTATTAAAACATTTTATATTAACTATATTTCAGTTATTGAACGTGATTTTAAAATAATTTCTGGAGGAATACAAAAATCTGTTTACCCTCCTCATGTTCCTTTTCAAATAGAGAAAAATGGCAGGATATTTAATTTTCTTCCATTCTCTAGAATTACGGAAAATGATGTTTTACAAATTACTGTTAAACATGCCAATCAAATGATTGAACAAAATAATTTTTGTAATCTTTATCTTTCTATTCTTGGAGAAGAAATTATTTCTTTATATGATAAAGTTGATAAAATCATCTCTAAAATTGATTCTCAGAACAAATCTGAAAATTATGATAATAATAATAATAATGTTATTATTAAAACTGCTTCTTCTATTCCGTCTCCTATTGAGATAAAATATTTTAAATCTGAAGCTTCTGTGTCTGATCTTGAAAAGATCATTAATGAAAAATTTAGTAACCTTAATATTTCGGCTTTAGATGATGACTTAGATAATAGTCACATTACTCAACCAATTGATGTTGGTTCTTCTAGTAATATTGATACTTATAGTATCAATAAAATGAAATGGGCTGATAAGCCTACCATGTCTACTTACTATTATAAGAGACCTACTCCTATGGATGTTCTTAATGAAGAACATAAAAACTTCTTCAGTAATTCTTATTCTGGTAAAAGTATTTATGAATGGAATATTGATGGAGGAAGTGATAATCATATTTTCACTCAATGTCATTGTATGCTTATGTATAGTTCTGCATGTAGAACTAGTGGTAATAAAGATTTTAATACTGCACAAGCTATTACTATAGGTTTTACTGGTCAGCTTAAAGGTTGGTGGGATAATTATTTAACTCCCCATAATAGAAATGATATTTTTAATTCTATTAAAATTGAAAATGGTGAGACTAAGACTAATGTTGTTTATTCTTTGATTCTTACTATTTTAGATCATTTTACTGGTCATTATACCAATAAATATGAAAATACTAGAACTCTTCTTTTAAACATTAAGTGTAAAACTCATACTGATTTTAGATGGTACAAAGATACTTTCTTGTCTCGTATTTATGAGATTCCTGAATGTAATCAGGATATTTGGAAGAATAAATTTGTTGATGATCTTCCTCATTTATTTGCTGAAAGAGTTAAGAAAATTCTTAGAAAAGACTATAATTCAATTCACTATGAGTCTTATACTTTTGGCCAAATCATTAGTATTTGTGTTCAGGAAGGATTAAATCTTTGTAATGAACTCAAATTAAGAAATCAAATTAAAAAAGATAATCTTTTGGAAAGAAAACAATTAGGTCAATTATGTGACCAATTTGGATTAGATAATCGTAATTCTAGAAATAGTTTATCTAAACCTAATAAAAGAGATTTTAAACATAAATATAATTATAAGAAAAGAAAACATCATTCTAAGAATAAAAATAAAGAAAAGGATCATGAACATGATAAAAATAAAAGAAAATCTTTTAAAAAGAAAAAATATAATACAATTATTTGTAAAAAATGTAATAGACCTGGTCATTATGCTAATCAGTGCTATGCTAAAGACAAGATTAAAAATCTTGATATTAATGAAGAGCTCAAAGAAACTCTTTTTAAAATTGTTATGAGTCCTAATACTGATTAAGAATCAGAAAAGTCTTATAATGACTGCTCTTCTATTGAATCTACATCTGATGATGAAGCTTCTGTTAAGTCCGACAAGGAAAAATGCAATGATTGTATGATTGGTAAACCTTGTCTTAATTGTATCAGTAATACTAATGATAATATTGAAAATGAGTATTACAAACTCATGAGTCAATTTCAAGATATGAATATTAGTGTCTTGACTAATAATAATATTTTAGAATTTCTTAAACAGATTAAAGATTCTGGTTTAAAAGATAAAATCATTGAGCAATTGCATGATTCCTCTTATCATGATTCCTCTTATAAAAATGAGGATATTAATAAAACTAGTCTTTCAATTAAGATTGATAGTAATTAATATAATATGGGTGAATTAGAAAAACTTCTTCGCTTTAAGAATATTAAAAATAATCCCGTAACTATTAATGATTTAATTCATGAGATTAATAATCTTAAGACTGATGTCAAGATTCTTCAAAATCAGAATACTGACCTTTCTGTTCGTCTTTCTTTAATTGAGAAAGGTAAAGGAAAAATTGATGATGGTGAAACTAGCTCTAATGCTCTTTCACAATTTTTAGATAATAGTAGTAATGTTAATATTGATAAAAATTTTTATCAAATATTAATATGATTGTATCCCATAAATGGTATACCAAGATTTCTCCTCTTATAAATAACTCCTATAAGAAAGATTTCATCGCTATGATTGATAGTGGTGCTGACTTAAGTGTCATACAATTAGGAATAATTCATACTAAGTTCTTTGGAAAGACTACTCACTCTCTTTCATATGCAGGTGGAGGATCTTTAAAAATTAATTACAAGCTTAAAAATGCTTATGTTTGTGTTGATGGTTGTTGTATCTCTAATGACTTTCTTATTGCTGAAGACATTACTAGTCAAATGATTATTGGTCTTCCTTTTTTATTTAAAATATATCCTCTTACCTTTGTTGGTGAAGGAGGCATTACAGGTACCTATAATGGAAAACCTATTACTTTTAAGTTTATTACTAAACCTATTTATAAGGTTCTTAATTTGATTCAAGATCAAATTAACAATAAAAATTATCAAATTAATTTTCTTAAAGATGAGCTTAATTCTATCACTATTAATGATAGATTAAAAAATCCTAAGCTTCAGGATAAAATTAAATTTTTAAATAACAAATTTTCTATTGAAATTTGCAATGATTTTCCTAATGCTTTTTGGGATAGAAAGAAACATATAGTTTATCTTCCTTATGAGGAAGATTTCAAAGATAATAAAATACCGACTAAGTCTAGACCTTGTCAAATGAACTCTGAATATTTAGAGTTATGCAAAAAGGAAATATCTTCCTTATTACAGAAGAAGCTTATTACTCCTTCTAAATCCCCTTGGTCTTGTACTGCTTTCTATGTTAATAAGCATTCTGAACAGGAACGCGGAGTTCCTAGATTATTTATTAATTATAAACCTTTTAATAAGGTTTTAAAATGGATTAGACATCCTATTCCTAATAAAAAAATATCTTCTTGACAGATTAGTCAATGCTCTTGTCTTCTCCAAATTTGCTTTAAAATCAGACTTTTGGCAGATTCAGATTAATCAACCCGATAGGTATAAAACTGTCTTCAATGTTCCATTTGGTCATTACGAATGGACTGTTATGCCTTTTGGTCTTAAGAATGCTCCTTCAAAATTTCAGCAAATTATGAATGATATTTTTAATCCCTATAGTGATTTTATTATTGTCTATATTGATGACATCCTTGTATTTTCTAAAGATATTGAAATACATTTTAAACACCTAGTTATGTTTAAAAACTTAGTTATTAAAAATGGTTTAGTCATTTCAAAACCTAAAATGGTTTTATTCCAAACCAAAGTTAAATTTCTTGGTCATATAATTGATAAAGATAATATTATTCCTATTCAACGAAGTATTGAATTTGGTAATAAATTTCCTGATATTATAACTGATAAAACTCAGTTACAAAGATTTTTAGGAAGTCTTAATTATGTGTCTTCTTATATTAAAAATCTTGCTGAAGATTCCGCTATCTTATATGATAGGCTTAAGAAGAATCATTTTCTTTGGAATGATAATCATACTAAGACTGTTATTAGAATTAAAGATAAGGTCAAGAATATTCCTTGTCTTATGCTTGCTAATCCCTCATTGGAAAAAAAATGTTGAAACTGATGCCTCAAATTTGGGGTATGGTGGAATTTTGAAACAAATTAATTTTGATAATAAAAAGGATTACATTATTAGATTTTATTCTAGTAAATGAAATAATAGTCAGAAGAATTATTCTTCCACCGCTAAAGAAATTTTATCTATTGTTAAATGTGTTCTTAAATTCCAAGATGATTTATATAATAAAAAATTTACAATTTATACTGATTGTAAAGCTGCTACATTCATGCTCTTCAAAGACTTTGAACATAATGTTTCAAAGCAAATGTTTGCTCGATGGCAATCACATCTTGCTTATTTTGACTTTAATATTATCCATAAGCAAGGGAAAGATAATCATGTTCCAGATTTTTTAACTCGTGAATTCATTTCTTCATGACAGTTATGAGTCATTCTGGAAGAAGTTATGATTGATAGTGGTGCTGACTTAAGTGTCATACAATTAGGAATAATTCATACTAAGTTCTTTGGAAAGACTACTCACTCTCTTTCACATGCAGGTGGAGGATCTTTAAAAATTAATTACAAGCTTAAAAATGCTTATGTTTGTGTTGATGGTTGTTGTTTCTCTAATGACTTTCTTATTGCTGAAGACATTACTAGTCAAATGATTATTGGTCTTCCTTTTTTATTTAAAATATATCCTCTTACCTTTGTTGGTGAAGGAGGCATTATAGGTACCTATAATGGAAAACCTATTACTTTTAAGTTTATTACTAAACCTATTTATAAGGTTCTTAATTTGATTCAAGATCAAATTAACAATAAAAATTATCAAATTAATTTTCTTAAAGATGAGCTTAATTCCATCACTATTAATGATAGATTAAAAAATTCTAAGCTTCAGGATAAAATTAAATTTTTAAATAACAAATTTTCTATTGAAATTTGCAATGATTTTCCTAATGCTTTTTGGGATAGAAAGAAACATATAGTTTATCTTCCTTATGAGGAAGATTTCAAAGATAATAAAATACCGACTAAGTCTAGACCTTGTCAAATGAACTCGAATATTTAGAGTTATGCAAAAAAAAGAAATATCTTCCTTATTACAGAAGAAGCTTATTACTCCTTCTAAATCCCCTTGGTCTTGTACTGCTTTCTATGTTAATAAGCATTCTGAACAGGAACGCGGAGTTCCTTGATAATTTATTAATTATAAACCTCTTAATAAGGTTTTAAAATGGATTAGACATCCTATTCCTAATAAAAAATATCTTCTTGACAGATTAGTCAATGCTCTTGTCTTCTCCAAATTTGCTTTAAAATCAGACTTTTGTCAGATTCAGATTAATCAACCTGATAGGTATAAAATTGTCTTCAATGTTCCATTTGGTCATTACGAATGGACTGTTATGCCTTTTGGTCTTAAGAATGCTCCTTCAAAATTTCAGCAAATTATGAATGATATTTTTAATCCCTATAGTGATTTTATTATTGTCTATATTGATGACATCCTTGTATTTTCTAAAGATATTGAAATACATTTTAAACACCTAGATATGTTTAAAAACTTAGTTATTAAAAATGGTTTAGTCATTTCAAAACCTAAAATGGTTTTATTCCAAACCAAAGTTAAATTTCTTGGTCATATAATTGATAAAGATAATATTATTCCTATTCAACGAAGTATTGAATTTGGTAATAAATTTCCTGATATTATAACTGATAAAACTCAGTTACAAAGATTTTTAGGAAGTCTTAATTATGTGTCTTCTTATATTAAAAATCTTGCTGAAGATTCCGCTATCTTATATGATAGGCTTAAGAAGAATCATTTTCTTTGGAATGATAATCATACTAAGACTGTTATTAGAATTAAAGATAAGGTCAAGAATATTCCTTGTCTTATGCTTGCTAATCCCTCATTGGAAAAAAAATGTTGAAACTGATGCCTCAAATTTGGGGTATGGTGGAATTTTGAAACAAATTAATTTTGATAATAAAAAGGATTACATTATTAGATTTTATTCTAGTAAATGAAATAATAGTCAGAAGAATTATTCTTCCACCGCTAAAGAAATTTTATCTATTGTTAAATGTGTTCTTAAATTCCAAGATGATTTATATAATAAAAAATTTACAATGTATACTGATTGTAAAGCTGCTACATTCATGCTCTTCAAAGACTTTGAACATAATGTTTCAAAGCAAATGTTTGCTCGATGGCAATCACATCTTGCTTATTTTGACTTTAATATTATCCATAAGCAAGGGAAAGATAATCATGTTCCAGATTTTTTAACTCGTGAATTCATTTCTTCATGACAGTTATGAGTCATTCTGGAAGAAGTTCTTATTCCTCTTATAGAGGAAGAGGAGGCAGATGATCTCCTATTTTACAACAAGGGAAGAAATCCCTTTATAATCAGAACATTTCTGGTGTTGGTTCTTCTTCAAAAGGAGAAAATGTTGAAAAGGAATTTCAAGAATTTCTCAGACAACGTAGCAGGAATATTCAAGCTGAGGACAATCCCTCAAAACCTGATGATGGAGAATCATACTCTTCAGTTGCTCAAAAAGAATATAAATTCTTTGATTCTTCCAAGAAAGAATTGATTCTTATTATTGAAGATGACGATGAAAAATTTAAAGAGTCCCCATGGATTCTTACGGAAAAGTATTTTCCAAATTCAAATTGGAATGTGGAGACTTATAAATCCAGAGGATTTTATGAGAATATTCTCATTAGTCTCGGAAGTGATGAAATTCAACATTTTCCTCCTAAGAGTAAAGTTATTAATTACTCTAAATTCATCATTAAAAAAGTCATCTCCATCCAAGAATGAGGAACTTCACCTTTTGCGGAAAGAAGTATGACCAATGAGGTCACACACACTACTTACCAGTACAATTACTGGGATTATTTACAAAGTTTTTATAAAACTTTACTTTATCAGAATGTTAAGCATTCTCATACCTGACTAATAAATATTTGTGAAAATATTGGCAAAAATCAGATCCCTAATTGACTTTTTACCTGGTGGGGAAATTTTGGAGCATTGACAGATATTTTACCTGAAGAGAATAAAAATCTTTTAGAAGAATATTCTGTTATTTCTTCAAACTTAAAGTCTCATAATACAAGTGGTAAAACTACTTGTATGTTTTTTGTTGAATCTGGTATTCCATGGGTTTGAAAATGGAAACCAGAGTTCGGTTATACCGAATATGGAACACCTTGTTTATGGAGAATCCATACAACAAGATTTTGGAATAACTTAAATGTTATTACCCCTGGCTCTAATGAGTCACCATTACAAGAAAATATTATGAGGATTAAATCCAAAATGGAAGAATACAGAAAGAATTCGGTTGACAAAACTTCTAGTTCTCTTCCATCATTCTCTGAATACTCTAAGAAGTATTTTGACATATTATCTAAGGAGAAAATTATGGATCTTTATATGGATCATATTAAAAATGATTTATTTAAGGATATTAATTTTTCTGATTCAAAATCAGATACTTCTATGATTTCTGGATCTGACCTTCAAGATGCTCATGATCCAAATGAAGATGATCAAGAATTTTCCATTCAAGAAAGTTTTAATCTTTTGAAGAATTCTCTTAAAGGGAAACTAAAAGAAAACAAGTTTTGAAGGATGAGACATTCAACATGGAATAATTTGTTCCAGGTTATTCTATCTCCTAAGTGACACAGGAGGACTTTATTATAATATCTGGAGAACTCCTTCTGACATTTTAATTGATAATGAAAATAATGTTGTTGAAGATAAGAATTATCTTAAAATTCTTAAAAAGAAAATAAGAGCTTTGGAAGAAGGAATTCCATGGATAGAATCTTTGGGTAGAAGAAATGAAGCTTCTCGTCAACAATTGACAGGATTTAAGGAGACTCTTAGGCTTCTGAAAAAACAAGCTTCTTTAATGGCGATCTAAAGAAGATTTTGACTTAGCACATTTTTGCAAGATGTGACTACAGTATTTGACAAAATTAAATTTCGTCATTATTTACATCAGCAGACAAAGAACTGTTCATGAATAGTAAAAACACTATTCACACTTTTTACTATTCACTTTTAATTTTGAGTTTGAAGTCCGGGGTTGATGTCCGGCTCTTTCTCCTCTATTTATAGTTTCGTTTTTCATTTGTAGAGGTACGCTTGAGTTTACTCGCCCTCTCATTTTCTCTCTCTATCCCTCTCGTGTGTAACCCTTAAGCCTTGTAATAATTTTTTTTATAAACTGGTTTATGGTTGTAGCTCATTAAGGGATATTGTTGTTTATTTAAATTCCGTATTAAAATTTTTATTTCTGATGATCGCCGCCTCAATGGTCGGCTAAATTACTTGTATTGAATCATGACCTGACTTAACTATATTCTACTATCATGTGCATTTGGAATTATATTCCTATATTGATCTGCAATTTGATATATCAAAGGTAGAGTTGGTTTAACCGATAGGTTTGAGCTTTCCAGTGATATTCATGAGTTAACCATGTGAGCTAGCCCTTTTTGCCGTAATGCCGATGTATAGGCGCAGATGTTTCTGGGTGTAAAAACTTTTTTCAGGTTAACTCTTTGACTATGGAATTTCTCAGTAATTTTCTATCCGTGTTTGTAAAAGATTCACAGGATACTATTGATATAAATCTTTGCACGATCCTTATGTTTTTTATATATATATATATGGAGGCAAAATATAATTCCAGCTGCGGAACCAAAAACCATGGATGCACAATTTGTAAAGTTAACCATGGAAGAAGAGAATGAATAAATTCCTCACTAGATCAATTCTAATTCTTAAATACTAGTAGTTGACAAAATGAAAATGAAGTTTTGAGCATCATTACCCATGCCATGCTCGTTTGTGACAATTAATATTATTCAATAAAAATAACTATTGTTAACAAATTAATACATTAAAATTAACAACTTGTGCATAAAAATATTTACCAAGATTATTCAGTAATTAAGTTCCATTTGCCATATCTATACGAGTGAGTTTTTTGATGCACTGTGGGGTGTCTGTACCCTCATAAAGTGTATTTTAATTTTTTTCAAAAATATACTATGGTGCATTTGTGACAGACCGATCCGATGATATAACATTTATCTTATCTATATATAATGTCAAAGCCTTGAACTCGCACGCGTCCTTGGTCCAATCATGACTTGGACTTTTCTTAGATCAGATCATTTAAAATGATTTCCAATTTTGTGTCTTTCTTGCAAGGGGGTAATATTTTAATCAATTCAAAGCAATCTACGAGCGTGTTCAGAAAATGCAACTAGTTTTTTCTGTTCATACATGCACACTCAATATATATATTAATTTCATCCTTCATTCAATATACATTATATACTCTAGCTAGCTCTTGAAAAACAAAAATAGAGGCAGGCAGCTAAATATATTTATATATAGGAAATTAGGAATGATGGGAAAAGCAGTAAGCTGGCATATATTCATATTGTGGGTTGTTTTGATGATGGAATATTCGATGGCAAGGAATCTGCAAAGACAAGATTTGAAGGATTTTGTAATTAGTACTGCATTAACAGCTCATGATATTTCTTCTTCATCATTTACAATTACAACCCTGAAATCGGGGGGTCCAGGACGACCTGTCACCAATCTGGGCAATAGTCCTGTTGGAGGATCTCCATGTCCTGATTCATGTCATTAGACTAAGGGTGTGTTTTGAAACACTTAAAATAACTTTCAAAAGCACTTATTATTAAAAGCTGTGAGAGGAAACTTTGAAAATAAGTGCTTCTGGAAGCTATTTTAAGTGTTTCAAAAACACTATAAATCTTGTTGAGCCGAGTGATGGGGCTTGTGCTGATGTGTTGAATTTCGTGTCGGACAAATTTTCATTAATTAAAACATTGTGAAGGGTTTTCCGGGGAACAATTCGAGGTGGGGAGTTTCTTGTCTTTCGCTAACAAAAAAAGGAAAAAAGAGGCGTGCGCGGCGTGTATTTGATTTATTATTTCTTTTTTATTATTATTTGATGAATTTTGATTGTTGCCCTCACGGGCATTTTGTGCTATCTATAAGATCTCATGTTCACTAATTATTGCACGGTGTAATTGGACACATAAATGAAATTACGTGCAGATGAATATAGCTGAAACGTACGTGCATATTGGATTTGATTGAAAATATAAAATAATACACGCAAATAAGTGAAACATGCAGGTTAATACATATGAAATGTGATAATTAAGTACACGAATTTAAGATTCATGAGACCGTTACGAGCACTCATTTTGTGATCTATCACATCAATTCCTCTTTGCCTTTTTTTGTGTTCAAGATTATTTCATTTTCTGAATTTTTAACACATGGACTCAGGGTAATGGTGGTTCGTTAGATTTTTTTGCCTATTACATGTGTCATTAATCTACCATATGAAACACAGAGTGAAACACAATATATGGAACATATGATATTGTGCGGTGATCTATAGGGCTAGTTTGGTTTTTTAATGGTATTGAGTTGGATAATTGTGTCTGGATTTAATTATAAATGAAAATATGACTTACATAAAAGACTATTGATAACACGATGAAATATTAAAAAAAAAAAAAAAGCTAAACGGAATGTGCATTTTACTAAAAAAAATCTCATGCATCAAAGAATCTTCACACGAAAAACAACTTTATCTCATTTTATTTATACCAAATATCATAATTTTTCCATTTAACCCTCAACAAAAAAGAATTTATATTAATAAATAATTTTCACATTAAATTTTATGTAAATAAAAAATATTCAATTAAATTCGGGACGGACGAAATATTAATTTTTGTGTCTATTTCATTGAGAATAATCTAAGATTTTTGGTGGGAAGAAAATGATGAGAAAATAGAATGCAAGAGGAAAAAGAAAATCCAATTCATAATTTATGTAGTACATATACAAGAATAACAAATTAACAATAGACATTTATTCAAAAAAAAATCGAAATATATGCACAGTAATTTACGTAGTGTGTTTAAACACGATCAAACGTATTACTTGTCACGTTATTTCCTTGAACAATTTCCAAATGAATGAATCGTTAGGGCAGTCAATTTCAAGTTTTCAAATTCTAACGCATCACCGGATTGAATTAATGGTGGATTTTGATTTTGAAGCTTCAATTGGGATTCAAATTGCGTATAATTTCTACCTACGAACCCCATGGAATTAGCGCAGAGTATTTTCGAACGGAAGAAAGATCGAGGAAAAACGCAGTATCATTGAACAGAAATGGTTAGTTGATTTTGCTCATCTCCTTCAATAATCTATCTGCCTAATTGTGCTTAATTTCGTTCTTTCGCCTCGGATTTTGTTTTCAGAGCAAAATTGAGGGTTTCTTGAATAATTTGATGAATATGTGAGCTTCATCTCTTTCAGTGCTTATTCTAAATCCTAATGCCACTATTGCATCCAAACTTATCTCATGAATATGTTTCGAGATTTCTTTTTCGTATCATAAAATTAGTTATAGAGTATGATTTTTCCCTAATTTGCACAGTTAATGTTGGAACCAAATTTAGATATGTTGATGTTGTGCTTCATGCAGGAGTTAGCTTCACAATGTTAAAATTACTTCTGTGAATCTCTCACTTTAATCTAGGAGCTTTCATATTGAATTCTCAACTCTAAGAATCCGTTTGTATTTCTCTGTATATTTTTTTATGATGATAGGATAGGCTGATAGCAGAACATAGAGACCATAATCCTTATATCTTAAGCCTTATTTGATCACTTTCTACAATTGGTTTTATACTTAAATTTAAATGACAATCCACGATGCATAATTATCTCGCGAGTAACACTTGATGCACCAGCCATGCAACTGGTGCACATCTAATACTGCTCAATGGAAACAACTAATACTGTTTAGTGAAAACAACTTTACTGATCAACTAATATCTTTTAGCAAAAAAACAAATATCATTTGAAAATGCACTTGAGTTAATGTTGGATTAATGATCCAAAAGACAAAACAAATACACAGCATTACTACACAAGACAAATAGTGAAGACTCATTGTCTGATGACATATCATTCTACTTTTCGATCCAAGAAATTTGTTAGTTTGCATACTTTGATTGTTTCTAGCGGCTCCAGTTGGTACTCCCGATGATGAGCAGATAATTCTTCAGCAACAAGACGCATGTTAGGCCGTGAATCTGGCTTGGCCTCTATGCACGCTAGTGCAGCGCTGACCACGAAAATCACTTCCTCTGCTATTTTTTCTGTGGGAGGTAACACCCGTTGATCAATCACATCCTTCAAAAGCATATCCATGTTATGGTGCAGCGCTGTTTTTTCTGATAGTGAAGAGATGAGATCTCCTGGATGCCTCCCCATCATAACCTCCAACGCCACCACTCCAAAGCTGTAAACATCACATTTCTCTGTCACCTTCATGGTGAGTGCTAGCTCTGTATGCCCATTTGAAGTTAGTTTTCATAGAATTTGGACAGATAACACAAGATAAAAGCGTTCGAAGTTTTTGATTTTCAGAGAATTTGGTCCTACAACTTTTTTCTTTACCTAAAGAGTGACTCTTGGGTGCACCAGTTGCACGGTAACTGGTGCACAACTAATACTACTATTCAATGAAAACAATTATTAATGTTCAGTGAAAACAGCTTATACTGCAACTAATACCTTTTATTTATAAAACTAATACCATTTAAAAATGCATAGTGCATAGAAATATTTGTTTTCCATAAAAGGTCCCAAAAATGTAAGTTTTTCAATTCATTTCCATAATTGGTCTTTTGTCCTAAAGTGGCTGGAATTTGAAGTACGACGTAGTTTTGGGGCATGTTTTTGGTACATGAGGTGTAAAATTTGTCCCATATCTTTTACCTTTTCTGCAAGAGTCCCAAAAACGTGCCTAAAACAATGATACTTCAAAGTTTAGCGGCTTTGGGACCAAAATTAGACCAATTAAGGAGCATTTGATTAAACTGAAAAACTTAGCTCTTTTGGACCATTTAAAAAAAAAAGACAACAATTATGGGACCAAAATGGATTTTAACTCAAAGTGTTCAATACCTGGTGCCATGTAACCATAAGATCCTGCAGCTGTAGTCCAGTTTGATGAATCAGAAATGAGCATCTTTGCTGTGCCAAAATCTGAAAGACGTGGCTCGAATTCTGACTCAAGTAAGATGTTGTTTGTAGATACATCCCGATGCACAATGGGTGGGGAGCAATCATGATGCAGATAAGCAAGTGCATGTGCCACTCCTTTAACAATTTTTACCCTCGTAGCCCAATTCAGTTTGATGGCTTCCTCATTATCATAAAGGTTTTTTCTCAAGCTACCCCTGTCTACATACTCGTACACCAAGTACAGTGAAAATTGCTTAAAACAATATCCATAGAGCTTGATAATGTTCCTGTGCCTCACCTCTGTTAACGCTTTAATTTCATTCTGAAAGCTACGAAGATTTGGGAGCGGTACGTCACTCGAGTCTGATATGTTGAGCCTTTTCACTGCTACAATCTGTCCAGTTGGCAAATCTGCTCTGTATACAGTTCCAAATCCTCCTATTCCTATGCAGTATATATCGCTAAAATCTTCAGTTGCTCGCATGATTTCACCATACGTTAATTTACCTTCTCTTTCGCAAATAAATGGTTCACAATTCTCAACAGGTTTCTTGCTTTTCCTCCGAAGAATTATAAATATAACGGCTCCCACGATTATGATGAGGCTTACTACCGGAACAATGGTGCCAACAAGAATCGTTCTCTTGTTATTTCGAGATTTTGAAGTTGAAGACCTCTCATCACAAGGTGGCAATCCTTCTACAGTTCCACACAGTCCAGTATTTGCAGTAAATGCTTCTGCAGGTGCTCTTCTGAATATATCACCATTTGGTATTGGACCAGTGAGGTTATTGTACGAGAAATCGAAATCTCTTAGACTGATCATCCCAGATAATTCCGAAGGAACTTTTCCTGAAAACCTGTTACGTGAAAGGTTGAGAGTTTCCAAAAGCATCAACTTTCCGAAGGATGATGGAATTACTCCCGAAAGTGAGTTGTTGCTGAGGTCCAACAAGTATTGTAACCGCGTCAATTGTCCAAGCTCAAATGGGATGTCCCCTGTCAAAAAGTTATTCCTCAAGTTTAAGCTTTGCAAGCCTCTGCAATTTCCAAGAACTTGAGGAATACTCCCTTCGAGTTTATTTCCTGATAAATCAAGATCCTGTAGCACTGTCAACTTCCCAACAGTTGGAGGAATTTCTCCGGTTAACTGATTGTTGCTGAGATTGAGTTCTAATAATTCACTGAGCTTTCCAAAGTTATCAGGAACTCCACCCGTTAAGTTGTTTGAATCCAAAGCAAGAACACGCAGCTCTGCCAAATCCCCCAACTCTGCTGGAATCACTCCAGATAACTGATTTTCATCCATCTGAATATTTTTTAACCGTTCAAATCTTCCCCACTTTGGTGTAAGTTGGCCAGTGAATTGATTGTTGCTGAGAGAGAGAAATTCAAGATGTGGGTGAATTCCAAATGCTTCTGAAATATCTCCAGAAAATTGGTTGTCTTCCAAACGCACTCTTCTTAAGCTCGTGCAATTCTTGAAGCAATCCGGGAATGGCCCTGTAAACCCGTTTTTGTTCACCGTAAAATAATCTAAAGCAAAACCGCTGCATAATTCAGGCGGTAGCTCACCGGAGAAGCTGTTATTTGAGAAGCTAACGTTGGTTAATCGAGGGCTGTTCTTTCCCAAGTCATGTGGGAGAATGCCTGAAAGCTTATTAGCGTACAGACTCAGAATTGTCAGATTACGAAGACTGGATATGGAATCAGGCACCTGCCCAGTTAATTGATTGTCGGAGAGATTAATAATCTCTAAAAACATTAACTCTCCAACTCCAGGTGGAATTGTTCCAGTAAGAATGTTTGAGAAAAGGTTTAGCCTTTGCAGATTTGTGAGTCTCGAGATTGTTGAGGGTATTTCACCGGAAAATTGGTTGTCTGAAAGGTCTAGAAACAATAAATTTCGTAAATTTCCAATCACTTGAGGGATGGAGCCTGAAAATGAATTCTTGTACACCAACAAATACTTGAGATTTTTGAGGTTGCCTATTTCAGGAGGGATTTCACCAGAGAGGCTGTTTTCGTATAAAGACAAGAGGGTTAATTTTGTCAAGTTGAATAGGGATAATGGGAGAGGTCCAGCGAAGGCATTTATTCGAAGATCGAGGTGCTGGAGATTCGTGAGTAAACCTAAGGAAGGTGAGATTTGGCCTGTGATGTTATTTGCTGATAAGTCAAGGTAAGTAAGGTTAAGACAAGTGATTATAAAACCTGGAAATCCTAATGTGAGTTCATTGTAATAAAAGCTGAGATGCTTAAGCAAAGGGAAGGTTGGAAATTTAGACCAATCAGGAGTTTCCAAGTAATTAGAACCGAAATCCAAGTGTTGTACCTTTTGAAGATTGCCGATTTGGTAAGGGATTTCTCCGGTGATGTTGTTGTTGTAGAAACTAATGTACTGAATCTCTATCAAGTTTCCAATCTCAGGTGGGATTGAGTTCTCAAACAGATTGTTGCTGAGGTCCAAGAACGTGAGCTGGGAAAGGACGGAAATGCCCCCGGGTATTGACCCTCGGAGATGATTGCCACTGAGGTTGAAACTTGTGAGATTTGGAAATGAGTTGAAAACGAGTTTGTCCAAAGTGCCATCAAGATTTGCATCAGGCAAATGGATTTGGGAGACGAACCCCGCTTCGTTGCAGCGAATCCCTGCCCATAAACAGAGGTTTGTGATGTTGTTGTGGGACCATGATGTGAGAGAAGATGATGATAAGGTGTTCTTCCATCTCAGTAGAGCTTCTGCTTCTGTTGTTGCTGAGGATGTTTCTGTAAATTTGAAGAGAAAAATGTGAAGAAAGAAAAGGTAAGCTGTGTAAGAGGATTTTGCCATGTATCTTGATTAATTTGGTCTAGGTAATGTGATGAATTGCTAGAATGCTTAAAGAATCAATTTCTAAAGCCTGTATTTTTTTCGAGGCACGACGCTTTAACACTTTGGGAGGGGTCGGTGTTGTTTTGTGCTAATTTGTACCCTGTATCATATATACGAGTTTTTGCCTATTTTTTCTCGTACAGAAGTTGAGGTATCGTTTGAAAAAGATAGATATGCATGTGCTCCAAGTTGGAAGCTAGTTTCTCATATATCTAATATAGACCTGGTCTTCTAATAATAGTCAATGGGATTATGGGATCAAACTCTAGTGTTTGTTTAATCTGAATCGTATGTACATATATATCTGTAAAGTATTTTGGTCAACGGTTTAGCCAGAATAGTTTCAGATCAGACGGCTTGAATATATGATGATGTTTGAGCAAATTGTGGGTTGGTCTTTGGTAGTACATGGTATTTTATACTGCATTGCGGTTTATTAAAGTGTGTGCATGTGGACAGTGGACTTATTTCAGAACTCGTAAAGATAAGATTTAAAAAAATAAAAGAGATTAGAATTCAATAATTGTACTTCTATTTAAAAACATCCACTTCTTATACTTTCATGTATTTTTATTTTACTGGTGTGTAACCGAACCCTTGAATGTTACTTTTCTGAACCAACCCCGTCTTACACATTACACGCAATCGTTGAACAGACGCTGGTTCGAATCCTATAGATCGCGCATGTGGGCAAATCATTGCACCAAACGCCACGAGCCTTCATTCAAACCACCGAGTCATGGTCAAACCTTTTTCCCCCACCCCAGCTGTTGGGGAATAATTTGCACATATCTATTCGGGGTGAATATTTAAATACAAATTTAATTCTTATAATTATTACTAGCATGAATTAATCCTATATTAATTCAAATAATAATCCAACAACATATCATGCATATAATAATTCATGTAAAACCTACGCATGTGGAATTCTACGAGTTTACGTGAACGTACCTCTTGGGATGACAGTGATCTGGCTGATTAGACTAACCAAAAGAACTTCCCAAGTATTCCCTTAGTCCTTGTTCGACTATCCGGTGGAAGGACACTTGTGAACAATTAACAAAAGGAAAATAAATTATGTTGCACCACATTTGTGGATTTACTAATTTTTCCAGCACATGAAATTGTACTTGGGAATGAAAAAACCATCCCCTATTTATAGAGCACAAGGTGGTCGAAATTTTTGGCCAAAAATAATGTGGGAAAATCTTTTCTTGATCTCCAAGAAATCTTGAATATATCTCCTATATTCTTTCTCCCATAATTATAATATTCCACAAAATCCCACCTACTCTTTTGTTATGGATAATTTCGAAAATATTGGGCAAGATTCCAAGATTTGGATCTTCTTGAATTTATGAGATATTCTTATATTTCAAGAAATACATATCTTCCATAATATCTTTTCAAGAAAATCAAGAAAATCTTTCTTGCCCACTATATTTCAAATATTTCGAAATTCTCTTATGAATAACCAAGTGGGAGATTTCTTGAATTTAATGAGATAATCTTGTATTCCAAGAATACATATCTTCATTCCATAACAAAATTCAAAGAAAATATTTCTCCCCTCTTATCCATAATTTTCAAAAATTACTAGAAAAAATAGGCAACAATATTTATTTTATTTTAAACACCTTTTTTCAGTTATTGGACTATATGTTGGGCTACTTAGGGGGCCTTTAGGAGAATTAAGATTGGACCTTCTAATGGACTTTGAATATCTAATATTGAGCCACAATATTATTCAAGCCCATAAATATTAATTAATCCCACTACATAATTAATATTGCACTATCCATCTTAACCAATATTATAGTCAATATGGCTCCCGGTTATTATTTCCCATGTTTAAGATTATCTAGCCCATTAATTAATTCAAGCCACTGAAATAGCTTTTCATTAATTAATATCTTTTGTCCTTGGTCAAGGAACGGTTCAACATTATTATCCATACCGGAAACTAATTCCACTTGCAAGATTTGGTATGATAAAGCTTATGAACCTCCCAAGGGGGCAAATCAAACAAGCGTACTTGCACACGATTCTTCGTATTAAATCTTAGCAATCACATGTGACTAATAATATTGCCCAAGATAAAAAGTATTGAATCTTGTTGATTCTCTACCCACGATAAGTCAAAGCAATAGTTACCAATCACACGTGATCTTATTTAAGGAACGAAGATTAAGAAATAACGAACCACTGAGGTCTAATTCTTCCTTGTTCAGTTCTGAAGAATTTATCCTCCTGTAGGTCCTATTCAGTGCATCAGTCATGCACTAGTGTAATCTCTTGGTCAAGACAAGCCAATCTGAGCCTTACACTTCAACCTTTCACGATGGGTTGTTCATTTCCATCTAGGTCGTGAATGGCGTACTTTTAGTTACAAGGGACTGTTAATTTAATCTTCTGTGATCTGGTATCACTAAATTAACTACAATGTAACACGTACGACTTATTGAACAGTTATGCAGTAAATATATGTAACATTCGATAATATTTAAAGCATCAGTGATAAACAATTTATTTCAGTAAATAAGTCTGAAATTCAGTTTTGATTATACAAAGTAAAAAGCATACTTTCTAGTATAATCCCAACACCAGCATCTTAATCGAGATGTTCTATTTTTCCATCATCCCTCGTCTGTAAATCATCATTTTAAGGAGATGTTCTATTTTTCCATCATCCCCCGTCTGCAAAGGTTGTATCAGTCTAATGCTACTGCGAAGGATATGACATGGCATGCACGTTGCTCGAACGACCACTCTGGTGTCATGCGTCACCCTGCAGACTCACAGGCTTGGAAACACTTGGATCATTTGCATCCTAATTTTGCTTCAGAAATTCGGAACGTGAGGTTGGACTTGAGCACTTACGATTTTCAACCGTTTGGGGCGCATGGGAAACAATATTCATCATGGCCAGTGATAGTGACACCGTACAATCTACCCCCGTGGTTGTGCATGAAGGATCAATTCATATTTCTTACGGTTCTAGTGTCCGGTCCAAAGAATCCAAAAGATAAATTGGATGTATTTTTGCAACCACTGATCCGTGATTTGATGTTTTATGGGAACAGGGAGTGGTAACGTATGATGTTGCTACAAAGCAGAATTTTATGATGCGGGCTGCACTAATCTGGACAATCAGTGACTTTCCAGCTTACTCGATGTTGTCTGGATGGAGCACAGCTGGAAGACTTGCTTATCCACACTGTGCAGATTACACTGAGGCTTTCAGTCTGAGGCATAGTCGCAAGCAGTCGTAGTTTGACAACCATCGTAAATTTTTAGATAGACGTCATCCGTACCGAAGGAACAAGACTGCATTCAGAAAGAATGTAGTAGTTGATGACGATCCACCTCCCATCTTGACAGGTGATCAGATCCTCCAGCAAATTGATTGGATTGGCTTGAAGAAAGTAACATAATTCGGTGTTGATGCTCACAACAAAGGTTTACAATGTGGTTGGAAGAAGAAAAGTATTTTCTGGGATTCGCCGTATTGGAGCTCGCTGTTGATCCGACACAATTTGGATGTGATGCACATCGAAAAAAATGTGTTTGATAATTTGTTCTACACGATGATGAATGTCGAAGGGAAAACAAAGGACACAACTAAATCGAGGGATGAACTTAATGAATACTGTAGTCGACCCTCGCTGCAGAAATGTCCACACACAGGAAAGTACCCCAAAGTTAGTTATTCCCTTGATAAGAAGCACAAAGATATGGTTTGCAAATGGGTAGATGAGTTGAAATTTCCCGATGATTATGTGTCCAACTTGTCTCAGTGCGTAGACTGGACAAAATTGAAGATGTTTGGGATGAAGAGTCATGATTGTCACGTATTTATGCAGAGACTACTCTCAATTGCTTTCCGTGAGATTCAGCCGTCTAAGGTTTGGCAAGCCATCACTGAGATCAGTTTGTTCTTCAAGGAGTTAACATCGAGGACCATTACTGTAGAAAACATGACTCGGTTGGACAACGATATCGCAGTGATCTTGTGCAAGTTGGAACGTATATTTCCACCCAGCTTCTTTAATTCGATGGAGCATCTACCTGTCCATCTTGCATATGAAGCAAAAATTGCTGGTCCAGTACAATATAGATGGATGCATCCATTTGAGAGGTACGTAATCTATTTAAATCATTCAATAATTTGATAAAAAAAATATTACAATTTACACTTACCCATTCGATTGAATTAGGTATCTTCACAATTTAAAGATAAGTGTGGGTAACAAGGCACATGTGGAAGCTTCAATTGCAAATGTCTATTTAACAAAAGAAGCATCAATGTTTTGTTCCCATTACTTTGAGGAACACGTGCTGACTAGGCAACACAATAGACCTCGCAATATACCTCGTGAAGTACCACGATCAGTTGGAGGTACACTCTCGATATTTGTGCCTCCTGGTAGTACACTTGGAAAGAAGGATAGAAGACCAATTGTAGATTTGGAGAAGCGAACAGCTCATACGTATGTGCTACTAAATTGCCCCGAGGTGCAACCGTATATTAAGTAAGTAATTAATTAATTATATATTAATTAATTGATATTAATTACACGAGCAATTTCTCATCGAAATTTACAATTGTAGTGTGTTTTTCGAGCAACTACATAAGGTTCAACCGAATCTATCGAATGCTCAAAAAGATGAATTTCTTCAACAACAATTCGCATCGTGGTTGGATGAACTTGTAAGTGACCTATATATATATAGTATAGTATAAAAAATATAATCGCATTCTAATAATAAAGTATCTCGTCAATAATATATAGGTGAGGAGAAATCGTGTTCGGGATGAGTCTATACGCGATCTTTCTGGCGGTCCTCTTAGTAGTGTCACCACGTACCCTGGATATTACGTGAATGGATTCAAATTTCACACACGAGCTTATGGCGCATCCAAAGCCACTATGAACAGTGGAGTTTGTATTAAGGGAACAAACTATGATTCAAATGAAAATGATTTCTACGGGATGCTCGAGGAGGTAGTGGTGTTGGAATATCCCGGACTTACTGAAAAAAAAAGTAGTTTTGTTCAAATGTGAGTGGTTTGATCCAACTGTGCCTGTGGAAACAAGAATACATCCCAATTATAAGCTCGTGGACGTTAATCCGAGAGGACGATATGGTCATTTTGATCCATTTGTGCTAGCAAGTCAAGCCAGTCAAGTTTATTATTGCAAGTACCCCGGATCTGTGCGGGGCCGAGATTGGTGGGCTGTTTGCACCACAAAACCGAGATCCTTAGTAGAAATCGACAGAAATACCGCACCAGATCTTCCCCCACTCCAAGAGGACGACATATCATTCCAAATGAATGTGCAAATAGATGATGATCCTGTCGTTTTGGCAGATTTGAACGGTGGAGTAGTTGAGGAAGATGAAGATGAAGATGAAGATGAAGATGAAGATGAAGAAGAAGAGAGACGAGGAAGAGGAAGAGGAAGATAGATATCATAATTATGATTCAGAAGATAATTGATGAAACTAATTAGTATCTATAGATGTCTTGATGAAACTAATTAGTATCTATAGATGTCTTTGATATTGATGAAGATGATATATGAGTTGTGAAATGAGTTGTTTTAATTAATGTATTCATGATATATATATGTTGTGAAATATATGTGTTATTTTAATTAATGTATTTAACCAATATTACAGATGACCGGTAGAGGTATACGAAAGACCCTGAGCAGAGCTTTATTTGGGAGATCCAGTGGATCTGGGTCGAATTCCCGTGATAATGATGAAGACGAACAACCGAATCGGGTACCGATACCCAATGATCATGAGATGGCGAGTACTGATGATGATCACCGTGAATCAACTGAAGGTGATGATGATTCATCTAGGAATCAGGAGATCGACACAGATGAACTCGCTAATCATGATACACCACAATACGACTACATATACGTGTGTTCAACGGGAAGTATGTTATACCACTTTGTCTTTTAGTTAAATATAGATTTATATATCATGCATATATATACATGTGTAACACTCTTTTAATTTTACAGGTTGCATCCCTCGAATAAATGTTCGAGGATCATAAGAAACATAATATCCCGACACATGGAGTTGGGTGGGTTCAACTGGGCATCGGTTACTGCTGATCGAAAGAATACGTGGTGGCAAACATTCTAGGTATGCATTCGTTTGATTTATTTAAATAGCTCATTTATTATATTGTTACTTATAATTAATCAACGTTAATTTTTTGTTTTTTGTTAGAGGGATGTCACATGGGATGCACAGAGGGAAAACAAAGCACAAATTAAAGATCTGTTTCTGAAGAGGGCTGCAACGCGGTACGCTGATCTTCTCAATAACTGGAAGACCCTACACCGTAAAAATGGAAAGGTGCCACCATGGGATGATGAAATATGGAAGTCTTTGAAACTTTATTGGGACCGACCTGAGGTCAAGGCAAAGAGCAATCAGTGCCGAAAAAATCGGGCATCCAAAAAATCCACGCATCATGGAGGATCCAAAGGAGCGATAGATTTTGCATATTGTAAGTAGTTTTTGCACCACAACAAATCGATATTTAAATTATTTTAGTATATAATAATTGTAATCCATAACATGGACGCCTCAACAAAATTATACAAAATATACAGTGGCTGCAACATGGACTCCTCCCAACCGCATGGGAACTCGTGAAGCATTTTCACTCAAAAGGTGCCACGTATGAGGAGATGCAATCCGTAATTGTAAGTGCTTCAAGTAACTTTGTTTATCCAATATATAACTTTGTAAGTGCTTCAAGTAACTTTGTTTAAAATATTTGTATGTCAGCAAGCCGTGGAGGCACGGATCGAAGCTGAGGTACCCGCAGATGCAGAATCGTACGAGCGCAATAGACAAGCCAGCCAATTCTATACACAGCAGGTGTCGTACTCCCATGAGAAATTCAGGGGTTTGGGGCAAATGTCAGAGTTGGGGCGCATTCAATCTGGCCCAGGCGGAACATCTGGGGGCATCTCTATCGGCGGCTACTCCAAATTTGATCAAGAACGCTTTTTGGCACAGAGCGCGCTCTCGAGCATGAAAGACAACAAAGAGAGGAAATGGCTAGACAGATGACACAAATGCAGAGTCAAATGAACCAGATGAGCCAATTTTTCTCCATGTGGCAGGCAACCGTTGGTCCACAGCAGCCGCCGTGGCAAGGAACCGGTGCTCCACAGACCGGTACTCCACAGCAGACATGGCAGGGAACCAGTGCACCACAGACCGATGTTACTCCCCAGTAGGGGTTGCAGGGAATCGGTGGTTCCCAACAGTGGGGTTACTCCCAGCCGACCGGTGGTTATGCTCAGCCTGGTCTTTTTGTTCCTCCATTCCCTCAGTATCGTGCTCCTCTTAATGCTCCTGTAGGTCCCAGTGGTTCTACCGCTCGTGTTCGACGTCGTTCCGTCGACTCTTCCGGGAGTACTCAAGGTCTCACTGACTTGATCAGTGCCGCCGGTGCATTTGATCCCATTTTTTTTCCTCCTATTCAATTTCCCACAGTAAATGACAATGAAGATGATGATGACGATCATGATGATGATGATGTGATGCATTAAACTTTGTGTGTGTGTGTTATTTAAACATTTGACTGAATATTTTGTTATGTTTTATGTTGCTTTCGAACGCTACATATTTTGTTGTGTTTTATTTTAGAATGTTCGAACATCACATGTGTGTTTTATGTTTATTTTTTATGAATATTATTGATTGCACTAAAAAAATGAATATTATTGATTATTCTCTATTATTATTTTGTGAGAATGCTTTAAAATTTTATTTAAAAAAAGATTATTATAGGTGTATATGTACACGTGTTAAGTAAATAGTGAAAAATAATACAAAAGTAATAATTTTGTAATTTTATTGAAAATATTTGAAAAAAATGATCAATACTTAAATTTGTTAGTAAATATTACATACGTAAATATTACATACGTAAATATTAATAAACGTATATATATATAAATGTACTCATAATAATAAATGATGCATAATAATTAATAAAAGTATATATATAAATGTACTCATAATAATAAATGATGCGTAAGAATATAAATTATTTATTACATAATTTTATTATAAATATTTTAACTTAATCAAAGTAAATATATGCATGACAAACAATTAAAATAAATGATAGAAGAATTTTTTTTGTAAAAACACAATATATAATACCTATACAATTAAAAATACAATCCTAACAAACAACTCGTCTAGCCCAAATGGTTAGGCGGAACACACAAGGCCTCCACATACCGGGAGGTCGCGTGTTCGAATCACATGGGGGGCGAATTTCGCCCATATATGTTGCTACAGTGGAGGGGCTCGCGTGTCCCAGTGGTTCGTGGGTTCGTTCGGAGCCCCTCCAGCCCGGGCTCGAAACCTGGTGACTGCATTTTTAATACAACAATTAATTCGTGAGGGTCTTTTCCCCTCGGTAAAATGCTCGCCCAATTGGCGAGGGCCACATTGCCCTCGTTAATTCGCCTCTGGTAGAAGGCGAGGGCCAGCTGGCCCTCGTTAAATTTGAAGAGGGCATTAGCGAGTGCCGTCGTGCCAGAAACTTGGCGAGGGGGAGTCAGCCCTCGGTAAACTGACATGTATCAGTCCCTCGGCAAAACCCTCGTTATTTGCCGAGGGCTTTTTTTCACCTCGTTAAATTTTTACCGAGGAGCACTTTAACGAGGGATTTTTCCCCTCGTTAAAGCCCTCCCTAAACACATTTCCCTCGTTAATACCCTCTTTAAGACCCTTTTTAAATTAGATGTATTTTGTAGTGTCACTAATAATAACATGTATGTATATGTATATTAAATACAAATTATTATAAAATATTTTTAAGTAATGTATTTAAATAATGGTTGACCTAGGGTCGGATATTAAGTTATCAAAAGAAAATGATCGACCTCCCCAGATTTTTCTTGCGAGATCCCCACGAGATAGGATTTTGGTACAGAAACACTATACATGTAGGTTGTGGTGAATTTATGATTAATGAGAAAATTGCTTAAAATTCATGGGTTTAATTACTTGATTTAATAAGATTTCGTGCATTATCTATACAGACTATACTATATTAAAAAGCAGTTTGATATGTGAAATCATTTTTGAACAATTTTGCCCCTCTACTAATTTAAATTGTACAAATAAATTAAAACAATCTCAACCGACGGCGAAAACGCTACAGGGAGGGAAGGACGAAGGGGAGGGCACGGCGCGCTTGAGGGAAGGGACCGGGAGACGAACGATGGCGGCTCGAGAGAGGGGAAAGCGCTTGATGGAGAACAGGTTAACCAAAAAATTAAGAGTAAAGGCATCAAAAAAAGTTTTACAAATTAAGATTACCTTTCTCCCAAGTCTCAAGTAATTGAAATTGACAAAGTAAATAGGACCATCAATTTCAAGAATGAAAACCCCAGGAACATTGTTTGCATTCTGGTAGTGATCAACATGCCTATAACCTTGGAATTAGGAAGATTTCCAAAAACATAAGTCTTTGGTCTTGCAACAAACAACATAACATCAGTGTAGCAATGCAAGTAAAAGTTAAAGTTTTAAGAGAAAAACGCCATCTTTTCAAAACAATATTCAACTAAAAGTTAAAGTTTCAGAAAATATATAGAATAAATTCATCAGGATCCAAATTGTTTACAAATATAATTAACCAAATTGGTGAACCATTAACCTCTCGACTTGACTTGTGCTGCAGATAATTCGTAGGAGTGGTACCCTTTTACAATTATATTGCTGAAGATGAGCCTTACACACTACCTCTGATTAATTTATCATCTGGATCAATATTCTTCCTGAAATCTCCATCCACAAAACATCTGCCACCATATATAAATATCAGCACAAATATCTAATCCAAGAATCTGATTACAAATCATATAAAATGAAAGGGAATAGGATGAAGGGGACATAGATCGCCGATGCCGTCGGCCACGGCGGCATCGGAGACGGCAAAATGATCAACATAAAAAATGACAAGGGTAAAATGAAAAAAAAACGATTTCCATTGGCTAGCCTCATTTTAATATACTAGTTGCTATACACGTGCAACGCGCGTTGCCTATAACTATGTATTGATTTGTTGAAATATAGTGGTGTAGGCTGAACATCAATTAAAATCTCTCCTTGTACACAATAAATTGATCAATAGTTCTGTCAAAAATATAAAAGGGACCTTTATATGGTCACTGGATTCGACAAATCCTATATCATCCTTAACAACTTAACAATGAAAAAAAGAAGTTCGTTATCAATATATGAACAATTTTAAAAGGAAGAAATCTTTACACACAAGAATATCATGTATTGGGAATTCAAACCCATTATCAGCATAAATATTATCAAGAACAACTTGGTGCAATATGATCCGTCTTTGATTTTGGAATTGACAATCCTTGTGCATTGCTGCCAAATGGTTCACTTTGAAGAAGACATGCATAAAATATCCCTAACATCAATATTTTAATTTTTTTGTAATAACTTAAAAAATAATAAGATTAACACTAAAATCTGTTTCTCAATCAATTTCCTCACTCTTAGCCAATTCAAACATTGGATCAGCAACAACATGTGCACTCCCGTGCATCACAATAAACAAAAATCCCTCATCACTCAATTTACTACAAACATAATCCATAGCACTCAATAATTCAATCACCATCCCTAATCTAGGCTTCCCCATGTACCTCATTGGATTCATTGTCGCAATGATTTCTCCATCAAATCAGCAGTCTGAACAATTGGCACTATCGGCAGCAAATCTCGTCATTGTCATCAGGATTTGAGGAATTGGTCATTTTTGGCCTCACATTGTCCAAAATTTTACACGTGGATAGAATGGATAAATTTAAGGTGTGAACTATTGATACATTGCACTAAACTTACCTCCATTAGGAAGAATATATGAATCAATTTTATATAAGAAAATAAATTCTTGCAAACTATGAGTTTGATGGTTGCATGTTATAACAGGTAAAATATCATTGAAGTCCAAACCAATTCAATTGAACTTGGAAACGCGGACCAATCACCGAGACAAACAGGTTATTCCTCAGGCTCCAGAATTAGTGATAAATAGTCCTCGAGTTTCATCTACCCAGGAATAAAATCTAAGAGCAAAGTAATGTCATTGCAAGTAAAGTATTAGTAAATATCTTTTAGCCTTCAAACTATAGAAGAAAGTAAAGTACCAGACATAAATTTATTAACTTCCAGCAACCTTGGGCGTGATTTTATCTCTGTAAATACTTCATACTATCATACATAATTATTCCAAAATTAACCCCACAAACTCAGCATTGAAGTAATTTTGTAGAAGAAGCTAAAGGTAGAATAACTGAACTTCAACCACTTGTATCATCTTCTGGGAAGAATTTACTCATCCAATCAAATACTCTCATATAATACATATATAAATATATCAATTTTGAATCCATACATCCAAGGGAGAAAACACAAAACGTAGAAGAAATGAAGCATTGTATAAAATATTGCACCACAACACAAATAAGCAGAAAATAGTGCATGCAAGTTGTTTCATGTTTATATGAACATCAGACTGAGCGTTCCTTCTAATGAGCCAAGATTGGCATAATTTTAATTGTGAACTATAAACGTTAAGAATTTACTTTATCTTCCAGTTAACTAAATCCAAAAATTCATGGTATATACAATCAAAATGCGGCTACTTTACTGCCTTTCCCTCTTAGGCATTGCTGATTGTATCAACAATAGCATAAATGACCCCAGTTGTATAATATAATGCATATTGATATATTATTATTTTTTCCTTTCAGAACTTCATATATATTTATATATCAAATTTATAGAAAAAATTGAACCACCTCTTTCAAAATAAAAAAGGGAAACACTGTGATCCAGACAAGAATGAAGGGGATAAAAGTAAGATCAGTAAAAATCAATTTCAAATAGTGTTCTCATAATGTCAACAACAAACAATATTCAAACTCGAGCATTGTCTTAATAACGTCCATGTTAGAAATAAAAGAACTCTCGCAAAATGCAAACATAGCATACCGTACTGTCAAGTTACAAAATCAGGAACATACCACCTTACTTCATTTAATTAATAGCTTAAGGCTGTTGTCAAACTTTCCACTATTTATTAGACAATATAATGTGTAGTTACAAACAAACACATTACTCCTAATGGAATCATCTTTGATGCTACTGTAATTCTCCATGACCTTCACAGAAAGAGAATTACTGCTGACAAACTTCGTAACTACTATAGGCATAGATTTTGCCCCACCATATTATTAGCACCAATATCCAATCCAAGGAACTGTTTACAAATCATATACATTTATAAAAAGGTAAATTAAGGTGAAGAAGCAAAGAGACAGACCATGATGAAGTAATATCTTAACCACCATTTTCTTTGGAAGTAAACAGCGGTGGCTCTGCACAAGATTTCCCAAATCAGTAGCTTGATACTCAAACCTCGAAACAATGAAAAAGAAAGCAAAGCTTCATAAATAGAAATATCTAACAGTTGAAATGATGAACCAGTTCATGCACCAAATACAATCACCTAGAAGAAATCTATTTGACTCGAAAGAGACGAAGAGGAAGGCGAGCCTAACTGCTGAAGACGGATCATCCGCCATAATCACAGCTCCTGTGTTGCTCTGCTTCGTCGAAAAAAAAAAAAGAATAACAGATGAGAATTTAAATTAATTATTACAAAAAACATCAAGAATCAAAGCCCTAAATCCCAATCAACCTGCTAAACCTAAATGAAAAAACATCAAGAACCTGGAATACGCGGGACGAAAAACATCAAGAATATCGTGTCCATATAATCCAGTCAAGTAACAGATGCAATCAGGCTCATTGGGCCGCTCAGGGTACGACACTGTACCACCACCAAGCCCTGATTGGCACATAGGTTCTGCATTCAGAAAATCAAACCTCACATAATTTACATCATAAAACTTCATTCTTAATTCAACAAATTTAACTCAAACTCAATTGAAGGATTTTGGGAAAGAAAAAAGAAGTAAAATGAGTTGGGATTTCAGGATAAAATTGAACAAAAGAAGTGAAGCAGGGGTAAAACGGTCAAGAAATGATTTTCAAATTCAAGGCTTTTTTAATATAGTATAGATATAGATAGATATAAATATAGATATAGAATAGATTATAGATTGATCAAAGTCAATCGGATGAAGGATGAAGGTCCCGTTTTCAAACTCATGTGCACAGTTAAAAGCATTTAAAATTTAAAAAAGTTGGGTCTTGGAGCTTTGAAAAAAAACATTTCTCACTCAAAAAATAGAGTGCAAACACGCATGAAGAAAATAATGGGGGTGTATTGGTTGTGGACTTCGTATGATTTTTTTAGACTTTCAAAGTCTGAGGTATTCAATTCGAATTTTAAAAAGTCTTTAAAATCCTGAGGTATTCAATACGGATTTTAAAAAGTCTTAAAAAATCTTTAGGTATTCAACAGTCTATGGATTTTAATACTCTATGGATTTTCTTTAATTCTCTTTCAAAAATATAAATAGATTTCACTCTACAAAATCTCTTCCAACAACCAGAGATTTCTACGTATTCTCTCAGAGAACTTTGAAGACGAAAGGTCAGAAGAAAAAAACATTCGTTGTTCTCCGGCCATCACCGCCGCCCAACGCTAAAATCGTCCGTCGTTCTCCGCCAATCGAATGACGTTAGTTGGCCCTCACCGGTTTATGACCACAAGACGACGCAGGTGCCTCACACCTAGAAATTTGAAAAAATTGGGGCGCCTGGCCGATCCATCGCCAAGTCATGTTCATGGGTCACGGGGACCATCATCTAGTCTGCCTACTGTAAATGCAAATTTCACCCCCCCCAAGATATGGGCTCATGGGCCCGCCAGAGACGTTCTAAATCCATTTTTTTTTTTATTATTTTATTTACTTACAAAATTGCATTATTTCTTTGTAATTTTTTTGAGTATTTTTCTACTCTTATCAATTTACTTTATTATCTGATTAAAAAAATAAAATAATAATTATAATTATAATTATAAATTATTAAAATACAATCTTATGTACATGACAACATTAACTGAAAGATTATTTTGTTGATCGTGATTGTTAATCAGATCAAAAAGAACTCGTAGTTTGACAAATTACAAAATACTCCCTAAAAATTAAAAAGTTAAAAAAAATTAATTGATAAAAATTATAAAATCATCTTACTTATTTTTTTTCCAATTGCATTTGCAATAATTATTTGTTTCCTGACTTTCCGTTATTCATCATCAGTGAAACAAATTCTTTTTTTACTTTTTATACAGTTAAAGAATTACAAAAAAAAATTAATAAAATTAGGCCCCCTGCCTCTAATTTTTGAGCCAAATTTATACTCGGGCTCGGGTTGAGGGCCGGCCCAAATTGCCGACTCTACTCACACCACTCGTCGAAGCGGCACCGCTGTCCGTCGCTCGTCGCTCGCCGCCCGACGCAGTCCTCCCTTGCAGATATGCAGTTTTTTTTTTTCAATTTTCATTGGCACTAATGATGAATAATAATGTTTTTTTTTTTTGAACTAATGTATTTTTTATATTTTTTCTAAACAATTTGGATAAAACAAATTTATTTACAAGTGTATTCCATACACATTTGTATCAATAGTTTCAGCGCCGGAGTCTATGGAAATCCAAGTAAATCAATAAAAAAGATGTATTTCAAAATCATGTCAAGTCTATGAAAATTCATGTAAATCAATAAAAAAAAGTCATTCAAACTCTGCATGGAGTCCATGAATTTTCTAAATGCATCGACTTTTTAAAGTTAAAAAAAATCCAATAAAATTCCAATTGAATACCCCTAACATGTGTTCAAAATTTAAAAGCAAACGAATAAAATACGAGAAGAGGGAAAATGAGGAGCATAAGAGGATAAATTGCAGTGGGCCTCGAACTTCATAATTAATGAACAACAAAATGGGCAGCGCATCTTTTCAATACTAATTTATAAGGGTCTTGTTACTCACACCTACACATTTAGTAAATACACCTTTCTATAACTTTTTTTAAAAAAATAAACACACAAAATGTCAAAAGTACCTTTTTATAGATTTCGAAAAACAATTCGAATTTTAATACCATGTTCGAAATATTTATCTGAATTTATTTACATAAATCGGAAAAAATTTCCGAATTTTTACATAAGAAAAAATTATACTTCGTGTACCTACATTTCGGAAAAAACTGTCGAATTTTAATACTATGTTCGAAAAAATTATTTTAAATTATATGCATAAATCGAAATTTTTTTTTTCGAATTTTTACATAAGAAAAAATGATAATTTTGTACTTATGGTTCAAAAAAAAAATATTCTAATTTTAATATTATGTTCGAAAAAATTATCTGAATTTATGAGCATAAGTCAGGAAATTTTTACGAATTTCAAGATGATAAGGGTATTTTGGGAAAATTAGGGGAGTGTATTCATCAATATGAGTAGTGTATTAATCCAGACGGTATATTTACTAAAAAGGTAGGTGTGAGTAACCTGAGCCAATTTATAACAATGATGGCCCAAATTTTGAAGGCCCAGCAACTTAACTCCTCGGGCCATTTCAGCATTGATAGTATAACGGAGTCGGAGAGCAGCGTGGAAAAAATATATATAGAAAAGATAAAAACTAATTAGGCGATTTCGGCCTCTTACGTGGATGGAAGACAACATAATATAAATCACACACACTTCTTTCAAAGTGTTAAAGCGTCAATGTCTTACTTATACACCGTCTCACCATGAAACGGTCTCATGCAAGTGATGTTAATCGGGTCTATATATAAATTCTTTATAGTGATAGTTTTTATAATGGTTATATTAAAAAAATGGAGTTCACCATGAATTTGAATTTACACAATTTTTTGTCCAATAAATTATCATTTTTTATGTTCCATTATATAAATTGTTTTGCATTTTAATGGTTATTACTTATTTCTTTTTCCCTAAAGTATCCCTATAATTTTATAATATACTCCTATTTCATTTCATAATTGTATATGAATAATGATAAAAGAGAGTTTACTGTAAACTAAATGATTTGAATGTGAATTTTACAAATATCTTAATATGAGTATAAAAAGAAATTTGTGTAATATTGTTGAACGAGTATAAAATGCAGTCAGTACCCCCTCAACTTCACCTTCAATAACACTCCCTTTCATAAAAATAAAACTTCAACCTCAATAACTGCATTTCAACCACTCTTGATTCTTGATTAATGCCTCATTAGAAAATGTCCTTCTCTGTAACATAAACATCGTACGGCAGTACCAATCTTTAACTTGCAAGTTGCAACCCAGCTCCAAAGATTTAGGTCCTAATATAATACTACTAATAACTTGCAAGTTGCAACCCAGCTCCAAAGATTTAGGTCCTAATATAATACTACTAAGGACATGTTTGCAAAAACTTATGGTTTTAAACAAGTGATTAAAATTAGTGATTATGAAAAAAGTGATTAATAGTAAAATTTGATAGTGTTTTTAAGGAAATTAAAAAAAAAAGTTGATAGTGTTTGCAAAAAAAAATAAATTTTTTTAAAAAAAAGACTAATAAATTACTAAAAGCATCCTCTTTGAAATTTATAATTAACTTATAGCTTATGGGAGTTTATTTAAGCTACTAAAAGAGAAATAAAATACTTTAAATTATATTTACACACAATTCTAGTAAAATATAATCACTGGAGTATAAGTTTTTGAAAACATCCCCTAAACCTCATTTTAGATCAGTCACGTCGACCCGTCTCATGGTCAATCAAGCACGCATTTGCATCGTCAGTTTTTAAATTGATGTCAATGTATAAAAGTTTTTCTTTTGAAAGGAATGTATGAAAGTTAAAAATAATCAAATCAATGGCAATAGAATAGAATTCATTATCAACATTCATTAATTTTCAATCATCAACTAATTAACAAGTACTCTCTCTGTTCCAATATAATGTGCACATTGGTCCGTTTTATAATAACATACATACTCTCAAAATAAAAAACTCTCCATAATCTTTAACCTCACAATATTCATAATATTACATAAAATGTCATTACTTTTAACCATAAATATATACACAATTTAACTCATTTCTTCATTTTATACATAAAAGTTTACAAAATTACCCCTCGAAACTCTACTCATTATATCGATTTCTTAATTTTTTTTGCCCATTTTTTGGTGCATATTATTCCAGGACGGAGGTAGTATTAATTGAAGAATATGAATGTAAAATAGAGGGATTTATCATGCAAGTGAGAATAGGATTTGGATTACCGTTAATGAGGTGATAGGATTTTCCACTAATAAGTATAACAACAGAATCAGAGATTTACAAGGAAATAAATCACGGGAGATTTACAGCAAAAATACAATTCTATCATTTAGAATATATTTACAATTCAAATATAGTAAATTGTTATTATCCTTATTACACCCCCCGGCAAGCGTTGTGTGGGATGAATACAAACACAGAGCTTGGATCGAAGAAATTCAAAGGCAGGACGAGAAAGACTTTTCGTAAAAATTTCTGCAAGTTGAAAATGTAAAGGAACAAACTGAGTACGAATTTTGCCTGCAGAGACTAACTCTCGAACGAAATGACAACCAATGTCAATATATTTTGCCCATTTATGGGCAACCGAATTCTGGCTCAGAAAAATAACACTTTTATTGTCACACAATAACAAGGGGCGAGTGGACGGTGAAACTCACAATTCACGTAACAAGTTGGACAGCTAAACCAACTCAGCGGCTGTATTGGCAACTAACCTTGTACTCAGACTCACAACTGGATCTGGAAACAGTGTATTGCTTCTTTGCACTCCAAGAAACAAGATTACCCCCAAAAAAATGGAGTAGTCATACGTAGAGTGACGGGTCTCTACAAAACGAGCCCAATAAACCAATACTATTTCTGACGATGGGAAAATGATAATCCAAAATGAATTGTGCTCTTGACATAACGTAAAAAAAAAAATTACCGCAAAGAAAGTGATAAATGCAGAGGAGAGTGTTAGAATTGACTCACAAGATTTACAACATATGACATATCCAGACGAGTAATGGTTAAGTATTGCGAAGCACCAACAAGAGATCTATGTAATGTTGGATCATCAAATAATTTCGTCTCATCTAAAAGTCCAAACTTTTAGAGAGGTGAAAAATTAATTTTTTTTGTATATAGTTTCCTAGTACTCTCCCTCACTTGTAAGTTGGGTTGTCCTCTGGGCTATCAACTATATCATTGGGGGGAAGAGGAGGTCCAACAGGTGTATAATTTAATGTGCGTAAAGTTTTTGCTGTAGGGGGGTTTGAACCCAAGAAGGGGGGTGTAAGCTTGAAGGCTCTGATACCAAAAAATTTTTTTGTTTCATCTGAGTAGTAAATGAACTATATAAATGAATTAATTTCACACATCTCTACAAGTTCGAACTTTTAGATGAGACACAATTCTTTTATGCATGGTATCAGTGCCTCCAAGTTCACTCCCACGTCTTGGGTTCCCCGCTGACAGTAAAAAAAACTTTATCCACATTAAATTATACACATGTATTTTTCATAATGATGAAGTTGATAGCACGAAAAGTATTAAAGAAATTATATAAATGAATTAATTACATATATTTCTATAAGTTCGAACTTTTAGATAAGATCGTAATTTTTTCAATGCAATATCAGTGACATAATCCGCATCGTGGGGTTGAAGATTCATCTACATGTCGTTTTATATATCTTCTTACATAAGAGAATTTTCTTTTTTTCCTTTTAGTTATTGTCCAAAATTATGCTCGCAAATTATTTTGGGCATTAAAAGTAAGGGGTGAGAACGGCCGAGCGAGTCAAGCTATCCAACATGTGTTGCGGCAAAACCTATTAAAACTCGGGTTTGGGTTGCCTTTGGAGGGGCTCTCAATGAATTAAATTAGGTTTTAACATTTTTAAAGTCTCTTAATGTACATTTATTTTGCGATTATAGACTTAGAACTTTAAAAATTAAGTCTTATTATAGTTTGAGATTTAAGATTTCACTCCTACTCTAATAAAATATACCTATATATTTATTTTTTATAAAATTTTATACTATCACATCATTATTTTTCTCACTCTCAATATAATATAATAATATAATATTAATCACTATTACATATTGATTTGATCTAATCCTATCAAAATCTCAAAATAAACACATATTTTTACTATTCATCAAAACTTTAAAATTCATAGAATTTCGAAATCATGACTTCCACTGCACACCTAAATCCCAAAACAAACATACCCTTAAACTCAAGAGGTATTCATTATTAAATAATATATTTAAACAAACTATTTAATTAAATAAATATAACCCTGAGTTTTATAGTTTTGCGTGATGATTCAAGATACAATTAGTTGGAGAATTGTTTATACCAAAAACTAGACTGTAATATTAAAAACCCATTAAACTTGAATACTATTTAAAAAATGCAACAATTTAGCGGTCTCGGGTTCCGAGTTACAGTCTCGGATGTCCCCCCTTGTGGTGATTGCGGTTCCGATCTACAATGAGAATAAAGATGTTGTCATGTGTCCATGTGCCCGGTGATCAAAGGAACTATATTGTAATTGATTATCTTAGGAAACTATTGCAATTGATTACCTTTTTAAAAAATAAAAAATAAACAAGAATAGTATAATTTGAGTGTTTCTTAAATAAAAAATAATTCTACAACATTTCAAAATAAATGAATAATTTAGGGACATTTCAAAAAAATAATAATGAATTCATATTTATCACTTGGAAGTCCCCTTTTTTCGTGGTTAAATTTCATGGCGTTTGTGTCATATTATAACTCGTTTTTTTTTTTTTTTATAAATTGAGATTATGGAGATGAAGAAATATTAATTAATCTTGATCTTCTCTGTAAAAGAGAATTAGACACACCAACTCTTGTGTTGATCCTCACCTTTTACTATTCAATTTGCCTTTTGCTACCTAACCTTTTTCCTTTTTTTGAAAGCACTTTGCTACCTTACTTTTTGAAAACATATGTCTAGTATCAATTGGTCTTCTTTCACGTTGATAATCAACCAAAGACAAAACCATTTGTATTTGTTTATAGTAGGACAAGAAGGGACACAGTTTTAGACAGAGCTAATAATGCATCCCAACTCATTCAACACTACACATTACTAATATCCCCCTACTTAAAAATAATTCAGCAAAACACCCATAATTAAATTACAATTTTATTATATTTCACAAAGATTTAAAAATTCGTTCGATTATAACAAAATTTAAGTATTTATTGTTCAGAAGAACAAGATGGAACTCTGATCACAAACTTAGGGTCCCGCTTGGTTTGGGGTAATGAAAATCACTTCTATTAATGTTGTTTAGTAGTTTTGATACACGAGTAATGTGAATGAAAGTAAGTGATTGATTGTCTCCACCTACTCAACACACCTCACATGATACCTATTGTTCACAACCTAACCAAACAATAACAATGTAATCAATAACCCTTAATGATTGACATCTCTCAATGATACTCATTACCATTATCATTCTCAGGTCATACCAAAGGGATCCTTAATGTATTTATCACATTGAACCATAACCCAGTTGTTTTAGCTTTTAAATTGGGTTTAACATTAAAAAAAATAGGAGTAGTATAGCGTTTATA
This sequence comes from Stenogyne calaminthoides, assembly GCA_037126765.1. Classification (NCBI taxonomy): domain Eukaryota; kingdom Viridiplantae; phylum Streptophyta; class Magnoliopsida; order Lamiales; family Lamiaceae; genus Stenogyne; species Stenogyne calaminthoides. The sequence continues at coordinate 35,930,301 of JBBCBC010000020.1, read as the reverse complement.
TTTCAATTCGCTACTTAATTGAATTGCAAAATTTGGTCAAATCCCACAATTAATTTGGTCAAAATTTGGTTTCAATTTCAATCAGCACTACAGCTATTGTCGCCTATAAAGCACATAGGATTACGTGTTGGATTGCGTAATAATTTATCATAGGTCACTTTTTGAAAAATGAATTTTTATTTTCTACATCCAAATTTTAGTTTTGCAATGCTTTCTTCGTTTTACGGTCAATTTTCAATGCATTTTCTTTAATTCAGATTGCTTATGCTTTCGTTTTAAGTCATTTTTCAATACATTTTATTAAAGAGACTGAATCATCAATGTTCCAATAATTTTGACCTCAAATAAATTTAGTATCATAAATTTTTTTGTCATCGATTTAGTCCCAGTAATTTTGACAATATTCAATTTTAGTCCCAAATCGACCGACATTAATGTTGTTTTGTCGTTTCAATTTGGGGTTTTTCGGCAGATGTTATGACTGGACTGCTACATGTATTTTTAAGTATGTTTGACTAATTCTTGTCGTCAATTTTGTTTAAATTTTAATTTTTTTTTTGTTTTTTTTAATTATATGCTTGAAATTCTAGTTGTTAAAAAAATATACATGTGACAGTCTTGTCACAACATCCGCCGAAAAGCCCCAATAAAAAAGGGTAAAACGATATTGTTCCGACCGATTTGGGACAAAAATTGGACATTGTTAAAGTTATTGAGACTAAATCGACGACAAAAAATCTTATGAGACTAAATCTATTTGAAGCCAAAGTTATAGGACCATTTGAGATTCAAACTCTTTTATTAAGGGTATATTTGTTTCGAATTTACCGTGGGGGTGACAAATTTTGGACTTTGAAATTTTAGGATTTTAAAATTTTGATAAATAGTTAAAATATACTACATCCGTCCCGAATTCGAAGGAGGGTTTACTTTTCATACGTGTTTTTGTGAGCGAGTTTTGTATTAGTAATTGAAATGAAAAATTGATTTTTAAGGAGGAGTATGATATCAAAAACGCGTGCAAACATTAAACCCGCCTTCGAATTCAGGACAGAGGGAGTATGTTTGTTTTGAGAGTTTATAGGGAATGATGGTGAAAAAAGTTGATTGATGTGTATAATTATATTATTATAACTGTATTGGAAAAAATAAAAAAAGTAGGGCAAAATATAGAGTGGACAAGTTTCACACAAAAATATGTGAAACTGATTAAGGGGTCTAACTTATATTACTAAAGAGTATTAATTGTAATAATTGAAGAATATATCTTTTTGCTGAATACATAAAAAGGATGGTACTCATAACACTAAAGAATGTTATTTATATTACAACAGGGGTATTATATAATAGCGATAATTCAAATATGTGATTTATATTACAAATGAGTATTACTCGTGATAACTAAAGGGTCATGTCTGTAAATATGAAATTAGGTTTACAGTGAACAAGTTTCATATGAGATCTACTCAAAAAGTAGATGATGTGAGGGTATTGAGAAAATAAAAAAGAGAATAATGATAGGTGATAAAATGGGGTATAATTTTTTGAAATTTTAGAGTTCTTACTTTTAAATTTAAACAAAAAACATGGGAGTTTAAAATTGTAAAATTCAAAATCCAGTAAGATAGCCGCAAAACCAACATTCTTATAATTCTTCGTTAACATAAGTGTAACGTGTTGAATAGAATTTGTTGATATAGTTTTATAATGTAGTCGCATTTCAGTTCTCCAGTTAAGAACACATAATGATAGTAGATAAAATGGAAATTGTTTTTCTCAGAAAATGACACGTGTTTTACCACACTAGCCTCTCAAGTGTAAGAGGGTCGTTGAAGTGCTCGATTTTATATCAATCCACGGGACTACGTGTTTTACCACACTAGCCTCTCAAGTGTAAGAGGGTCGTTGAAGTGCTCGATTTTATATCAATCCACGGGACTAGGTGGTGAAATATATCTCAATCGCTATGTGTCAACGCGTGATTAAAGTGTCGAACATGTTTTGGTTTTTTCAAAAGAAAAAGACAACTTATCAACTAAGCAAAGAGAAATAACAACAATATAAAAGAACGAGCTAGCAAGTAACAATTAAACAAAAATGTTATGTGTTTTGAGTGTGAGAGGTGTTCGGGTGTTGATTCTCGTGTAATGATTGACTAATGATTGCTCAGGTGATCGTCTCTACGTCCGGCTACTTCCTAAGAAAGATCACTCTACATCCACCATCACCGTACTTGGTAAGCCTATGTTCCGATTATGTTTTACACTTAAGATCGGGATGTGAACTCACTCTTTCTAACCCGGGTAATTGCAAATGAATGGTTCTCTAATTAATTAGCCTACTCCCTACCCTTGTGTTCCCACTTGTATAATGAGGTTAATCTCATATATTTTTTCATTTTTAACCCTAGTTATTAGCTAGTGAATCAATGTGAATTAGAGGAGGTTCTAACGATCCTACCCAACTCTCATTGCAATAAGATGTGAATAAACTCAAATCTGGCAAATCAAATCAATACATATTCGTCTTCCCACATTTACCCAACTCTTGTTGTGATAAACTAGACAACCGAACAAGCTAATAGCCAAACCCACCTAAATTGAACAATAAACAACACATAATTCAAAGGACAACCATCAATAGAGACAATCAACCATAAACAAGCAATTACTTAATCATCAACACAATTAACAACACCCAAACACTAAGAAACCTTAGCTCATGGTGCTATAAGCAAAACTCATGGCTAATTTGCAAGCAAACAAGAAACCATATCAAAATAAGCAATAAACAACCAATAAAAATGAATAAACACCTTACAAATGAAGTTCAAGCACAATTCCTTACAAAAGCCATCAATACTCTTTAGTTTCTTGCTCCAAACTGAAATTATCACTATATATATGCTATTCTAGGATAATCTAAGCTATCTATGGAAGCAAAACGCAAAAACATGAAAAAGTATTAGTTTCATCTCTCAAAGGTATTACTTGCTCACTATCCTATCTTTCCCCTCAACTCCTCCATGAATGAAAAACAAACTTGGAGGCTTTTACAACTTTTTTAAATCAGTTGGCACGTGTCCCTAGGGCTTTTTGGCAGCATCTTCGTTTTTGGGTCAGCTCGACTCGAGTTGGGTTTCTTGACCTCTAGGTTGGTCGAGCTGGCCATAAGTCGTGTGAGCGTTTTTTAAATTACAGCAGCTCGACTCGAGCCACGTTGCTCGAGTCAAGTAGCTCCAAATTTTCACCCAACTCTCTGATTTCCGAATGCTCAAAATGCCGAGTACATTGGCTCGACTCGAGTGACCAGCTCGACTCGAGTAGTCTGGCTCGAGTCGAGCAGCACCAAACAGTGCGAGATTTTTGTTTCGTCCATAACTCAAGCTCCCGAACTCCGATTGACTTGGTTCTTTTTGCGTTGCGACCCTCATTTCAAACTCTTTCACATGGTTCTATATTTCACTTGACTCAAAATAATATTGAGCTCGTGTTTTTCTTCCAAAATCCACATTTTTCATACAAAGATAGCAAAACAAAAACTTTTCTCATTTCAAGTGCAATTAGTCCAATTGAGCAATAAAAACATGAAATTGAGTGAAGAGTGAGCAAGAAGAGCACATAAATACAAGCAATTCTGACACCTAATCAGAAAACAATGAAAAAGAATAAAATATGAGGATAATTCAATCGGAACTCCTAAGTAATTAACCAAGAGACAAATTAATTGAGAATGAAAGATTGAAACGACGTTCACAACTCTATACACAAAAATGATTAATATATATATAGTTTTGATATGGAGATCACGAATGGGTCTCCGCATTTGCTTATTTGGACGTCCACATAAGCATTTTTTTTCTTTTTATTTAATTATATTAATTACAAAATATTTTTCAAATTTATAAAACATATTAGCCACAGTATATCTCCTTAATCTCCATTAACATGCTAAAAGCATGAATCCGTCATTTCTTTTCTACTGAAAAGCTTGAGGGTTTTAATTTTTTAAAGCCACAAAACATCACTCAACAAATTAATCCAAATCGGCAACAATTTGTTCGTGTACCACATCAGACACGATATTCAAGAACAAATTAAATGAAACCTAATCAAAAGCGACCTTAGCTAAGTGCTATCATATGTGCATAACAATTAGTGACTTAGTGTGTATATACATTTTCTTTTTCTGATATATAAATTGAATACAACATTGCTGAAATCTATAAAACATATCAGCAGCAAGATATATCTCCTTAACCGACATTAACACGCTAAAAGCATGAATCCGCCATTTTTTTCTACTGGAAAGCTTGGGAATTTTAATTACTGTGTATAACAATTTTTTTGAACTAATATACAAGTACAATCAATATAGGTGAGTGCTAAATTATACAGAGATGATGGACTGATATATACTCCCTCCATACTATTAAAGTTTTCCCCGACTTTATTGCACAAAAATTAAGAAAAAAGTGTAATGAGTGGAGTATTGAGATGTAATGTGGTAAACTTATATGTATAAAGTAAACGAATTAATTAAATTGAGTGTAAATGTGGACCCCAAAAGAAATGACATTTGGTGTAATTATGTGAATATTGTGAGAATGACGTTTAGTAAGGGTTATTTTTTTTATTTTTTTTAAGGTGTGCAAACTTTTGCGAGACGTCCCAAAAATGAAAGTGGACAAACTTTTCTGAGACGGGGGAGTATATAATTATGTAATATATTAAATAATATGAACTGCTATATTCCCATCCCCACCCCACGAGGAAATTAATCGGGTTTTCTCGCTCTGTTTAGGGCAGATCTTCGCGGCGATGGAGATTCTCCGCCTTGTTTACATGCAAGTTAAACCGTCGACTGGTATATTTAATGATCATAACTGCATGCAATGTTTTTTTTAAGGAAGAGGATTTTATTACAGTCAATTGTGAATGTTGGTACAAGCTAAATCCTCAATCCAACTTGGAAAATCGGCCTCAACTCAGATAGAGTGTTGAGCCGAATAAAAAGCAAAATGAGATAACTTATTTTGTATTGTAGCTCAATAAAGTTTACACGTTGCCATTGGCACTGAACAACTGCCACTATGTTGCCAACTGAAGTTAGATACTTTTTCTGCCCCGTGACTGTCTGCATGGCCAACAAAGCATCCGAATAAATGTGTATCCCAGCATAACCAATGTCAACGCAAAACTGTAAAGCGTTGTGTAAGGCTTTTAACTCTGCTACGACCACGGTTCCCATCCATTGTAAGGTGTGGGCGGCTGCCACCTTGAGTCGTCCTTTGTGATCTCGTAGAATAAAACCTACACCCATCCGTCTCTCGTTTTCATGAACTGCTGCATCCACATCTAGTCGTAACTCATTTTGCGGTGGCCTAGTCCACCCCGACTCTTGCGCCTTGGATGTAACTAAGTGGTTTGGTATTTGCATAGCCTCTCTCGTCGCTTGAAATTCGGCAATATATGCTCTTACCCATGTGAAAGACGGCGTCTTTTATTCTTCTCCCCTAAATTTGTATTTTTTATAACCCTACATAGCCCAGCAACAACATATGTAAATCTCAAACTCAATTGTTCCAAAGCTATCCTTGACAATTTTACTGGCGTCGAGAAAATCTCATCCCTATAGTGGGCCTAATATCGTCCAAAAAGGCATCGTTTTCCAGAATTCCTTGTTGCAGTTGCAGTGGACCAAACAATGCAAGATGGTCCCCAATTTGATATTCATAAATAACATACTATGGAGGAAGGAATGTGTCTTTTCTGCAAGCAATTTGGGATAGCTATTGAATTAGAAAATACTTGCCCAGCAAAAACTCTTACCTTTGGCGGGACGTTCATACTCCAGATAAATTTCCACCATGCCTCATCGTGTAGAGAAGAAGAATGTGGATGGCTATCAAATAACGCAGTCCAAGTTGGTACACGGACTTCACAGAATATGCACCATGGCTCTCAAAGCGCCAACATAAAGAATCCTCGTTCTGTTCATCGCTTAGCGGTATTTGGAGAATAGCATTAACCTCCTCAAAGGTCTGAAAACTTTGACGCAGCAGTGGTTCATTCCACCACCGATTTGAGGTAATATAATTGCTGACCACAGTTGGGGCACCAATCCGAGAATGTATCCTTCCCGAATGCAGGCCTAGTATCCAAGCGTCCCTCCAACTGACAATAGTTTCACCAGTGCCTACTCTCCACATCAAACCTAGCTCAAGGAGGCTTCTACTCCAAAGAAGTGAGCGCCAAACATAGGATGGATTGGAACACATGTCAACTCCCATGATATCTAAATGCCAGAAGTACCCCCCCTTTAAAAAATCATGCAACAAAAGAATTTGGTTGTTGAAGGATTCTCCAAATTTGTTTGGCAATTAAGGCTTTGTTAAACATTTTCATCTTGTGAAACCCCATCCCTCCCTTGCACTTCAGCTTATAAAGATTGTCCCAAAATATCCAAGGAAACTCACCTCTACCATTTATTTTCCCCACCAAAAATTCGCACAACTTCTTTCAATGTCATCACAAATAGCTTTTATAATTCAAAAGCATGACATAACATATGTTGGGATTGCTCAAATTTAATTAGGACCTCCTTTCACCCACGGGAAAAAAACTTTGCTTCCCAGCTGGCCAAGTTCCTAATAATTCTGTTCCTGATAAAACCAAACTGTAATTTATGGATCTGAGAGAAAAATTAGGAAGACCCAGATACAATTCATGGCCCTGTACCACTGGAATCTGAAAGCACGATTTTATATGCTCCTGCATATTCTTAGGCACCATTGGACTGAACGTAATATCTGATTTTTCATAATTGATCTATCCGGATGCTCACTCATACAGCTGGAGGCATTGTATGATTTGCAAAGTATCTCGTATGGTCGCACGAAAGAATAAAAGACTGTTATCTGCAAAGAATAGATGTGATACAACCGAGTTAGTTGAGTCCACCTTAAGACCTTTGATGCGTTTGTTGGATACTGCATCAGACAATAAAGCAGATAACCCCTAGGAGGCCAACACAAAGAGATATAGAAATAAAGGATCATCTTGCTGAATATTGTGCCCCGGTTTCACACGTCCAACCACCATACCATTAACCCCCAGACGAGTATTAGACGGACATCACACATCTCATAATAAGGTCCACTACTGTAATATGAAAACACATCTTCTGCAGAACTGCGCTCAAGAACGGCCATTCGACCGGTCATAAGCCTTACTCATGTCCAACTTCAACTCGCCATAACTTGTCCCATAATTTATGTTGTGTCTTAACCAGTGCATGCATTCATATCCAATCAAAACATTATCTGTAATTTGTCTTCCCAGCACGAAGGCACTTTGTTGTTGATCAATGACATGCTCCAACACTGGGCGCAATCTGTTTGTAATGGTTGGGGCTACAATCTTATAACAGAGGGTATCATAGACTGATTGGACTTGGACGAAAATCTTTCACTGATTTTGGGTTCGGTACCTTCGGAATAAGTGTGACTAGAGTGTCGTTCCAATCCTCCATGTTGGCTCAACTGCATGCAATGTTATTAAATTGTCTGTCATTGAGGTTTGGTCTGCAGGTTGTAGAATTAATAAACCATTGGTGGGTCTTATTGCAGACTAGATGAACAGACAACTTAGTTGGACTGGACGTTCCAAATTTTTTCTTGGCGTCAGTGGTGGTGCTAGTGATGGTCTGTGTAAATGAGATTTACGTTGACTTTCAAGTTTTAAATTCTAAAATCTGCTTTCAACATCTTTATTTTTTTCAAGAAAGTGATTCTACACTATTCCATAAAGTTTGAATATATCTCTTTTGTGGTAGAGTCCAATGACGATAGCGTAATTTGTAGGAGCCTTAAAGCGAAAATTAAAATTATTGATCATAATTTTATACTCGATATTCAATAATACAGAATAGTGAATTGTAATGCATAACTTAAAAAAAATCGCATAATCATAATTAATTGTAAATGACGTTTTTCCATTAATTCAAAATCAGCGATAATGGAATCAATGAGGGATATACCTTATAAATTAGAGTGGGTCTCATGTGCATCTGGGTGCACCGTGCACTTATAGTGCATTTTTGAAGTGTTCAACTATACAAAACAGAAACGTGCAACTATTTCAAACAGAAGCATGCAACTATGTTCTCATATTAACAGTTGCACTTTTCTGTGTAAAAAAGTCGCACTTTTTAGCATAACAAGTTGCACGCTTCTAAAATGCACTATGAGTGCACGGTGTACCAGGGTGCATACAAGACCTAGCCTATAAATTAATACATTTTGGTTTTTCATTAAAGTATCACTTTAAAAAAAAGATTTGACTATGGAATTTTATGATATGACTATGAAATTCCAAACAAATATAATATTTTTATTAGAAAATGAGAATTGTCTACAATTTATCTATATTTTTTTTCTAATCATTACGGCATGTATCTCCATTTCTTAAATTACCTATAAATAAAATGTCTCTGAAAATTATCTATAATCAAATTCAATATATCACTAAGGTTGTGTTTGTTTTATGTCTGGGATATCCGGATGGGTGGTGGGTTCCCCCCGTTCCGGCCACTTTTCAGATTTACACATTCAATCTTCAATTCAAATACACGTGGCCTAAAGATATGTTCATTTTGGGATTATAGTGGGCATGAGAAATCCTGAACTTTATGATTTCAAAATCCTGATAAATAGTTAAATTATTTCTTTGGGATATTATAGGGTATGATAATGGAAAAGTTGGTTGATGTTGTATAATTACATTATTTTGAGTGTACTGCAAAAATGAAAAAGTAAATGATGTGAATGTATTGGAAAAACAAAAATAAGTATAGTGAAAAACGATAAAGTAAAGTATGATTAACATGATTTTAAAATTGTTACTTTAAGTCTCAAAATAAATGGAGATTTGAGATTGCAAAGTTCAACGTCTAACAAGAATAGTCGCGAAATGAACATACCCTAAAACCATGTTTGCTTCACAAGACTGCATTGATTAGTTATGATATGATTGAGTTAGATTGATTGAATTGTATTATTTGAATCAAGACATGTTTTGATTGTAGGATTGTATCATTTATCATGTACTGCAAAAAATTAATATTTGTGTTTAGATTAAGAGATTAGATGAGATATCTTTCACATGTGATGAGTACTTTGGTCATTTTAAGTATAAACACTATGACAACATTGTAACATTATATTTGAGACAATTCTATCTCAACTTTCACATAAGATAGACTTATCCCTCAGTAGAGATATTAAGAGAAAAAAAGTTTTTTGATCCCATAACTTTTCTGTAATTCGTTTTTTGTCTCAAAAAATTTAACTTTTCAATTTTGGCCCCATAACTATCTTGATTGTCCAATTTTGGTCCCATTTTCGTCGAAAAACATAAAATTTTATCTTTTTTTTATCACACACAAGTCACATGTCTATTAAAATTGGGGTTTCTTTGAGCTCGTAGTTGTTATGGACGTTAAAAATTCATTTTTCCAAGACTTGGGAAAAAATTTTCTTGTTTTTTCTAATTTTAAGAAAAATGAACTTTTTCTTTTTAACAAATCGGTGTTCACATCGACACTGAGCTCGTAAACTCGCATTTTTAACCGATACATGACTTGCACATGATCCAAAATTTATAAAATTTTTTCGTTTTTTAATTTAAAATGGAACAAAAATTGGACAATCAAGATAGTTATGAGACCAAAATTAAAAATTTAAATTTTTGGATTAAAAAAGATGATTAAAAAAAATTATGGGACCAATTTTTTTTTTTTCGAGATGTTAAACGCAATTTTTATACCCAAATTATGAATGTATCCTGGTTCTCATCTAACAAACCAAACAACTGATTACATGATATTAGATCGCTAATCTCTACCTAACCGGACCTATCCACGAACCGACCCTAAAAAGAGATCATGTGACAGCTTTACAAGAACTTTCTGCTAATGATATTTTTCATTAACAAATTTTAACGGGGCCAACACTATTTTGATTAGATGCACCCCCCCTTATTTTATTTTTTTCTTTCAATATTACGGCACAATTATACACCATCATCTACCCAACTTAATTACTAACTAATTTAATCATTATAGCAAAAAGCTCCAATTACGTAAACTGTGGGTAATTTTTTTTGTTAAAACAACAAAAATAAATTTCACTTTTTAGGCCATCACGGTTGCCATTTATGTATGCAACATACATATATAATACTCCATCCGTCCCATAATAACGTGTACATTTACTGTTTTCACGTGTTTCAGCGAATGAGTTTTTTTATTAATATTTAAAATGATAAAATATTTTTTAAAGATGCATATAATAGAAGAGAGGTAGATCTATCATATTCTTCCTTAAAAGTCATTTTATCATTTCAAATATTAATAAACAACTCGCTCGCAAAAACTCGATAATAAAGTTAGCGTGCACATTATCTTGGGACGGAACTAGTAATACGTAGATGGGAGTGCCAAACTAAAATTCATATAAAGTTAGCGTGCACGTTAATTGATAGTACATAATTTAGTATAATTCATTTTTTTTTCTCCCAAACTAAAATCGAAACATAGCTAATTAAAGTGTAGGTGCATATCATATCATCTCTCCAAACACAGAAAAACAAAGAGTTTTAATGGAAATATAGCCTGTAAAGTCCACCATGATAGTAGTGTTGTCATAATCCACATTTAAGACACTTATCTACCACCTAATTATAAGTTTATAATTTCTGTCAAAAAAAAGTGTTAATTCTAAATAAATACACGACATTTTGGTCAAATATCAATTTAATCACGACCTTCAAGATTTTTGTATTAAAGTCCAACATTTGATATTGTTGCAAATTAATACACTTTTTTTTTCTCCGACCGCGAAGAGCTGACGTGACTCATCGAAGCATGTATATATTTGTCAGTTAGGATGATGCATATTAAATAATATTTTTAAAATTATTCAACATAATATTACACATTTTTTAAATAAATTAAAACAAAAAATATTAATTAAAAGAAGTTAAATCTAAGAAAAACAATTAAAATATAAATAAAAAATAAAATTTATATTCATTTCATAAAATTGATTGAATCTCAATAAATAATTCAAAATTTTAGTTTAAGGAGATCGATTGCAATAAGAACAACAAGTGAAGGGTTGAGGGAGTGACAATAGACAATGAGTGGATTGAATGAAGGGAGAGAAACTAAGAGATTACATTTAATTTTGTTTAATTTTGAAACATGGGAATATATTTAATTTTGAAACATTGACGGCGAGAATTAGTTTTTAATGTTTGAAATTTAGATTTAAATAATTTATTTTATTTTTTAAATTTTATTTTTTATTTTGTTTTTAATTCACTTTTTAAATATTTTTTATATTTATGATTTAGACATTTCATCATAATGTGATAGATCCGACATAACAAAAACAATAGTTTCAAATGAAAGTCACATCGCTCTTTCACGGTGCAAAAAAGGTGCAAAAAAAACGTGTATTAATTTGTAACAACATTAAAGGTTGGGCTTTTATACAATAATTTTGAAGGTTGTGATTAAATTGATATTTGGTCTAAAGGTCGTGTATTTATTTAGAATTAACCCAAAAAAAATTATAAGTTTATAACTGAACATTGTCACCTGTCAAAAAAAAAAACTGAACATTGTGACAAAAAAAATTCTAACGCCCATTTGGTTCACATGACTAAGTGTTTGGGGGTAATGGAGGTGAGTAAAGAGAATTACTTCTATTAATTTTGCTTGGTAGTTTTGATACACAAGTAATGAGAATATAAGTAAATAATTGATTACTCTCACTCATTCAACCCATATCACATAATACTCATTGTTCATGTTCTAACCAAACAACAACAATGCAATCAATAACTCTTAGGCTGCGTTTGTTTTGGGACTCACACGGATGAACTTAGGACTTTACGCTCCCCGTCTCATACGAGTTTGAGATTTAAAATCTAGTTTACAAATCCCACATTCAATCCACACCTACAAATACCTATAAAATCTATTATATTTCTTCCCAATACATCACACTTTATACACTTTATTACTCTTCTCAATATAATATAATAATACAATATCAACATTGATTTGACATAAAGTTAAATCTCAACCTACTCAAATTCCAAAACAAACACATACATTTACTATTCATCAAGGATTCTAAATCGGATTTTAAAACCTTGACTTGTTCGACACTTAAATCCCAAAACAAACGCACTTAGTGATTGACCCTCAACGATACCCATTCTTTATTATTCCCGGGAGACATACCGTTTTGGACCCTAAATTGATTAGGTATGATTGAATTGGGTATGATTAGATTAATGAGCCCTAAATTGATTAGTATGATAGAATTGAGTAAGATTCGATTAATTTGACCGAAGTTGTTTGAATTAAGATATATGTTTGGATTATAGGATCAAGAACTCATAATTTGTCTTTGAAAAATCAATATAGGGATTAAAATGTTAATCCCGATCAATCTTCTTCCACGTGGAGACATATCAATCCCTATAGTGAATTAAACACATTTTTGTCTTTGAAATTTGAAAATGTATCCTAAACCTCGCCCCAAAACCAAATGATCGATTACATGAGCTTAAAATGTTAATCTCAAAGTATATTCTCGTCAATCATGCGAACTAAACGGAGCCTAAATTTCACAAAATTAGTTAGAATTAGTTCAAAATATGATTAAGAAAAAATAAAAACAATATATATATATATATATATACATTTTAAAGGACATTCTACCTATAATAAATCTGTAGTCAGAATATAAAATACTAATCATAGTACAAAAGATAGAATAAATGTTTGTTATCAAGATTGCATTTTGACAATCACATGCAGGTGCATTACTTTATTAATTAATTATTCCAATTATTATAATAAAAAAAAGACTTAATTAGGTGAGCATTGAAATTAAAAATCATTTGTTATACATAAACCTACGCCTATATATAGACCCAATGTTGAAGCTCATGTGCCTATGAATCTTTGATCAAGAAACGAAACCCCATTGCAGAAATTCCACTGCTATCAGCACTAATAGCTGTGGGTTTGTGGGGTTATTTTGATTTTCTCTCTCTATAAGCTCTAGTTTCTCTCTCATCTCTGTGAATGATTCATGAAACCTCTGTTTTTTTTTCTAATTTGTATTGCGAAATTTTTTGCCTCCGTTCACGAATTTTCCAGGAAGTAACACAAACCCAGGTCAGATTTTGGTATTTTGTGTAATGGGTTGTTTTTAAAATTGAATTTTAATGAGAGAATGGGGAAAAGAAAATTTTGAATATTTGGAGATAAACATGTACTCACTGGTGCATATTTCTGTTGGTATTTTGTATCGGGTTTGGTGATAAAAGAGTTAGTTTTCATTTGCAGATTCTCTTGCTTTCTCTCTCTATGACTTGTCATCAAGTTTGGGCATAGGGGGTCGATTTCAATTGCCAGATGGTGAAATGCCCTTTCCACGATTTGTTTTCAATCTCTCCTCCTCCCTCGCATTTGTATCGAAATTCATAAGTTTGATAAATCACCCCCCAGTTGTAATTCTACTTCGATTCCTACTACTCATTGAATCCCGCAATCCCCTTCGTTTTTCAAAGATTGATATCTGTAAAAATTATTATGGGTATCAATCTTCTCTTGAAATCCGAAACAGCTGCTGCATCTGAACCCCCAAATCATATCCCTGATTCGCTTCACCGAATCCCTATATTGGAATTAACGTCAATCTGTGTGAACTTGACGCTTCTTCTCGTGTTTCTCTCCGTTGTATCTGCGAAACAAGTCGTGCTTTGCTTCGGTCGAATTCGAGGGCAAAAGGAGGATCGCAATCGGAGTTCAACATCACTTACTCGCGTCGATGGTGAGCAAATTCAGAGCCTCGTGATTGGTAAAAGCTACAAAGCTTCAGTTCTGTGTTGCTTTTATCTACTTATTGTGCAAGTTTTGGTGTTGGGGATTGATGGTGTTAGTGTAGTTAAGGAAGCTGCACAACAGAAAGGTAAACACACGCATTGGACTGTTGTACTCTTACCTTCTGTTCAGTGCTTAGCTTGGTTTGTACTCAGCTTCGCAGCGCTTTACCGTAGATACGAAGTTGCTGAGAAGTTTCCATTGTTGTTGAGGGTTTGGTGGGTTGTGTCTTTTGTAATTTCTTTGGCTATTCTGTATGTTGATAGTAGAGGATTTGTAGCGGAAGGATCGACACATTTGAGTTCTCATGTTTTGGCTAATTTTGCTGCTATTCCTGCTCTTGCTTTTCTATGTTTTATCGCGGTTAGGGGCATCACTGGTATTGAAGTATGTAGGAATTCTGATCTTCAAGAGCCATTACTTGAAGAAGAAGAAGCAGGGTGTCTTAAGGTTACTCCTTATAGTGAAGCTGGGATTATTAGTTTAGCCACTCTTTCGTGGCTAAATCCACTCCTTTCTACTGGGGCTAGGAGACCCCTAGAGTTAAAGGATATCCCATTACTTGCCCCAAAAGACCGTTCGAAGACTAATTATAAAGCACTAAACTCTAATTGGGAAAAGCTAAAAGCTGGGAATCTTCAGAATCAGCCTTCTTTAGCTTGGGCTATTCTCAAAACCTTCTGGAAAGAAGCAGCTTGCAATGCAGTATTCGCTGGGGTTAACACTTTAGTTTCTTATGTGGGTCCCTATATGATTAGCTACTTTGTTGATTACCTCGTTGGAAAGGAGACTTTCCCACACGAGGGTTACGTTCTTGCTGGAATATTTTTCACTGCAAAGCTGCTAGAAACCCTAACAACCCGACAATGGTACCTCGGGGTTGATATTTTGGGCATGCATGTTCGATCAGCTCTCACAGCAATGGTATATCGAAAGGGTCTCAAACTTTCGAGCTTAGCTAGGCAAAGTCACACGAGTGGTGAGATTGTTAACTATATGGCAGTTGATGTTCAAAGAGTAGGGGATTATTCTTGGTATTTACATGATATATGGATGCTTCCTCTCCAAATTATTCTTGCTCTTGCAATTTTATACAAAAATGTAGGAATTGCATCTGTTGCCACACTTATTGCAACCATTATATCGATCGTTGCAACTGTTCCATTAGCAAGGGTCCAGGAAGATTATCAAGATAGGCTGATGGCAGCAAAGGATGATCGAATGAGGAAGACTTCAGAGTGCCTTAGGAATATGAGGATCCTTAAGTTCCAAGCGTGGGAGGACAGATACGAAAGTGATTCTAGAAGATATGCGTAAATGTGGAATTCAAGTATCTGAAGAAAGCTCTTTATTCACAGGCTTTCATCACGTTTATTTTCTGGAGTTCTCCTATATTTGTTTCAGCTATTACTTTTGGGACTTGCATTTTGCTGGGTGGTCAGCTGACAGCTGGCAGTGTTCTTTCTGCTTTGGCTACTTTTCGTATTCTCCAAGAACCGCTTAGGAATTTTCCTGACTTGGTTTCAATGATGGCTCAGACTAAAGTTTCCCTTGATCGAATCACGGGTTCTTACAGGAGGAAGAACTGCAGGAAGATGCAACCATCTCGTTGCCACGTGGGATGTCTGATGTGGCAGTAGAAATCAGAGATGGAGAGTTCTGTTGGGACCCATCTGCATCAACCCCGACCCTTTCAGGCATTCAGTTAAGGGTGGAGAAGGGAATGCGTGTTGCGGTTTGTGGGGTGGTTGGTTCTGGGAAATCGAGTTTTCTTTCTTGTATTCTTGGAGAGATTCCGAATGTCTCTGGGGAAGTAAGTGTTTTGAGTTTATGTAATTGTATCGTTATAGTTTATAAAAACTTCTATGGACTTGGTTCACAAAAGTTTTATGGTGAACTCAGCATCACTGTTTTCAGTTTTAGCATACTAAATATCATTGTTTAGTGATTTAAAGATGAACAACACATAAAATCAGGCATTTTTTAAATTGGTGATGCTTCATATGCTAAAAGATGATACTTTAGAAAAGAGAGTTCCCGTGAACCTGGTTCACAGGAACCTACTCTTCATTTTTAGTTCAATGGATTTTGCTTATTGAAGCGTATTTAATAATAAGTGGTTGTACCTATAGGTTAGAATATGTGGTTCAGCTGCATATGTCTCTCAATCTGGTGATGCTTCATATGCTAAAAGATGATACTTTAAAAAAGAGAGTTCCCGTGAACCTGGTTCACAGGAACCTACTCTTCATTTTTAGTTCAATGGATTTTGCTTATTGAAGCGTATTTAATAATAAGTGGTTGTACCTATAGGTTAGAATATGTGGTTCAGCTGCATATGTCTCTCAATCTGCTTGGATACAATCAGGAAATATCGAAGAGAATATCCTCTTTGGGAGCCCCATGGACAAGGTGAAGTACAAGAGTGTTATTCATGCTTGTTCGTTGAAGAAAGATTTGGAGCTATTCTCACATGGCGATCAAACCATTATTGGTGATAGAGGCATAAATCTCAGTGGTGGTCAGAAACAGCGTGTGCAACTTGCCCGGGCATTATATCATGATGCTGATATTTATTTACTCGATGATCCCTTTAGTGCAGTTGATGCACACACCGGTTCAGAGTTGTTTAAGGTTGACTTTTCACCTTTTTTTTTTCTTAAGTTTGTCAGATTATATAATTGACTTTGGCTAAAACTTTTGCAGGAGTATATACTGACGGCACTAGCTACAAAGACTGTCGTCTTTGTCACTCATCAAGTTGAATTTTTGCCAGCTGCTGACTTGATTTTGGTATGGCCTTCATACTACTTCTTTGCTGTTGATTTTTGACCTTCCCTTATGTCTATCTAATGGATAAGCTTGTCTAAGATAGTGGATAGAGGTATTTCTGAAGCTCTTAGTCATTGTCTCATTTTCGTTTCATGGTCTTTAATGTCAATATTGACGTCAAAGAAATTGTGATTATTGATTGGGTGACCAAATCATACACAAAGTTGGTTCTTTAGGATCAATTTAAGCAAGTCTCATTTAAGAATTGTGTTCTTGAGTTTGAAATGTTCTTTTCTGCTTAAACTATATTTACCACCCAGAATTCGTTGTTCTTATATTTGAAATATAAGCTGCTACAATCCTCAAAAGAAACGTTACAGATCTGCTTCACTGCCAGTTAGAATGCATATTTTTATGTATGTATAGGCATTTCATTTACAAGGAAATATTGAATAACAATGGTAAATTTCCTGAGTAAGTTTGTAAATCAATCACGGTAAGATTGCTAGAAGTATTGAGATTAAGTGTGAGGCCATCTTCAATTGTTGACTTCCTCATCAGAAATCTTATTTGCATCTTAGAAGAAAAACAAACTTCACAAAATATAGAAGATCCAGCTGTTGTATGAAAATGCCTGAATGTCATATCTGCAAATCCTTCACAAGGAACGGAGGGGTGAAAATATATATCAATTTTAAGTCTCATCCTGTAAATTATCAATAATAGGGAATTCTATCTGCTGACAAGGAATCTCTATCACTTGGAATATATATTTGCTGATTGTTTTTTATATTATTATTTTCTCAGGACCTTTGGTATTTTGATATTTCATTTTTGAGCTTTCTAAAACATATGATACCTTCTTGTACATTACAGGTTCTAAAGGAAGGTCGTATTACCCAAGCTGGAAGATACGACGAGCTTTTGCAAGCAGGAACAGATTTCAACACATTGGTCTGTGCTCATCATGAAGCCATTGAAGCTATGGACTTTTGCAGTCAAGTGTCTGAAGATTCTGATAAGAACGATCCACTTAGCAGCTCAGTTCTCATGAGTAAAAAATGTAATTCCGTTGGCAGCAGCATGGCTGACATGGCAAATGAAGCCCAAGAACGTGCTTCACCTTCAGAAAAGAAAGCAATTAAAGAAAAAAAGAAAAGTAAACGTTCTAAAAGGAAGCAACTCGTGCAGGAAGAGGAACGGGAAAGAGGACGAGTTAGCATGAAAGTGTATATATCGTATATGACAGCTGCTTATAAGGGCTTACTGATACCATGTATAATCGTTGCTCAGACGTTATTTCAGGTTCTTCAAATAGCTAGTAGTTGGTGGATGGCTTGGGCAAATCCACAAACAACTGGTGATAAACCGAAAACAAGTAGTATGATGCTTATTGTTGTTTATATGGCTCTTTCTTTTGGGAGCTCATGGTTCATATTTGTACGGGCTGTTCTTGTGGCTACGTTTGGTCTCGCTGCTGCCCAGAAATTATTTCTGAAAATGCTCAGAACGGTTTTTTCGAGCTCGATGTCATTCTTTGACTCTCTACGCCAGCTGGACGATACTGAACCGCTGTACTGACATGTCTTTTTTCTGAAATCGTGCTTATATTTGTCCATTTTCAATTCTGATTTACCATTTTAATGGTTTTTTTGTTTTGATGAATTAGGTGTCGATCGATCAAAGTGTTGTTGATCTTGATATTCCCTTCAGGCTTGGTGGCTTTGCTGCAACAACCATCCAACTGCTTGGAATTGTTGGTGTGATGACACAAGTTACCTGGCAAGTTTTGCTTCTCGTTGTCCTTAATGGCAATTGCTTGCTTGTGGATGCAAGTAAGCTATTATATAATCTCTTAATTTGGTGTTCGATGTTTTGGTCCTATATAAATTATAGACAATAACTGATAACAGTGTGTGAATTTGTGGTCGACATTTTGTGGTATTGGTTGCTTTTTTATGTAGTATACGGGATACCTACTGATCTAGGTTCCAAGTATTCAACAAATATAGTTAGCATAAGTGCTACTTATTCCTGAAAGTTGCTAAAACTATCAATTTAGGGAAATAATTTTTCATATCGTTTCAGGACCTGAAAAATAAGAAACTATTAATATGGGGCTCGAAAGGTAGAGACTGTCGGTTTAGGACTCATAAATATTAAGACCATGTTTGGCATCTTATATTTTTCACTCTTGTGAAATTAATACTATATCTTTATTATTTTGGAATTGTGAATTTGTGATTTATAAAAATATTGTTGCATTAGAAAGTATAAGATGCCATCTTAGAATGTGTGAATCCTAAATTGATAGCTTCTATTTTTCAGGTCCTAGATTGGTAGTTTTCTATTTGTCAGGTCCAGAATTGATATAAAAAATCTTTCAGGCCACTAATTGATTAGTTTTACTATTTTTCAAGCCTGAATTGATAAAACTCCTCTTTTATAGGCATATTTACTTGAACTTGTTACAGTTGAATGTCTATGTGTCATCATTAGTTTTGATAAAGTGTTATCGAAAGTACTGAGATAAATTTCAACAAAAATGCAGATATACTATATGGCTTCATCGAGAGAACTTGTTCGTATTGTTAGCATCCAGAAATCTCCGGTTATTCATCTCTTTGCTGAATCAATTGCTGGAGCTGCTACAATAAGAGGTTTTGGGCAAGACAAGAGATTCATGAAGAGGAATCTTTACCTTCTTGATTGTTTTGCTCGTCCTTTCTTCTGCAGTCTTGCAGCTATCGAATGGCTTTGCTTGCGAATGGAATTGCTGTCAACTTTTGTATTTGCTTTTTGCATGATTTTATTGGTGAGCTTTCCCCAGGGAAGTATAGATCCAAGTAAGTGTGTCTTTCTTCTAAAATATAAAGAATGAAAATATAATTTGCAAATAGTGGAAATATCTCATTGTAATTAACGCAAAATCTTTCATTCAAAGGTGTGGCTGGCTTGGCTGTGACATATGGCCTCAATCTGAATGCACGCTTGTCTCGTTGGATTCTCAGCTTTTGCAAGCTTGAAAACAAAATCATCTCGATAGAAAGGATTCATCAGTACTGTCAAATACCTAGTGAAGCACCAGCTACTATTGATGATTCTCGTCCCCCATCCTCATGGCCTGAAAATGGCACAACAATTGAACTTATTGATCTAAAGGTATGCCTTCTGGGATTTACTGATGCTTATCTTTTTCTGGTTTTTGGTATTTGTTTAAAAGTTTATAAAGCTCTTTGCTCATACAATAGGCAAATCCCCCCTCCCTCCCATATTACAATTAAATATTGAAACAGTACTTAATTACTTAAGTAGTTGGAATTTCAAGAAAGTAAATTATAAATAATTTACAGCTAATCCTAAACATGAAAAAGTTATTTATAGTTCATAGGGGTGACTCTATATTTGTTAGTTTCAAGGGATGTTTGCAACTACTAGCATAGTCCAGGGCGTAATATATTTAATCTGTGCACAAATTATGATTATATATTATAATTATTTGATTATCCTGTCATGCTGTCTTTAGAGAATTTTTCAGACCCTTCATTTTAACTCATGGTTGGCTACTTAAATTTCTTAATTGTTAAGGAAAAATATTCACAAAGTTGTTGAGAAAGAAGAAGCAAAATCTAAGTTGATGCAATAAAATACTTGGTGACAGAAAAAAGTTAATAGACCTCTGCTCACCAATATCTGACTAAGAAGCTCAGCTGATCTCACCTTTTCCTTTAGTCCATTTCAACTGAACTTGTATCAAGCTGAGTACCATGCAGGTGATAGAAAAAGAAATTTTAATAATAATGTCTAAAGAAATAAAAAATGATCATCTCTGTGTGTGTGTGAGAGATAGAGTTGAGAGAGTAGGACTATATGAGACTAAGGCAAATACTTCTATGCACCAGTTGCACCGTGTAACTCAACTGCATTTTAAAATGGTATTAGTGGTTTTACTAAAAGGTATTAGTTGGTCAGTAGTAGCTGGCCAGAATTAACGGTTTTTGCTGTTCAATATTAGTTATTTTCATAGAACAAGTATTAGTTGTCCACCAGTTGCATGGTGCAACTGGCACCCAAGTGTTACTCGACTAATTTCTTTTCTTTAGGTTCGTTATAAGGAGAGTCTTCCTACAGTACTCCACGGTGTGTCATGCACATTTCCTGGTGGGAAGAAAATCGGAATTGTTGGACGTACTGGAAGTGGCAAATCTACGCTAATTCAAGCCTTATTCCGATTGATTGAACCCGCTGGTGGTAGAATAATCATAGACAACATTGATATCTCAACAATCGGTCTTCACGATCTCCGTAGCAGGCTGAGTATCATACCCCAAGATCCATCCTTATTTGAAGGAACCATTAGAGGCAACCTTGACCCCCTCGAAGAACATTCAGATCATGAAATTTGGCAGGTGCATTCCCTTACTATTTATCAGGATTCCAAAATCCCCCTAGTTTCAAAAACTGGGTGTTAAAACCAATTAATACCCAAAACATACCTATGCGATTCATACCAGGAAAGTTGACGGTATTTTATGGTGGCTACCAACGTGATGCAACACCCATCTTTATTCTGTTTATAGGCAGGCAACTCTGTCTATAAACAGGCAGAGTTCTTCTAGTCATTCAGCATAAATGAATAATCACACTCTTCTTGAGTTTAATGTTTAGTATACTCAAACTGTTGCAGGCTCTTGAAAAGTCTCAGTTAGGAGAGATTGTTCGCCAGAAAGAACATAAACTTGATACACCAGGTAAGCACATCATCTTGTAAACTTAAACTTCACTATTTTCATTGTTAGGAAGCCTAAACCACCAAATTATGAGGCTAACGAGGAGTTCTATTTTGGCAGTTCTAGAAAGTGGAGATAATTGGAGTGTGGGCCAGCGACAGCTGGTATCTCTTGGCCGTGCTTTGCTTAAACAGGCGAAGATTTTGGTGCTTGATGAAGCAACAGCCTCAGTTGACTCTGCAACAGATAACCTCATCCAAAAGATTATAAGAACCGAGTTCAAGAATTGCACTGTTTGTACAATCGCTCATCGCATTCCAACTGTTATCGATAGTGACCTGGTTTTGGTTCTCAGTGATGGTACGTTCTATATCTTCTTTTGTTTGGGAAATAATTGTTTAGGACGTAACTATTGGGTTAGCAATTGTAAGGCAATATGTTTATTTAACTGGAACATTTAGACAATTAAATTTAAATTTGGCACAATTTAGGTTAGTAAATTTAATTTTCGCACATTTAGGCCAACACATGAGCAACACTTAACATTTTAGCACTTAATTAGTGTTACAGGCCAATTTGGCCTGAATGTGCCAGCCTGCAAAAACATAATGTCCTACAATTGCTACCCCTAAGTAACGGACCTCGAAAAAAAAATCTTCCCTCTTCTATTTAACACATTTGTGAAAACTTGGGAAATGGAGGGTGATGTTTACCACGCTATATAAATTAGGATCCATGAAAAATTTATCTTTCTCAACCCCTACAATGATTTACAGGCCGGGTTGCAGAGTTTGATACTCCAGTACGGCTACTGGAGGATAGGTCTTCCATGTTTCTTAAGCTGGTTTCCGAGTACTCAACAAGATCAAATAGCATTTCGGATTTTTGAAAATCCCGGTGAAATCAAGAACCGCCTAACAAGCCCTATCCCCGAAAATGGGCTGCCAGATAGTTGATGGCTGTTACTGATGCATTCGGTTTAATCATCTGGTTTACGTTCCATTGAAATGCAACGAGAGCCCAAATGTGGGGGATGTTTAAAATCGAGGGGGAAAGGGATAGTATACGAGTTATTGTTCGTCATCTTAGGCTCCAATCTGTACATGGAATAAGTTTGTAGGGAGAGGAAACCTAACAAGAAGCGGCCTTCTGTATTTCTAGATGAGCAATAAACTAGGACTTTGTTGCACTAAATTTTGATAATCTTATTTGTAGCCTAGCTTATTTCAATTTTCAGGAAATTGCAATGTTCATATGTGCCATGGTCTTATTTGAGGGTTTATTTCGTTCACTGGGTAATTGCAAATAAAGTCGGGACTATTTTAAAAAATATTTTTATAAATTAATAATGATTTATTTTATTTTTTTACTTTTTGCAATGTTGTGTCTCTAACTTACAGCAACGCTTTTTACATAGACTAATAAGAGTAATAGATTTGTTAAAATTAAGCAAGTATTAGAGAGGGTAATTTTAGCTAGTGTCAATCTAAAATTTGATTTTTATTTTTTACAACTATTTCGTATTTTTACAACATTAAAGTGCGTGCACTTGTGTTTTCACACAAGTGTATATATGTTAGATTTTGTAGCTATACACAAAATTTTAGTGTTGTTACTGGAAATTGAGATTAATTTTATGCTACCTAAGATTTAGATGCATGCAACTTCATATTTATATGGGTAGATCTAGACAGTAACTGATGAATGAGAACATGCATTTCGGTTGTTGATTTAGGGTATCTTTGTTTGGAAATTCACTTAAATGGACTTAGGACTTTGCAATTTAAGTCACATATTAGTTAGAGATTTCCATATCCAACTTTTAAATCCACTTCTATAAATATATATATATATATATATTTTCACAAAATTCAATATAATCATATCACCATTTTTTCTTCCACACACTTATTCTCTCTCCAACTTTTCTCTCACCCAATACATTATAATAATACAATATAAATTACTATTACACATTGATTTGACATAAAATAAAAATCTCGCCCCTACCAAAAACCTCAAAACAAAACATACTTTTTATTTAAATCCCAAAACAAACATACCCTTATTATATTAAGTGTGCGTTTGTTTTGGGATTTAAGTGTGCGGAGCAAGTCAAGGTTTTAAAATCCAGGGATTTAGAATCCTTGATGAATAGTAAATGTATGTGTTTGTTTTGATATTTGAGTAGGTTGAGATTTAACTTTATGTCAAATCAATGCTGATATTGTATTATTATATTATATTGAGAAGAGTAATAAAATGTATAAAGTGTGATGTATTGAGAAGAACAATAATAGATTTTATAGGTATTTGTAGGTGTGGATTGAATGTGGATTTGAAAACTAGATTTTAAATCTCAAACTCGTGATGAGACGGGGGAGTTCAAAGTCCTAAGTCCATCCGTAAGGAATCCCAAAACAAACGCAACCTTTAGTGATCCGATTTGGGCTTCAATTTGTTTATAAGCTCGAGAACAAATTTGTTCACCGTGAAATTGATTCATTTTTTATATAGCACAACTCTTGGATTATCACGATTAATATCGTTTTATAATATAAATCACCCTTGATTTATCACTATTATTACCCCTCATTGTAATATAAGTCACACCTTTCGGTGTTTTGAGTAATACATTTTATAGTAAAAATCACACCCTTCAATTATCACTTTAATAATATAAGTCACACTTCTTAATCAATTTAAAAATTCTTATATGAAACTTATTCACAATATACTTTACCGCATTTCCGCTTTTTGAATTTTAGTGGTTAAAAAAAACCCATTATTGTGTGGCTAATTTTACGGTGACGGTATTAAGGGGGTTAAATTGTGTTATTATTCGAAAGTGACATGTTCACTTTTTTTTTTTTGGTCCAAACCTCGTCCATGCATCTATAATTTGAATTATGTCGGATCGCTCTTAGGATGTGTTTTTGAAACACTCAAATACCTTCTAGAAGCACTTATTTTCAAAGCTTCCTCTCACAACTTTTAAAAATAAGTGCTTCTAAAAGCTGTTTTAAGTGTTTCAAAACATGCCCTTATTACGTTGAAGAAGTTGTGTATCAATGAAAAAGTTTGTTGTTCTAAATGGACGAAGGAGATGAATGGATGTCAAAAAAGGGCCGACTTCGTTTGATACTTTTGCATTGCAAAGATAAAGAGAGGGCAATCTATAATTCACACCATGATATTTAGGTGGTGTTTGAAAAGAAAAATATCAACTTTTAGTCACTTCTTTTACGTTTTAGAATCAATTTCGAATGTTTGGTATCTCTTTTAATAGATTAAATAAGAAATCAAAAATTATAATTTAAAATATGAGGTTTTATTTACAACTTACGAGTTTATTTACATACCATCAATTTTTTTTAAAAACATTATCAATTTTTACTATTAAGCAATTTTTTCATAATCACTACTCCCTCCGCCCCTAAAAAGTTTGTCTGTTTTTCTTTTTGGAGGTCCCACGAGAGTTTACGTACCCAAAAAAGGAAATTTTATTAAAACTATATCCTCATAATATTCACATATTTACATTAACGCTACATTTTTTTTGCCCTACATACACTCAATCCAATTAATTCATTTACTTTATACTTAAGAGTTTATCAAATTATCTTAAGCAATCTGCACTCATTATATCTTTTTTTTATATCGTCTTTCAAAAGTTAGGACAAATATTTTAGGACCGAGGGAGTATTTTTATCACTTATTCAAAGTATAATTTTACAAACACTCCCTTTAATAGCAACATGTATGTTTTTGTGACTGGTTGATAGAAATTTGTTGATTATAATTATATTACTATTTTTATATATTCAATAAGTGTCTGATTTTTTTTATTTTTTCAAAGAAATAGGGGAGGCTTACATTTAACTGGATAGGTTTTCCAATTCTTAATCGTTAATTGAACAACTCTTCCATTTTTTTCCCAATAAAATCTAATCGTCTAAATTAGTGAAGGAGATCCATTTATCATTTTTATCTCCAATTTCTTCACATCTCATGCCTCCCTATCACCTTTCCAATTCTTAATCGTTAATTGGACAATTCTTTTTCAATTTTTTAACCACAAAACCTAAAATGCTAAATTAGCGAAGGAGATCCATTTTTCGCTTTTTCATAATTTCATTTTCAATTTATTAAGATCTCGCGGCTTCCATATCAAGAATTCTCAATTAAACATTAAAAATAAGAAACACTCCAATTCTTAATCGCTAATTTGACAATTCTTCTCCCTATCAAGAATTCTCAGTTAAACATTAAAAATGAGGAAACACTTCAATTCTTAATCGATAATTGGACAATTCTTCTAAAAAAAAATTCAATAAAAACCTAATCGTCTAAATTAGCGAAGGAGATCCATTTATCATTTTTTTCATACAAGAGGTTCTTCTCAATGAGCTGCTGATTCCTGGTTCTCCTAAATGAGGAGTTGAATTCCAACTTGGTTCTCCTCAATGAGCAGTTGATTGCCAATTTCAAGCAGAGACGGGTTTGGCATTTGCAGCCTAGTTTCTGATTCCCAATCTCAAGCAGGAGATTATTGTCAGGGGCAGTTCTCTCATAATGGGAGCTCCAATCTCAAGCATCTCAATTTTTTCTTCAATAAAATTTGTTCGCCTAAATTAGCGAAGGAGACCCATTTATCTTCTTCTTAATGATTTTTTTCAATAAAACCTATTTGCCTAAATTAGCTTAAGGAGATCCATTTATTTATTTTCAATAAAAACTTATTCGCCTAAATTAGCGAAGGAGATCTATTTATCTTCTTCTCAATAAGAAGCTGATTCCATTTATGATCTTCTTAATGATTTTTTTTCAATAAAACCTATTCGTCTAAATTAGAGAAGGAGATCTATTTATCTTCTTCTCAATGATAATTCTGGTTCTCCTAAATGAGGAGCTGATTCCTGGTTCTTCTAAATGAGCTGAGGTGTTTGAATTTTCTAGTTTCTGGTTATGGTTCGATTGTCAATCTCTTGATTCTCCTCGTTTTCTCCTCAATGAATCAATGAATGAGAAAGAAGATTCAATGGATTTTTAGGTTTGACATTTCCAGTCTAGTTTCCAGCTTGGTTATGGTTCTGATTGTCAATCTCTTGATTCTCCTCGTTTTCTCCTCAATGAATCAATGAATGAGAAAGAAGATTCAATGGATTTTTTTTATCGGGTGAATGGTGACTTCTAACCAATTACCTCCATCAGATAGGTAGTGGTGTTAAGCCGTTTGAGTTATTCCCCTTATTAAAATCAATATTAGAACCCAGAAGATCATTTTAACTTTTATTTTTAATATTTATCCATAATTTAAAAATAAAGAAAAATCTAAAGTAATAACTTTTGTTATATTTAATAATAAAAAAGAATATTTTTTTTTTCATGTTTTAAAATTTATACTAAGAATACAAAAAAAAAAATCAACACTGTCATAGGTGACTCGAAAGAAAGAACTATAGTATATTCTTACCACCTGAATTAGCATACTTCGTGATTATGATAACTTTGTATGTTCACTAACTCAAACTTGCTTACATTATGATGTTTCACAAATGAAGACCTTACTCTATACATATAAGTCCACCATTTCAATGGGTAGTAAATATAATTTGATCTAACGCTTAATAAATATTATCTAGATCCTTCCACTTTCTTTAACATGAATGAAATTGAAGAATTTAGACCTGTGTTAGAATACTATCTATAATTCTTATACAATTCGAGAGATTTCAATATATAACTATATAAGTGGGTCAACACATACACTAACTATAAGCCTATAATATCATATTTTTTCTTAGTTCCAACTAAAGGTGGTAAAAAAACTTATTTATTTACCCAGATCAAATTTAATCCTATATATACAAACAAGTTTCAGTCAAACCATCTCTATAAAATATTTTATATCTAATAATATTTTTTTTGTTTTAAAAAAAGTTATATAATAAATAATATTGTTACTTATATATTTTAAAACAAAAGTTCAAATTAAACAACGTAGTAATCGACAATCCTATATCTCCTTCAAAGAACAAAACAAACCCAACCTAAAATCACAACAATGGGGTGGACATTAACTAGGCTTTCACAAGACTCAATTATTAAAACGCTGATCTTAAGCCTACTAAAAAGTCTAATGCTTAACGATTATATAGTAGATTAAGATTTTTCTAACGAGAAACTCAATTTAACTCGGCACAACCTGTCCTTATTTATGACAGACGCACAGGGGCGGATCCAGAAATTGATGGACGGGTGGACTAGAAAATATAATTTTAACAAAGGCTAAGTCATTGTGTGCATCATGTATAATCGCAGGCATTCCATAACAGATTTTAAAATAATGCAACTTTGTTACAGATGAAATAAACAATTTGTGAATTGTGCAACTTGTATTCTAGTGCAACAACTTGTATATACTGAAACGTACAATTATTAATATGGAATTAAACGATGCCCAAAAGAAAGTTGAAAGATTTGTACACGTGTAAAACTAATACAATATTATAATATTACAATACATGTCAATTACACTATATATAGACTTTGTAAGTTGCTCATATACTGTTAGATTAGTAAATTGATTGTCAAAATAAAAGAATACAACACGATGTAAAAATTAATCTATGAGTGAGTTTAGATTAAATAGTATTTTATGTTTTGAGTTAATTAATAAATATGTAGACCGTACATAATTAATAAATAAAAAAGATTGAGAATGAGATTTGTGTTAAATTAGTGTGTTGATTTTGAATATTTTCTATTTCAAAAAATAAATTTAATTAAGTTAGAAACAAATTGAGTTTAGATATACTAGACTAAAAATATAGCAATTCAAATTAATTATATAATATATATATATATATATAATACAAAAAACTTGGATTTAGGGGTGAGATCAGTCCAACCCCTAAATCCGCCCGTGCCCACGCATAATACTAATCATATCTTTTTGAAATTACACAAAGCAATTTAGAAATGGAGAGACATGAAGATAAAATAACAACAATTTATTAAATTTGGTCGTAAGTATATTTATTTTTATTCGGAACATACTTCTTTTAATCGCACAAAACATATTATATGAAATGGTTTAATACAAGACGTACTATTATGATAATCATTCAAAGATTTTGTCATGAAAATGTGATATATATTTAAAAATTTCTTGTTATAAACTTGTATTAACATGCATAACACACAAATCATTAGTTGAATATTGATAGGTCTCGTGTGGATCAGATTCTCGTGAACTCTCTTAAAAAAAAGGGTAACATCCGGATTTACGTGTACAAATAAATGAGTGCACAAACTCTAGAAATTTCAAAAGTAACTGATTTATCAAGAATCAAAGTGTAGATCCTTGATACTTTTTAATCTTCTACTTCTATCAATGATGTTCATCCAAATTAAATAGACACATAAACTTGTTCGATCCATACTTTGAAGGTCTCTTTGTTTTGAAGGGAAGAAACAAACAATAATAAAAGGGGAGATAATACTTCACATTTTTTATTTATTTTGGAGGGAGAAGGTAAAATAGACGAAATGTGTATAATAAAATCCTTTTCCTTTCAATTATACAGACTGGTTTATTTATTTTATTTTTATGAATGTCTCAATTATATAAATTGAATTTCATTTAAAGTATTATTTTTCTGATTCATTTATTAATGCACCCTTATTTAAAAAGATGTATTAAATATATTTTGAAAGCATTATGCATTTTAAATAGAG